>CAEMYA010000258.1:974436-986110 GCA_903131615.1 Diplodus sargus | reverse complement strand
TTTTACAATTTTTTCTGACAGAAAAAGACACTCAGTGGAACTCTCGATTGACTTGTTCCACTATTTTATGACTTTTTCTTTTGGTTAAACAATTAATTGATTAATCAAAAACAAACTACCAAAACCTAAGCATCTGATTATTCCATGATGGAAATAGTTGTTGCTCAAAACAATACAATACAGATTCACATCAATATGAAACATTTCACAGGCATTGGTGAAAATCAAGGGGCAGAGTTTGTTTTTTTTGAAAGAAATAATGCTTGTGCATCTCATGCTTTTGCAACTATAAGCATACAGTATGCATAAGATGCAGGCACATTTTGAAACAGAAGAGCTATTTGGGACCGAACCAGAGAAAGGCATGTTCCGTGTTTTGCTGCCGTTTTTTAAATACCATAGAGATAATAATAATTTTGGCTGTTGAAATTAGGGTTTCTGGGTTTTTCTGCCAACCGGAAAATGAGAAAAGATGGAGCTTAATTCACCCTGAAAGAAAGTTTGCTTAAGATACTGAGTATACAAAATATACACACACACACACAAATACAACACACAGCTGAAAAGATATACACAGAAGACATCAGATGTTGATTAAATACGTATTTACACATTGAAACAACGGATCCTGCTGAATGTCCTTTTAAAAACTTTATACAACACATCCTAATGCATTGTGTTGCCATGCATCATGTAGGAATATATCTTTGATTATAGACATGAGCTTACTTAAAAAGTACATGTTGTCTTCATACTGACCCCAAACTAAAACCAGGCAGCCTTCATACATAAAATGCATCAAAACTCAGTTTACCTTGTGAAATTAATGTAGAAAAAAACAGAAAAAGAACAAAATGCTTCATGCTTTGCCATAGGCAGCTTAAACATTCAAACTTTGTGGGTTTATTTATGAGATGGAGTGGATCTGCTTCTGCTCTCAACAAAACACCCTGAACTTCCACAAGAGCAGTTTTTCCTCTCCAGAGTATGATTTGAAAACACTGAACACTGAAACAAGCAAAGTATTTGTCATTTTGAAACATTCACTCTCCAACCCTCCTACTTTAAACACTGTTGGGTGTTACAGCCTATGGCAGAGCCTGAGCCTTGTATGCCACACAGAGTGAATCATGTTTGATCTGGCTGCATGGTTCTGCATCATGAGCACGAGTTGTGCACACAGAGAATGCACTTAGTCTTTGGCAAACTGCGGTTGCTCTGTTTTTGCATACCTGTAAAGTCAGCTGCAGAGTGTGAATTGTGTCTGCTCACATGTCCTTTAAATCTCTGTCTCTCACCTCAGGGGTTCGATGACCAGCCTGGAGTCGAGCCACAGCGGCTTCTCTCAGCTCAGCGCCGCCACCACTTCCTCCAGCCAATCACAGTCCAGCTCGATGATCTCCAGGTAGAAACTGGAAGCCAAGGACTTCAGTCCCCACAATCCCCCCTCCCTCCTATGCCCTTACCTTTAACACTGAAGCCAACTCTCCTATTGCCCTTCCTCATCATCTTTGGACTCTGTTCCTATTGCACAGCCAGTCTCTATGGAACTGAAGCATGCTTGCACAAACGGAAGACAAAGAATTTTAAAAATCTGAGGCAAAAATGAAAAAACAGACTGTACATTTAAAGGGCTGATTTTTGCACAAAGGTAATATATTTTTTGTGCCTGGCATCTCTGCTGGGCAGCTGTTTGAAACAAAACATTAGCAGAATGTTTGTGTTTGTGATGTTGAAGGTCAAAGGTCGGGAGATGAATTTCGGTGCCTCCGTGGCACCGGAAACTGAAAGAAGCAATATTCTCATCCTGGGAGCTACAGGACCGGATGAACACACTGGAGGCGCTGTTACATATATGCATTTACATCTACACACACGTTTACAGCACTGAGATGACACATACCTCATTCTTGTGTGCTTGCTGAAAAACTGGAAGCGCTGTTACATACAAACAACACCACACACACATAAACACATGGATGTTTGAAAACATGCAAAAATGTACAGTGTTTGCCATATTACCAGAGGGGTTTGTTAAATCTGGTGAAATTGTTTATAGGTCAAGTGTGTGTGTGTGGGCAAGGTAAACTCTGAACTAGACCTGGGTCGAATATCACCTGCAAATACGTTTTGTTTTTCAAACCGCATGGTGCAACGGAATGGGTGGAGCTTACTGAATCATGACGGTGCAGATGATGTCAGCAGAGCCGCCAGTTGACGAGAAAACGGCATTCAGATGTTTTCCCGTGGCTGTGTGAGCTTTTCTGTAGATCATTTTGCCGTCTTAATGTGGCACACCCCACCCGTCTGTCTCACGAGGGCTTTATCACATGTTGAAAAGCATTTGGATATTTGACCCGGGTCGGACTCTTGGCGCAGAAATCCGCTAAAAGCAATAACACGAGTTTGACTTTCTACTGTGTGAAATATTTCTATTTATCATTGAGATGTTTGTGGAGGATTGTGGGTGCTGATTGCAGATGAACTTTTTGTCGTGCAGGCAGGCAGACGAGCAAAACAGCCAGTAAACAGCTAAACATCATCACTTCCTGTCTCTGTTGCCATTCTGTTAGGATGGAAGCAAAATAACTCGCCAGATTTTCTCCGGATTTTCCTTGAAATGGCAGCAATTGGTTTGCTTTCTATCCAGGGTCGGCGCGATTTGATAAGCTCTAGTCAAAATCAAGTTGTAAAGGAAATGCCTTCTTACTGATTTGTGAATGTGCTACTGATGCCTGAATTGAGAGGGTTGTGATGTAATTGGGCAGAACTGCCGTCATTCTCTACTTATTTTCCAGAGTGATTAAGATTTCAGTGTGCATTAGGGATGAATGTTATTTTGTGATTTATCATTTGACGGTGCACCAGTAGACAACATATTGATACTGTACATGTGCTAGTGTTGGTTGGAGTTTGTTACTGTGTTTTGGGGATGAGTACTTGATGGGGTGAAGCAGTGTGGTGTGTTACTGCATGCTCACGTGGTGATTGGGTTTACAGATCTATTATTTAAAGATTAAGATATAGCCATTTTAAGAGTCATGTGTCAATAAAAATACCATTTTAGCCTTCGTGAGCATCACTTAGAAACGTACCTGCTTTGTTTTTCAAGGTCACCACTGTAATAGATGTGTGATTGTGAATTGAATGAACATTTCTAAATGCAACACATCCATGCAACAAGAGTTTATTAGCTTAATAGGCATTGATGACTTCACACAGATCTGACTTCCTGTAGAGGGCAGAAATGCTCACCATTGCCAAGGGTCATCGTGTGCTGTTGCCATGGTTACCAAGTGCGGCTGACAGCAAAAAAGAGAACACAAACAAGACTGAGGCATTCAGACTCCTGAGTATACTGGCCCTGCATCTTGTTTTTGATACATGAAACGGCTTGTTTTTGAATATGAATGAAAGGTCGAGGGTTAACTTGTGGTAACTTTATGTCATAAACTGCAATAACATGAAATGCTTTACTGAGAAAAAGGACCTCCTCAGATTGTGTGTGTGTGTGTGTGTGTGATGGTGTAAAAGGATGAATGTTAGAAATGTTGGGGATTAAAGATATGCCTGTAAAGTTTCTGTGAACACTCCCCCTGCCCCTCCTGGCAGGTGTGTTTCTCCACTTGGCCTCTTCTCGCTCTTTGAACTCTAACTTTTCCTTCATCCGGTTATTCTACATTTCTCTAGTAGTTTGATTGATGATGAAACAGGTAACATCAGTTCTTCTTAGACTTCCTTTTGTCTCTTGTTCTTTTTCTGTCTTTACTCTTTGTCACTTGTGCACACACAGTTTTGCTGTTTTGCATTTAAACAATTGTCATTGTGTATATCTTAGAGAGCAGCAGGGTGGACCTTAATTGAAAGCATAGGCATAAAGAAGTGTACTCA
The DNA here is from genome assembly GCA_903131615.1 of Diplodus sargus. Classification (NCBI taxonomy): domain Eukaryota; kingdom Metazoa; phylum Chordata; class Actinopteri; order Spariformes; family Sparidae; genus Diplodus; species Diplodus sargus. The sequence goes on along the minus strand of CAEMYA010000258.1, from coordinate 982,219 downwards.
GATCAGATGTGAGTGTTTGATTTCTGCTTAAATTCATTGTTACAGATAACAAAACTTCCATGGTCTGCCGTCTTCCTGTTTCTCTGACTTTAGCTCTTACAACGTGCACATTTTTCATCAAGATCTCATTGATAAATGAGGGCTATAACTGTTTGTCTCGTCTGTTCAACACATTTGTCTGTCTCTGCTTTTCTTTCTGACATTGTTGCATATCTTCTCTGTACCTTGATGTAAGGAATTATGTAAAGTACATTGTTGAATTATTAAGATTATGGCGGCTTTACATTTTTGGAAAACAATAAACTTGAATTATGAGAAAAATACGTGCACTCGTGTCTCCTTTAATTGTATTTTCTATGTTTCTGCTACTTTTGCTCATGTAATGGTGAATGAAGTCATGTACTGAGTTAACTTTTAACAAAAGTGAGACGGTACTCTATTGCCAAAACCTGTGGCATGTCCAGTTTGTCGAAAATATTTTAATTGCTTGAAACTGTGTTAATGTGTCCCCCTACATTCGGTAATCACTTTGCTGCTGGCTGCATCCACTTTTTAATGACTTGTTAATTAATGAGACTCGTGAAAATGGGTTTCGTGTTTGCTGCATGACCGACTTTAATAATGATCACACAAAATAATATGGCCCTGCTGACCTGAATCTCCTCATAGCAAAAAGCTGTCTGAAATTCTGTCTGTGGAGCAGCACCATCGACACACCATTTCAGGTTTTTCAGAATTTTAACATGGGAAGTCATAAAACATCGATTTTTTTTTTCCATAGCAGACAGACATAGACAGAATACTGGTGTGGTGAACTGCAGTAAGGCAGAGGTACACATACTACCAGGAATATTTCAAGAGTTGAAGCAATGCTGCCTTTATTTGATAGAGTAAAGAGAAAGCAAAATCTCTTTTTCTCTCTCTAAAAAAAAAAGAGGTAACCTTGACCATTAAGCAACCATAGCTGAAAAAGTTCTCATGGCTAAAATGCATTTTATTGGAAGATGAGCTCATTTTTGCCTCCACTTCCCTCCCTGCTTCTCCTCTATCTATCACATTATATATTACCTTTTAGATGTAATGAGACCTGATTGCATCAACGAGTCTCCTGTCTCCGATGGATTATTCTCATGAGTGGTCATGTCGACGTCAGACCACACAGATTTCCTGTCTTTTAGTTACTTTTCTTTCCCAGCATACCTGCTTTTTTGCAGACCTTGCTGGGAATCACTAATCACTAATGGATCACTATTCTTCCTTTGAAAAAACAAACAAAAAAAAAAACACATTTTGAAAATCAACTTCAACTGTTTTCCTTCCTGCACAGTTTACCGATCATCAGTTGGGATTTTATTTGCAGTCAAGTCTGCTGAAAAGAATAAATACACGTCCCTGTACCTTTTGTTTTCTCACAATCTCCCCACAACTGTCACTTTGTCCTTTATACCACAAATAAATCAATTTATGTCAGTTTATCAAGCGTCATTTTATGGTGTAATTCAGCATTCAGACCACTAGATGGCAGGATTGAACCGCGGATCAACACACTGACGCCAGGCTTTATCGTGACGTCATACGCGGAAGCAAAACACGACCGTCGGTGTAGGAGGACCACACGTTACTTCACCTAGTTGGTGTTCGTCATTCGGAACCTCCTGCAGGCTGAAGCTCCAGCAGGCTGAAGGACATGTCCGCTCCTCCTGCAGAGGGTTTGGTGGAGCAGTGGGAGAGGTCAGACTGCTTTTCCTACATTTATACTCCTGAACTCACAATACACCACACTACACACAGTAACTGCACCGTGGCAGCACTGGAATTTACACTATGGCCACGGTGCAGCTAACTGTTATCACCCGCTAACCTGCAGTAGGAGCTGGGTAAAAACACGCAGACCTGTAGTGCTCCTACAGGCTGTGTGTGTGTGTGTGTGTGTGTGTGTTTGTTTGTGTTTGTGTTTGGTACTGTGCACCTGTGACAGCAGCTCTAGATGTGTGTCACCAGTCCTCAGCAGCCATTGATGTGTGAGTTTGTGATGTCAAAGTCCACTGATGACATCAGGTTCCATATTATGGCCTTATGCTGCACTGCTATCTCCAGCTCGAGTTTGTGTCATTATGTGTGTGTGTGTGTTTTTCTTTTTTAAACATCTATCTGTTGTATAATATAAGAGTTATGTCATATCATTTTTGTTATCATTCGTTTGTGTGTGTGTGTGTGTGTGCTTTCGACATCTATCTGTGGTATAAGATTAGATTAAGGTTAAAGCTGGGGTTTGTCATTCAATTCTGATGGTAAAGGTCAGGATAAGGAGCTGGGGAATGCATTATGTCAGCGAGGATCCTCCTACAGAGGTGCAAAGTGTGTGTGTGTGTGTGTGTGTGTGTGTGTGTGTGTGTGTGTGTGTGCGTGTGCTAAGGACGCTGTGTGTTGACACTCAAAGCTGTGGGTATCAATGCAAGACACAGGTTGCCTAGTTCACAATTCCAGGTCTCAGAAGACACTGTACGCTTCATTAAATAATAAAAATGTAATGGTTGTGTATTTTGACTACATGTTTTCTCCTGGTGTTACATCTCAATGTGAGTGTTTGAGTAAGTGTCCCCTGTGTTTGTCCTGCGGTTACACTGTTGGACTCAGTCCTCTGCTCTCTGTGCAGTGAGCAGGCCCGTCTCAGGCAGCAGGTGGTGGAGGAGGACACCGAGGACTGGCAGAGGAGTCCGGACTTCTCGGGCCTGGAGAGAGTTGGAGGAGTGGACCTGTCCTTCATCAAAGGGGACGACGTCAACGCCTGCGCCCAGCTGGTGGTGCTCAGCTACCCCGACCTGGAGGTGAGCTCCCACACGCCCATCTATTGGCCTCTAGTGGCGACCGGCAGAGAGAGCAGCAGTATTGACGGAAGTCACAATCTCAGAGCGTATTCAACACATTCAATGAAAATATATCGATGTATTGTGATGTGAAGTACAGAATATCATCAGATTATTTTCATTTGCCCTCAAAAGTAGCCTTGCCAATTCGGGTTGTGGAATGCGAGGTCACAGGAAGTTGTTTCCTGCTGCCACGTCATCGCTTAATATAATACTTTTGTCCGATCTTGAAGGCTGGCTGTGTCAGGACTGTGAGCACGCTTCACATAACTACTAACACTTTCACCAAGGCTGCCAGCTTGTTTTTTTCGTTCACTTTAGAAGGTAATTTCTCCCATGAGAGTCTGACTGCAACCCTCTGATCATGTTTTTATCCCCCCAAAAGATGTTTGATTCATGTTTATTTGCCTCTCCAGTGATCCTGCTCTTAGTTTTATGAATTTCCTGGATATTTGACTCTGAAAACTAATGTTTTTTGATGTCCTGTGTCTATTTCCACTAGTTGTTCATTCATGAAGGGTTTTTGAAAAGCAATGTCCAGCAGTAGCGCTGTCAAAACCAGGAATTAGATGTTTGTTTTATCATTCTGCTTCCTCCTGATGTCTCTTCGAGTTGCTACTTGAAGGCTATCTTTACTTTATTTGTTGTAAACAAATGTATGACATTCAAATCCTTACTCTTTCAGATGCTCCCCCGCTGTGTCAAATGGACTTGGCATCAGAAAAAGAATAAAAAATAAAATATGAAATCACATTTAAAGGCGACATTCTCATGTCTGTTTGGTAAAACAAGTTTGAGGCTTTAGCGCTTGAATCCGTCTCTGTTGTAGGATCATATTGGTATAAAAAAAGCACAATGAAATGGCTTTGACATTGCTAACAGCCAGCAGGAAGTTCACCTCTCACGATCCACGCACGGAGCTCCACAGGATCTTTCATGAGTGATAATGCCATTTTCTTGAGAACTGATTGGTCAGATGGCAAGAGCTTTTATTTGTGTTGATGTGTTGTCTTGAACATAACCGGCTCTGGAGCAAGCTTAATGTAACCCAGTTTAACCTGAAAGCAAACGTGAACTTGCTAACCCCAAATCTTGAACCTTGAGCACATTCCAGTCATTTTTCCATCTAACTGGAGTTGTACTTGGGAGGAGGAAAGAAATAATATAGATTAAGTTGTGATTTTATGTTGAAGTAATGCAAAATGCATTTAAATGTACCCTTTGATATCGTGAAGGAACTATAAAATACCTGTAGAATATCTATACAATACATCCAAACTCAAAGGGGCTTTTGAATCTGATTGTTTGGTCTAAAAGGTGTGTTAAATTTTAATATTCTTTACTTTAATAGTAGTGGATGTCTAATACAATCCAGCTGAATCATAGCACTAAAAATGTTGATATTAATAAACAGGAGAGCTGAGGTTTAATTTACACCACAGCTCAAGGTCAAGTCTTGTTAAAGTGGCTGGTGACAAGACCTCGGCAGACCCAATTTTCTTTTAATTTACTTTTTGTACAGCCTTTCACAAGCATTCATCGCTCCTGCTATATCTATCTGTGCATTAACATGGGCTGCTGGCACCTTCTCATTACACAGCCCATTATAATTAATGACATTTGTCACTGCACGTTGTTGATACATGAAGCCAACGAGGCTAATGAAATGTTGTTCAGAAATGTTGTCCAATAATGGAATTATGTTCCCTGCTTGCTTTCAATTTACTCCAGCACTGCCACCTGAGGCCATGTGTGACACTAAGTAATACTGCTAACATGATGCACATCGTGTACATTGCTGCAGTGGTTTTATTGTACAGCCTGCTCTCAAACAGGACCTCAACACACTGCAGATAAAATACATATCTTGCCAATAGTCTTGCTAATAACGTCTTACAGCAGAGAGAGATGAAGTTCACTGCGGTCAAAGATACGACATTGACATATCCTGAATGGAAGTTAACATTTCTGCTGCTGCAGGGCTTAATAAAAGTTGTTTTGTACTGGACGTCGCAGCATCTGAGGCCTTGGCAAATTCTCTCATTGTGAAAAGGAAAAGATATTGAAATTTCGAGTGACAGCTTGAAGCTCCAGAGCATCACAACTTGTTAGGACAATTTTGATTATACTTAAAACCTCATTTGTTCCATTAAAACGGTTTAATCAAGCAGACTGTGCTCGTAAACCACAAAGAGACCGTGCCACTGCAGAGTCTCTCATTATAAGCATACGAAATGACACTAGTCCTTTTGTTTTAGTACTTTCCATGAATACTATCACCAACCATGGTTTAGTCTCACAGAATTCAAACTTCATCTTTTAAGGTCCAACAGAACTCAAGCCATTGTACATTGTTTGATTGACAGCTGAGGAGTCAGGGGCACTAAGACACAATGCAAACTAGGATGGCACCCAGCAGAGCCCATTCCTCCACCAAGGAGATCATCTAGATCCATGTATTATGTCTCGAGAAATCAAAGAAAATGTCTTTTAAAAAAAAGGTAAAGGTGAGGTAACATGGTCTATTCTGGGCCGAGACCTATCCTTCATCCAAGTTGCGTGGAAATCTGTCTTGTAGTTCAATTGTGCAACATAAGACATGCTTTTCAGAGTAGGACACATTAGGCTAGAAGCCACATTAGCCATAAGGCTCATATGTTAAAGTGTTAGCATTCACAGATTTAATTGGCTATGCAAAAATATGTTTTGTTTTGTTTTTTGAGGGAGGGCAACGGGCACTGCAGCTGGGACATGCACAGACAGGGTAACGCCATCATGAAGCCAAAAATGTAAATCATGAACCTTTTTGTGTCCTGATTATTTCCTGGAAGGAGAACACAGGACGTCAGATTTACAGAGCAGGTAGCCTAAAGAGATGCATTTAGTTTCTGATGCTCTGTATCTTCACAGCTGCAGATACAAAAAAAAGGAGCAGATGTTCCATTTTGTGCCAGATGGGGGATGTTGGTGATTATCTTGCACAGCTTGTTTGGGTCAGTGAACTCACCCTTACATATACACTGGAGGGGGGGGACGCATTTGTCCGAAGCATGCAGCACCTGACCCCCGACACTGTCTGCGCTCCATTCAGGAACACAGATGTATGTTTCCAAACCCATGGAGAAAATAAACCAGAGTCTATAACCACTCAGCGGTGTGTTCCTGTCCCTCTTTCTTACCCAAGGTGCTGTATGAGGACAGTCAGATGGTGACCCTGACGGCCCCCTATATAGCCGGCTTCCTGGCTTTCAGAGAGACCCCCTTCCTCCTGGATGCTCTGAAGCGCCTGGAGGGGAACCAGCCTGAACTCCTGCCTCAGGTCAGCTTCTGCACACGCACATTGATGACACTGACGCATTGATAATTAGTCCTGAGCTGCGTTCTGGAGGGTACACAGCCCTGTCTTCACCAACATAAAGCCGATTAAAATTGTGTTACTTCATAGGAGAAAATGTTTAACATTTTGTGAAACAGCAGCTCTGTTTCCAAGAGTGAGACGAGAAGATGGATACAGCTGTCGTAGGCGTGAACGCAGAGCTGAAGTGAGGAAGTGGTTAGCCTAGCTTAGCATGCTAACTGGAAGCAGGGGGAGTTAGTCAGGCTCTGTTAGAAAAATATGCCTATGATAACTAATAAAGCTTGCTAGTGAGCACTTATATGTCAGTTTGTTTGACCTGTCAGCACATAACTCAATAAAAGGACAATTTCTCTTTCACACTGGCTACACAAACAAGCCACAAATTATTCAGTCGTCAAGTTTTTTTTTTGTTCAGGTTAGCTGTTTCCGCTTGTCTCCAGTCTTTTGCTAAGCTACTGTATTCCCTAAAAGCTGATTTACTAAGCATGGCAACATGGGAAAACTATGTTGTTAACCACAGTATATCAAGAAAGTTCATCCTCAGCGAACAGTGGCCTCAATAAGGCTTGTCTCTATCGTCAGTCATCACTCAGCTCTAGTCTAGTTTGTTAGCCTCAGATGGACCCAGGCTCAGTTGTGCTTTTATTATAATGCTAAGGCTAGTATGCCAACATGCGTATGTATCAGTGCCAGTATTAGTTTCACTCATAGCATGCCAACATACGGTAAAGCATACTGTAAGCATGCTAACGTTGCATGCTAACATTAGCATATTGGCTTGTAATGCTAGCTTCAATCTTAAAGTACAGATGAGGATTTCTGGTCATTTTCAATATTTGGGGCGTTTTATGATGAATTTAGGAGATAAGTTGAGAATTAATTAGGTTATAGGTTACAGACACACACAACAACATTGACAACCTACTGACATTATTTAACTGGTGTAAACCTTACCTGGTTTCATTTTGAATTTAAACCCACAGAATGAGTTGCAGCTACTTTTTTCAAAGCTTTTTTTTTTTTTCTTCTTCTCACCGTCTCACTGTTTCTCAAATAGACAACTCCGCACCCACTCACTGCTGTTTGTCACAGCCCACACACCTCCCTCGCTTCCTCCTACTCTCTCTCTCTCTCTCTCTCTCTCTCTCTCTTTCTGTCACCGTGCACACAGGTATGCAGGAACACACACACACACACACACACACACACACACACACACACACACACACACACACACGCACACACACACACAGGCACACACACGCATGCACACAAGCTTTTTTCATCCACTGACATTTAGCCCTGGACAGATGCAGGCGCTGCTCCCTTTATCTGCAACCTTTGAAGTGACTTCCTCCTGGTGACTTATGATTTGATGATGAAATATGTCTGTAGGGTCACCTTTTGCTTCAAGAATTCATCGCTGCGCCGGAGCTGGAAGAGTTAGAATATCAGTTTGAGGCTCTTGTTTCCAACCTCTTAATCTTTGTTTATCTTATTTCTAATATTGCCCCCCCTAGTTTTCTCCCCTTTTTTCTTGGTTTCTAGTTCCTTTTTT
>CAEMYA010000258.1:959668-974420 GCA_903131615.1 Diplodus sargus | reverse complement strand
TTTCCCTTTTTGGGGTGATCTTCTACAATTTCAGGTTTTCAATAAGAACGTAAAGAGAGACCTGAGCCAGCGCTGTGTTGGGCTTCAAAGAGCCCACATACACCTACATCCCCACCACCTTAACTTTCAAAGCTCAGGATAAAGATGCTGCTGTCTCACATTGCACATTAGCAGCTGTGGCCATATGCTGCGTTCACCTGAACCTGTCACTGGATCATTTCTGACCTCCTCCTAGAAAAAGCTGGATTGCCACGCAAAGCCAGGATTGTGAGCTTGTAATCGCAGAGCAAATCCATCTACCTCGACTTCACGCGGGAGCAGGTGTCTGAAGTCAAACAGCAGCTGCATCAACCTATGGTAGTTTAGTAGTACACATTTGCACCAGGCCAACTATCGGGCTGATATTTAGCAATTTTTGATAATCAATCAATCAATCAATCAATCAATCAATCATCAGAGTGCTGATGAAATAAACATATTTAAAAATGGGGCGGCTCTAGTGCAGGAGGTAGAGCAAGTTGTCTAGAATTTGGAATGTTGCTGGTTCCCTCGGCTCCATGTCCTTGTGCAGGACACTGAACCCCAAATCGCCCCTGATGAGCACTTGGCACCTTGCATGGCAGCCTCAGCCATGAGTGTGTGAATGTGTGTGTGAATGGGTAGATGTGACAAGTATTGTAAGTAGACTCCCGTAGACTGGAAAAGCGCTATAGTGCAAATGCAAGACCATTTACCATTCACTTTGTGTGAGAGGCACCTACATCAGAGCCAATGTCCCATCCACAACAATATCTGATTGGTAAGTGGTCACCAGCAATACTAGCATATGTTGTGTTTTGGTGCTGGTCTATGCTGGTTTTTACCAGCAGGGTTGTGTGTACACTTGCCTAAGAGACATCATTTTGTTACGGTCAGCCAGGTTTTTTGTTAATGTTTGACATCGTGCACCCTGAATGGTTGGAGGTCAGCAGTTTGAAATTTCAACTAGGAAGCAATAGACTGTAGATACGGAGAAAACAAGTTTACCAGCAGGCACTTAGACTTATTGTATCAGGACTCACACAGGTGGAACTAATAATGTTAACGGTGCCTCTGCGCCACTGAAGCGTCTGAGCAGCCATGATTAACATTATTCATTACAGCTGTGCTCCCGCCACTGTATGACTCGTCAAAAGGTCGAGAACCTTAGAACCGTTCTCATTAAACCTGCTGAACAGCGCAGCAGCTCAGAGAGCTTCACAAATACATACATTACATGCCACGCATGGTGTTTTTAAAATGAACAGTAAAGCTGGAGCTTTGTTTTGTACTGCAGGGAAATAAATATTGTGTCCCCTCTCAACAGGTGGTGTTTGTGGACGGGAACGGTCTCTTCCATTACAGAGGTAAGCCAAGCTGTGCTGCGCTTCTTTCTGTTTGAGCTACGGCAGGATGTGTTCACTGACACACGGAAAACATGCATTAGACATTTTTATGACGGATGCTTTTTATATTTCTTGGCAAACATGTGTGTGATTAATTAATTGTATTATATTAATAATAATTACGACAGACACATTCCATTTCTGTGTTAAGATGTATTCACAGAAAAAAATCACCCATAATTCTAAATGTGGGATTGTTCACACATTATTCCAAAGTTGTAAGCTAAAGTGCTAACCCTGGAGATAAAACAGCAGTGTGCAGCTCTGGCAAAATTAGCTGAATCTATTGTAGACTGTTCTGCCAACGGTTTGTTGACATGCTCTCTCACTTTCATCGTCAGAACTTCTCAGACTCAGAATCATAAGCCAGAGGCTGGCGGGAAAGTCAGACTCCGCTCGGCTGCTCATAATTATGTTTTAAATGATATGATGTGAACGTAACATTTGCCAGCTGTATGACTATACCTCTGTTGGCTCAGTGTAATGGCTGACAAAGACATTTGACACCAAGCTATCATTAAAAACATATTACACTTGTTCTTTTTCTACTTTGACAAGGGATAATGTCTGCTGTGAGAATGGTCTAATGCTGTCAGATCCCCCGAGCCCTTTATGGCTGGGATCACGTTTTGTTCACAACAACCTCAGTTGGTCCCAATAGCAGTCCTCAAGTTAGGGAGAGGTCAATATTATGGGAAATATGTTTATTTGCTTTCTTTCTGAGAGTGAGATGATATAAATCTTGTTTCTGAGTGTTAAGTATGGAGCTGGAGTCAGGACGTGTTTGGCCTAGCGTTGCATAAGGATGAAGGAAAGACTCTTAACAGCTAACTTCCCCTGAAAATGCACATTTTCATTTCTGTTTTTGTATGGCATTAACAAACAAGATATAATATTTTGAAAGGTGTTGTTATTGGTCCACGTTGGAATGAACCGGGGCTACCTGACTCGCCTGGCTTTCAGTCTTCATGCTAAGCCTGACTAACCCGCTTCATTTGAGCTCTGTACCTAATGCACAGACACGAGATTGAAATAAATCTCATCTCACTCTAGGTGAGAAAGCAAAGAAACATTTTTCTCAAAATGTTACACAGACTTCTCCTTTGAACAATTTAATAAGACGTTGGAGGAGAGCAAGACAAAGTAATGTCTTACACCTGACAAACATCTCAGTGCGAGTGTGTAGTTAATGTCATCTTATTAAATTGAATATTTAGATTCAGATCCAACACTGAGCGTCAAGGCCAGCCCAGCAAGCTGTGTAGGTCAGCTGGATTAATTCTGCAAGCTGTCTTGTCTTACTCTTAAAACAAGGCTCAGCAATTTAATGCTTGTTAGGCTGGCATTGTGCAATCATAAAATATGTATTTGTTATATAACAAAAAGTCAATACTTGTGTCTGGAGCAATCCAAGTACATCTAAATTAGTCTAGATTTGACATGTCACTTTCTGGCCCGTGCAGAGTTTGGTCTCGCTTGTCATCTGGGAGTGCTTTCAGGGCTGCCATGTGTGGGCGTGGCCAAGAACCTGCTGCAGGTGCAGGGTGTGTACAAGGGCGAAGAACACCAGTCACAGGTGAGATCAAACTTAAGCCTATCTTTTAACCTAAGTTTAATCAGGGTTTTTTTCTCCATGCTGTGCTGCAGAGCTTAATGTGTTCATTATGTGATCTCTCTTGTCATGTACATATGCTGCGTCAATGCTGGAAAAGGGCTGCAACCCCTGACAAGAGTCAATAGATAAATTATTCAAGACAAGTTATCAGAGTGTAATCACTTTTTTCTTCTGTTTATTGCTGGCTGCATTCTAAAAGCAAAGAAAGGACAGAATCCTCAATTACCTTTTAAGTGTGTGTGTGTGTGTGTGTGTGTGTGTGTGTGTGTGTGTGCGCGCTATTTGTACGTGCATGTGGATGTGTGTGTTAGTGTGTATGCTGTTTTGACAGTGTGACTTTTATTGCAAGCCAAGGCCTCCATGTGTAGCTAATGCTAATGTGACTTTTTGAATACAAATCAAGCTGCAGCAAATACCTTTTGGTCAAAGTATACCTGTGGGACAGCAAGAACTGGATCTCATTAATATGCAAATGTTCGCTTTGTTTCAGTGTGGAGCCTCAGTGACCTGTTGAGGAAAGAATGAAAACAAGTAAAAGTTAAATCTGCCTGAATAACAGGCACCTGGCTGGAGTCTGAAGTAACAGGATAAACAGTCAGTTTGTTTTTTGACTTGATTTTGATGTCAGCTACTTTTAGCTTTGATTTGAAGCTAATATAATGTTGCAAGTTAACATTTATGCAAACTGATGATGCGTTCACATTTGTAAATGTAATAAGCTACCTGCCATGTTGACATCTCTACTAAATGTGTCATATCATATTCACATTACGTGTTTATGTCATAACGAGAGGTGGGGCGGTGGAACTGCAGGTGAGAAAGCCCCTAAGCCAGTGACCACTGTTCGAGACTGTGTTTTAACATCTGTCAGTGTGAAACCACTGAATATTTTGGACAGAGGACTACAGCATTTCAACATTTCAAAGTGTGAAAATCCAAAATGGGTATTTTAGGCCCAAACCAATCCTTTCCTAACTTTAACCATGTGTTCTTTTTGCCTGTGACCCAAACAACATAAATAATGTTGGAAAATGGCTTAAAATTGGATCTGCAGTGTGGCGCTGGGAAACAGGGAAAACAGAAACACGAAGGGCTTGAACCCTGGTTTTTTGCTCTGAGATGACAGTGATAATAACTGAGCTTGATATCATGCTAATTCTTTATGGATGGCATGTAGAAGAGTAGTGATGGACATTTCCTGTAATGCTGATGACAAGCGCTACTCAATGGTTTCAAAGGGAACCAGTGTGGATGACTCTAGCGATCATCCAATCCACTGCTAACTCAATTAGCAGGCATAAAGACTCGCTGCTTATAACCCCAACGGTCTTCATGAAGTAATGTAACATGCTAATCCAATTCTCTATAGGAGTGTATCAATCTCCGCCAATTAGTGAGGGTGGCTTTGGCGTCAGAAAATGTTGATGCGTCTCTGCCGAGGGGACGAACCTGATCTCTTAGTTTACACAGAACGTGGTCACCTCTGAGGATGCTGCCTCACGTATCCCTTGATGCTATCTGTGCCAAAATTGGAGTGGCTTGGACATAGTCATATAAGCTATCAGGTATCATCAGCTTTTCACGTCCATGCTGGATCTTTGGACTCAAGCTGTTTGCTTTGGATCATTCTCTGTGCATGAAATTTTAGAACTCCCCCTCCCGTCCATACTGATGTAATTGTCTCTCTCTGGGGCTCCACCTAATTTGTCTACAGGCGCGCACAGAAGTGCGACGCCTGAAGTCAACACCGGTTTTGGCGCTTGAGCGCTTCGTGGGAAATTATCTCTGAAGTAATCCGTGAAACACAAGCCATCGCAGGCTCCCTACCAAATGTCACGAAATAAGATTAGCCATCACCGGCACGTACCTCTGACAAGTGAGATGCTGCCATACAGATAGATGTCCGAAAGGAGGGTTTTAAAAAGAAATCACTGAGTTTTCATAAAACCAATATGCAGTCTGAGAAGAGTCTCTGAAGGTTACTGAGAGAAAGTTCTCTCAGTTGCTGTGATTAAATGTGCGTGCTTTGTGAGTCAAGGTGTTTGTGATGTCTTCATCAGACACAACTATTGTTTGCATGTATAGTACAGACACATTCCTGACACAATGACCAACTGGTTAGAGAGACTGTCTTCAAAACTCTTCTTACAAAAGAGATCTGCATTTTAAAAAGTACAGTATGCTCTTGATTTCTTTCTGAGAATGAGATGAGAGGATCTGTATCACTGTTATGCCTGTCAGTATGTTTAGCATGGAGCAGGCGGTTAGCGGTTAGCAAACAGCGGACAGCCACAGTGACCTACTGTCATAGCCAAGTGGCCAACTTTTCGTACTTTTGGTATTTGTGCCTGTATATAGATTCTGAAGTGACCTTGGACAGAACAGCCTGCCTCTACCTGTTCAGTGGTTCTGTGTTACTTGAGGCTGAATGCCCAGAAGATGTAAGAGTAATTTGTCTGTGCTCGAATAGAGGCGAGGGAGTGCTGTGTGTTTTAATCTCAGTCGGAGACGAAACAGAAAGGATGAAAGAGGAGAAAGGATGTTTCTTTTCTTCCTCTTTGTCCTCGTTGTTACACTCCTGGAAAAGTCTGTGCTTGTTGTTGAAGTTCCTTGTTGCACAGTCCCCTTCAGATCTTTAGTCCTCTGTTTTTGTCTTTCTCTCTGGTCATCTCCAGTGTACCCCTCCTTCGCTTCTCCTTCACACCCTTTTTCTTGCTCTCACTTTATTTTCATCCTATCTCATCTGTTTTCCTTTTCTCTACCTTTTGCCTTTGTCTCTCTCTCTCTCTCTCTCTCTCTCACTGATAGCCCTGCTGTAACTCAAACTAGTGTGTTATTGATGACTTGCTCTGTCTTTCCGACTTCTGCTGTTCTGGCTTCAGGCCCGCTTTCGCTTTGCGAGAGCCAAACCTCTCTCTCGCCTAACCAAACACACACACACACACACACACACACACACACACACACACACACACACACACACACACACACACACACACACACACACACACACACTGTTGGCCTCATCCCAGCCAGGATCGGAGGCCATGTGCGGCCCCTCTTGTCTCCCCGCTGGCTGCTTGCTGTAATCAGTCATAGTAGAGCAGACACCCCATCCATCACGGAGGCTAAGCTCCCTTCATCGCTCTGGCCCAGAACCCACAGCACACCTGTCAACAGCGGCCCACGTCACTACATCTGACTTTGCACTGTCTCTTTGACTGTGAGACAAAAACTTTCAGTCCCCATCGAAATAAGATGAAGAGATCTTCTTAGAGTGAAGTTACTTTAAATTCATCCACAAATGATATAATCAATCTTCCATGTCTGATTTGACTTATTTATTTTGTGGTACTAATGCTAGACTATAAATGCAGTGGGCATGAATTGCTCAGGCTCAAGGAGTGTAACAACACCCTGAGAGGATGTGTGTGCGTTTAGTTTAATGAGGGTTTATAAGTTAATGTGCTTGATGGCATCAGTGGCACAGATTAATAGGACAAGTTTAAAGCTACAGAAATTCATACAGCACTTTCTCTCCCAGCGTCTTTAGTCCAGGAAAAATCGGATGTTTCTTTATTCTTTTCTGAAAGAAGGTGTAAAGGTGCACTATGTAGCTTTAGCAAAAACATTTATATCAGAAAAGAAAGATCTTTATGTTCAGATTTTATTAATGCCGTAGCAAATGAAATGCACAAGCTTGTTTTCATGACTGAATTAACTGAATAAACATACTGATGGTTTTACTTACTTTATATCTGACACCCTTCTTGATTTAAACAGTGTTCTGGGACGTTTATAATTAGTTTTAAGTTCTGTTTTGTGTCAGGGTACAGCTTGTTCATTCTTAGATTTAGATGATTATAGTATAAAACAAGATATAATTGAAAGCTTTTTGACCCCATTCTTTTCCTTGTCATATTATCTTTTAACAAAAGCATTTTGAGGAATAAAAGGTGACAAAGTTTCAACATTTTGACACTGTTTATCGAAATGTATGCCCTCAGTAGAGCGCATACCTCCACCAAGGCCCATCATTCCCCTTTTTGTACCAGTCACTTATATATGGCAGATTTTTTTCTAATCAAGGTCCATGCATTATTCCCCAATAAACAAAAATCTTGCAATGTTAAAGATCGTGAAAAAAAATTCCTGGATTTGTCCCTTTATCTAGATCCACACTTAAAGTTAATGGGGTCTGTTCTGGGCAGACACCCATCCTCTATTCAAGTGTGATGGAAAATCAGTTTAGTAGTTTTTGTGTAATCCATCTGATCAAACTCACCCATGACGTCGGATGTGGGTACGACATGGGTACAGGTATGACATTCTCCTTGGTATAAACATCCCATTGTCCATAAGCTTTACTTTGATAAATCACACAGCTGTTCTTGCATTTAAATGTGTAATGTACTTCACTATTCACTGTTCTTCCTTTATATATTTGATTTTATAAAATCATCCATCAACAAAATACTATATTTGTTCTAAATTTGGAGTTTGAAACATATCATCATTTCAAATATATGGACAGTAAAGTCAAGTCCCTGAGTTTAGAGGATAAGACGAGTGTGAAGCCTCCATAGCAGGTTAATAGTTTGTTTCAGTGCGCTGCTGTTCGTGTTGGCATGCTGTACATCTTCTTTGACTTTGATTTTTTTTTTTTGGTTTCTTTGCCTCCGCAGATAGCTGCTCTGCAGAAAGGAGGAGACAGTTTCCCACTCACAGCTGCCTCAGGCAAAGTGCTCGGAAAGGTGCGGTAAAGGACAGACACACACAGAAAAGAAACAAATACTCTCTACGGAGGTGTTGTTTTATTGCTGCTGACTTCAAAGAACACCCACCCAAAAGTCAAACTCAACAAAATGTGTGTGATGATAACTAGAGAGAGAGAGAGAGAGACGGAGAGAGAGACAGAGAGACAAAAGAGAGAGGAAAAGATGCTGGAGACGATTGTCTTTGTGTCCAGGCACTGCGAAGCTCCGACAAGAGCTCTAAGCCTGTGTACGTGTCCGTCGGCCACAAGATCAGCGTGGACACAGCTGTACGCCTCACGCACTCCTGCTGCCGCTACCGGGTCCCAGAGCCCATCAGACAGGTACACACACACACACACACACACACACACACACACACACACACACACACACACACACACACACACACACACACACACACGCTGCCAGCATACAGTGAATTCAACAATCAGGGTGGTTACAGGAAAACCCGTCCTGAAGAAGAGGCTGAGCAAGAAGCAAATGTTGAACTCCTGGTGTTGTGTTGGAAACACTGACTGTAAAAGTTGGAATGTGAGCATTGCTCATGACTTGTGTAACAGTCCTGTGCTGTGAGGGAGGAGGTGTGAGCATCATGTGGTGCTTTTTAGCTGCTGACTTGTAAAAATGGAGGGAACAATATGCACAGCCAAGTAAGGGACGCTCTGATTTGTGGGTGGTTTATTTTTTTATCACAGCAGAAATACAGAAAACCATGTTTCTGAGGATAAAACAGGGGCTGGTCCTATAGAGATATTGCTAAATAGTTTCTGCACTGGCAATATTAGTAGTGTTGTAAAGAGTTCTGATAACAATACTCAGGAAAATACTTTCTCTCATAGTGCTGTGCGTGTGTTTTCCTTTTTTTGTTGCCATCAAGACAGTCCTTATTATTTCCAAATCTATAATTCAGACGAGTGATCCAAAGCCCGAATAAATAAACCAACTAAAGACCTACATATGTGAGATGTTAGACAGCTGTCTCCATCACTCTCATCAAAACAAAGAGGGAATATCTTGAGGAAGAATCTGTTCATCTGTCCAGTGGAGACGATCGATGACGAGCTGTGGGAT
The DNA here is from genome assembly GCA_903131615.1 of Diplodus sargus. NCBI lineage: Eukaryota > Metazoa > Chordata > Actinopteri > Spariformes > Sparidae > Diplodus > Diplodus sargus. Next base: position 965,532 of record CAEMYA010000258.1, on the reverse strand, counting down.
CATTGTTTTGTGGCTTTTCACAGGAACACGGGTGTCTGTAAAATATTGATTCCTTGTGTAACATGTAACAGTTCCTTGGGTTCAGGCTGCAACAGGATTTCATGACCAACGCCACAAATAGGTTTTCTCTGCCAAATGATCATTCATTTTAATCCCTGTCAAGGCTTAAGTCCTGAAACTTCTGTCCATAAGTAGTTTGACCATCCGAAGTGAAAAAGAGCGTATCAGCATTTGGACAAGTCATGCTTAAATCACCTGCTTTTTGTTTACAGTACACCTGTTTGCTTTGGAAATTCAAATACATCCTTCTAAATCACCTCTTCTTGATTCCATTATATTTAAACATGGCCAGTTTCTGTTGTCTAACTTCATGTCAAGCCATTCTTTATTTCTGGCAGAGTGCAGCTCTGTGATTATGCAGCCTTGATAGCTGTATATATTTAGTTGATAATATCATTGTTATTATTTTATTATTATTTATCATATTGTTTAAGTCTTCAAAACACTAACTACAATAGATTGTTAGGTTTCTGTTTGCTCACTCTGAAGACTTGTGTAGTACTTCAGGGTTTCACTGTTTTCAGTGCCAGGTGCTGCAGTTACTTTTCAGTGACTTTTCCGTTTTTGCTGAATTGGAGAGATTTGGACTTTCATGATCTTGTCTGATGTTGAAGGTTTTTTCTGTTAAAAGAATGATGTTATATGGCTGATAGTGATTTTTAGTAGTCAGAGAGACTGAATACATTCAAATTAAAACTTATTCAAGCATTTAGCAACACAAAAGCTTCTAGGAAATGGGATATGATGATTCTGTCATACATATCTTTATGTACACTACTCAAAATGATTCTGTCCCTGCGCCCTGCTGCTGCTGTCTGATCTCGTCCAGTTTCCAGTCGAGGGAATGCGTAATCGTCACAGTACAACACAGAGCCAGTAAAACCTCAGGGATATCAATCTGTGTGATAAATATCTGTGATGTGAATCAGTTTCACCTGCTTTACTGGAATCAAAGTGACATGACAACAGGTGTTATGGAGAGGCAAAAGCAAAACAAGTCCAAAAAGGGAATGGTCTAGGATGTGGTGGCTACAGACAGTTGCTCTCTGATCCTTCCTTACTGATTCCTCTCTCGTTCCAAGAGAGCTCCTCCAGGATGGCACATCCATAATTAAAACAATTGAAAACTGCGAACAAACTGATACATGGGTCTGATGAAATTTAAATTCACCAGATTTCAGTAACACACTCAAATTTCAGTGATTTGGATTTTATGTTAGTGTCAGCTAATGTGTCCTTGAGCTGCTAGCCTCGAACAGAGACGAGCTGAATGTTTCATTGTCAACTTGTAGTCTTCTGACCCAGCTGATGCCGACTCAGGTGATGTCAGTTGAGGTTCATTATAAACTCACGCTGGAAACATTAAAGGCTTTATACAACTTTGATCACACACTTATGTAGTAGTTCTTCCCATGAATGCTAAAAAGATGTGCAACATTGGTTCCCTTTTAAGAGATTCTACCATCCAACTTGGAACACAAGCCTGACATCAGCAGTGAGAGAGGTTTTTAGGAGAAGAGTTAACAATGTTGTATCAGGTTCATTATGCTGCAGTTGATTGTTTTTTGTCGTCCTGTTTCTGACCTAGTTGAAGACAATATTATACATTGAAATTAGTTCACTCTAAATTTTTAGGTATCACTTTAATGCATTTGCCCTTTATACTATACCCTGCCCCAGGAGCATGCTGGGATAAATAAGTGGGGACAGAAAATAGCTGTGCTGCTATTTCTCAATTTGCCAACACATGAGTCGTGCTAAATGAGTAATATTTTCTTAAAAGTTTAGTCTCAAAAACTTCATCACAAGTCGTGTTGGTGAAGGAGAAAAAAACCTCAACTGTACCTGAGCCGATCCTCCTCCTGCCTCAGGCTCTTTTTCTTCCTGCCAGCAGGCTGTGCTGTGCTTCTGCTGCCCAGTGTGCTTGTACTTCCACTGCACAGAAAACATACATTCACACACACTCATCCGCACACACACACATCTCAAAATCAGTTTTTCTCTAGGGGAGCTGCAGCAGCAGTGGCTAACTCATCCCCCCCTGCGTGTGTTTATTTCATCAAAGTGAGAGTGTGATGTGTTAAGCTGGTGGAGGAGGAGGCTCGCAGCAGGGTCTGAATGTGGACACCAGAGGGAACTGGGGACACTGTCACCTTCCTCTGTCCCATCACTGGAACCTTTCCTCCCTGTCCAACTCCTTCCTCTCTGTGCCCGACTTCCACATTCCCCGTCTGTCCCTCCATCTCCCCCTTTTTCCCTGGGCTCTCTCCCTCTCTCTCTGACAGATATTTTCTATTCTCTCTATTGCTGACATCACAGAAAAAAATCCTCACAGATCTACTTCTGACAAGTGTCATGTTTGGAGTTGAACTCTGTGTTTACGTCGCTCTTTCGTGGGCAGAGCGAGATCCACATCCCTCAGGCCTGTGAAACCTCGGTCGTAACTTGCACGGAAAAACTCAAAAAGCTTTCACACTGACGGGAACACTGTCTGAATTACAGAACAGTTGTCTTTTTGAAGTTTGAAGATTCGAGAAGAAGCTGCAGTATTCTGCCCCTCCGTCCTGACAGTCATTATAGTAGACTGAGGGCCAACAAGTATACACACACACACACACGCACACACACGTGTGCACATCTACTAATAGAAGATTGAGCTGGGGTACATGTCTAGTTAAGGTTCACCACCAGGACACAGAGGAGGGGTTGGGTTTTTGTCAGTACTGCTCAGCTTTATTAAATCTCAGAAAATAAACCAGATGATGTCATCATCTCAGATTGGATTTTGTGAAAATTAAAATGGGTCATATCATGCCAAATCCTACGGCTGTACTCCAAATACTTTTGAAGTTATGATTTTTTGAAGTTTGGCCCTCTGAGATAAATTTCAGCATTTTTGTGATTCCTTGTATGTCTCAGCCTCACCAGCTGCTCATTTTTCACTGGATTTCACTGGACTGAAATTTGTAGTTCTATCACATCTAGATGTTATTTGTTCCCGCATAAAGGACTGAGTGCCACAGATGTAATGTTACATTCACTGGTTTTATTTCACAAGTGGATATTTGTACAGTGTTGACGTCTACGTCGTACACGTCTACGTCTGACACCTTTTGATCTTGTTTTCATTGGATTCTGGCAGTTTGCATGTTACAGCTTGTTACATATATGTGGCGTGAGCTAACTTACTAAGATTAATATTTTGTCCAGATGCACAGAACAGGATGACATCACCAATTTGCAATATATGTGACATTGAGCAGGCAGTTACAAGCTGTAACTTGCAAATTTCCAGAACCCAGCGAAAAACGGTCTTGATGCGTTTCAGACAGACAGGAAACCTTGAAGTCAACACAGTACAAATATCCACTGATTGTCACGTTACAGCCCATGAAAATAAAAAAAGCATCAGTCAATCAAAAAAAAATCCGACCCTATCTGTCCACAGACAAACAGACATATAAAACTTCTGCGATAGTTCCTGCTGCATCAGGGTCTCCTGGACCACATTTTGTCATGATGACACACACACACACACTCACAAGGCTGAAACAAATACCAGCCCTGCTGTCGCAGCTGGTTTATATAAGAGCAGCAAGTCTTTAAACTTTTATTCAAGTTGTGCCTCCCTCCGACTCATCTTTCACACATTCAGGTGTGAAGAAATATATTCTTGTTCTTAGTAGATGAATTCCTGTGTGAAAAACGGTCTCGATACGTTTCAGACAGACAGGAAACCTTGAAGTCGACACAGTACAAATATCCACTGATTGTCACGTTACAGCCCGTGAACATTTAAAAAAAATCAGTCAATTAAAAAAAAAATCCTAAACAATGAAGGAGTTATAAATCATCTTTGAATTTTGTATATATATTCAATGAATATCAACACTTCAAAATAAACCAGAGTGTGTTTTTTATATATGCAAGTAAAATTTCAACCTAATCCTGTGAAAAACAAATGATTAGTGAGGTTTAGAATACACATACAAAGAATCACAAAAATGCTGAAATTTAGCTAACATAAAAAATATTTTATCGCTATAGGATTTTGCAAGGTCCAGTGATTATAATAGAAGTTTCAGCATGGTGTTTTTCTAGAAAAACCCATGACATGAACTAGGAGGCCCTAGGTGAGTTGGCATCGAACTAACCCAAATACAAAAATTCACTTTGTTTTGCTGCTGCAGCTGCTACGTTGATCGGGTTTGCTAATCAGCAGCCAAACTACAACCCTGTAAAACATGAATGGAACCAGATCCAGATGAACAGTCCATGATCCACATTGTGTCATCATTCAGCTTTCTGGTGATCAGCTGATCAATTGATTGACAGTGTTTCAGCTCTGCTTTTGTCCATAAAATTACACCTCAATATTTTTTTCAAATATTAGTTTAGAAGTTTTTTTTTTTGACAGTACAGGTGATTATTTGGTTCAGTACAGGCTGTCAGATGTTGAAGATTTAACCCTCAGTCGTCATGACATAGAAGTAAAATGATCTTCTTCACAGTGTGACAGCAGCTGGATGTTCTTCTAAAACAGAAAGTACAAATTAACCCTTCTCTGTCTCTTCTTCTGTTCCCCCCGGCCCTCTCTTCCTTATCTAATAAGATGCTCTCCCTTCACATCCTGACTGAAATAAACTCCGCCTTCCACAGCTTGAGAGATTCAGAGAGCGACAGATGAAAGAAAAAGATGACATCATGGTTGGATTCTGCAGTCAGGGCTCATGTGTGAAAGCACTGCAGCAGAATCTTATATACCGCCGGCTCAAACTAATTCACGCCCCATCTCGGCCGTGCTCCCTCACACCATTAAATTCTCACACTCCTTTTGTGTCCCACGCTTTCCCTCGATGAAGCCTCAGAAAAACTATGCTATGGGAGGCAGAAGGCAGGCAGACACCTGTCTCAACTCATCCTCTGCTTCCCTGCTCTGTGGTCGGTGTCACAGTCAGAGAGTGATGAGCAAAGGTCAGAGAGAGGAAGCTGACACATCAGAGAGATGTTGCATAAGTCGCCCATCCATCCCTGTAGAAGCATTTATTGTGGTTCGTGTCATTATCTCTGTTGACAGCAAATGTTGCGAATATCTTACCTTCAGTTCATCAAGATGCTGCTGTTGGCCGAGCCTGCTAATCTTTTCCTGCTTGGCTCTGTTGAGGTTGCTGGCTTCACCGTAATGCTGCTTTTAAAGCTCCATGATTTTATAAATATTCCCTTGGAAGCATCCTCAGAAGCACTGTAAAAAAAACATGCAAAAACAGTGAGGTAGTCAGGTAGACAGCTCGACATACACAAAGAGTAAAGTTTGCAATAATAAATTAAGGAAGAAGAACTTTTGGTTAGGGTTTAAATCACAACGTTTTTTTAAAGGAAGATTCTTCTGAATCAAAGTGAATAAACTCACAAACATCACAAGAGTTCCTTCAGTACTGCAAGCATAGATGCTTTATAAATGACCCAATCAGATCACATGAAACCTTCCTTTAAATGACATTTGTAGCACTCTTTTACAACAAGCGTTTTTCTAAGAAAGATGACAAATCTGTGCTGCTCTCTGCCTCTCTAATGCAACAGCTTGATAGTTGACTGAATGCCTTTAGGTTTATTTATTTGTATTTTTTTATGATTTATTAGGAAAAGCAAGCTAAAGGATTTCTTGGTTAATTGAGAAAATCGATGATGAAACTATCTGTCCATAGACTAACGGACATAAAACTGGACCACATTTTGTCTTGATGACACACACACACACACACACACACACACACACACACACACAGACTCACAATGCTGAAACA
>CAEMYA010000258.1:944624-956414 GCA_903131615.1 Diplodus sargus | reverse complement strand
GTGTGTGTGTGTGTGTGTGTGTGCGCGTGTTCCCTCTGATATGTCACCACAGCCAGTATTTTGGGTGTGGCTTGCTTTTGATGAGTTCCCGCTTTTTCAGCCTTCTCTCACCTCCTCGTTCTCTCCAACTTTGCGAGTCCTCACTGTATGGAGTCTCTCTTCTTGCTGCCTTCTCTCATCCATCCATCTATCTCCGCCCCCATCCCCCCCCCCGCTGCTCCATCTCCCCTCTCTGAATAATTCAGGCCTGCAGAGCTAGTGTATTTTTGGTTGTTGTCACCTCTGCAGTAACACAAACAAAGCCCATATTAGCGAATACACACGCACATACGCACTCACACATGCTGCCATGCCAGCGTGTACGTCCACACACAGGTTCGCACAAACGTGACTGCAACAAACAGTACGAGACTCGCCGCCGAGATGTGCTAACTACGAAGGATTATCCTTACAGGGATTTCACACCATCACTGAGCTCCACCCTGTCGCTGCTCTGCTATCCCAGCAGTGAATAATAATATGTCTCACTTTGCTGCATTTTCCACACTCACACAAAGTTTGACTGTAAAGTGTGTGAGAAAAGACACAACTTGGAAACTAGAAACTTGCCAGTGCTTCTTTTTAGTCACACAGATCTCCCTTCTCTCCTGTTTTTTTTTCTGTTCAGGCAGTTACTGGAATGAGTTTGGGGTCATTATATGATACAGGTTTTATTGATTATGCCTATGTCCCGTCTGCCTGCTCATCCCATCCTTGTGAACGCAATATGTCAAGAGGGAATATCTTCAAATTTGGCACAAATCTCCACTTGGTCTCAACAATAACCTGATTAGATTTTGGTTGCCAAAGGTCAACATCAGTTTGACGTCATTTTATTCTGCGAAAAATGCCTGGGGTCACCGGGTGTCAGTCATCAACAGATGCTTCTTTTAAAACTTCGAAAATGTATTTTTCCACTATGTTCACTAGCTATACAAGAGCTACTAGACAATGAGTTAAAAGATGCTAAAACACTCTGTAGAGCAGAGTGGATCTGTAGAGTTGGGTGTTAATTCTCTGTGAGGCTGAAGTGACACCTTTTACATTTCACATAGTCATTTAATCAGCTGTCTCTATAAAATATCAATCGAGGCAGTTATAGAAATCTCCCATTTTCAACCTTCAACAATTTTGATTTGTCTATTGATTGATTGTTTTCATTTGTGAAGCAACAGGACTAAACGTCTGTAGACTTAACGCTAAATGCTACGTACTTTTACAACGACAATGTTAACATACTTATTTTTAGCTGCTATAATGTTAATCCATAGTCATTTTTGTTCACAGACTCACGATCAGAGAGGCTGATTTCATTAGTGTTCAGACATTTGGTTATAAAGTATTTGACAAACTGGAATCTTTACCTGCTAGAAGCATGAGCAGAAAGGTCAAGAAATTGCCAAGGTCATTGTGATTCATCTTCTTGGGGCAAAATTTCTTGGCAATGAATCCAATATTTATTGTTTTAAACTGACTGACTGACCAACACTGCCCTGGGCTCTCAAATGTGAGGATTAACTGCTCTACTCTTTTTTATGACTGTGCACATTGAACACCTTCAGGTTTTCAACTTGCCATCAGACAAAACTAGCTTTTGAAGACGCTGCCTTAGGCTCTGGCAAATTGGGTTGGGTAAATTTGAAAGTTTTACAGACAATTGATTAAAAAAAAACAAACCTATGGATAAATCAATGTTGAAAGAAAAAGCTAGGTCTAACTACAGTGATACCAGTGATTCACATTTGGTACCGATTTTTCCTTTAAACCAAATTCCCTGTGGAGCTCTTGTAACGTCACATTGACTTGACACTGATGACAACACAGCAATATGTGTTTAGTGGAGTTTGAAGGAAACAGGCAAGTCTTAGAGGAAAAAGAGGGGGAGAGAGAGAAAAAGAGAAGCCTACACAGCCATAAAACAGCCATGCTGGACAACTGACGGGGTAAAACATCCATGAAGATTGACACCGGCGCTCCACCGGTGCCAGCTGTACCAGTCAGCTTGTGGAAGTTCTCTGAACGTGAAGAGAGGATGTGACTGATTTAAAGTGGAGCTCCCCTTCGGGCCCTCAGGCTGTCTAAATGTTAATATATGGCTGTCTGACATTCTGGTGCTGCAGTCACTGGACTCTGGACCTCCACAGAGAGATTTGAGGAAAGTTGGATAGAAACGAAAAAGCTGCCCTGGGGTGGATATGAGAGAGAGAGAGAGGGAGGGAAAGAGAGGCAGAGAGGTGTGCATGACAGGTGTGTGAAGGAAGCACAGAGATCTGGAGAAAAAGATTTAATGATTAGACTGATAAAAAGGATTTGGTGGGAAAAAAAGGAGAGGAAAGGTAGATTCCAGGGAGAAGGATGATTATAAAAATGATTTGGAAAAGGAATGAGGGATAGAGAAAAGGCTGAAGGGTTAGAGCAGACTGGCACAGCTGCAGGGCTTAACAGGCTTTGGGGGGCTGGAGGATAAAGACCTGCCCCAGGCCAGTGGACCAAAGCCAGGACTCAGACACCTCTGCATGTGTGTGTGTGTGTGTGTGGCCTGAATGTACCAAAAGCCCCTGCAGAGAGCCAGCAATGCACATCTGTTCACCTGTGCATTTCCACCTTGCCCAGGAACCTTGGCCAGAGGAAACCAGTTCTGAACTGATCCCACATCAGCTGGAGGTTTCTCTTTGTTCTGCAGCAGCACAGTTGTAACAGTCTTTCCAGTATGCCATGTTTTTTTCCCCTCCAGTTCTCTCTGTGTCAGGTGCAGAGTGAAAATTTCTGGCGCTTCAAACCAGAGTGAGCGATTTTCTTTATTGCATTTTTTATAAGGTTTGTTCAGGTTCACGCTGCCTAATTACGAGCCAACCAGGCGTGTAAATAAATTTTACTGGAGATGAGAAGTAACTGGTTTATTGGGCAGATTTTTGTCAGCTTGCCAGGTATGAGTCTAAACATTTTAGTTTTTTTTTGTCTTTTCCAGCAGCTGCCTTGGTGACATTCCCTCTTGCTTTAATGGAATAGTTGGACAGTTTAGGAAGTAGGCTTATATTGCTTTCTTGCCAAGAATTGGAAGTGAAGATGGATATCTCCTCAAGTCTGTACCTAAAACACTAAGCTGGAGCCAGCAGCCTGATAGATTAGCATGGCATACAGACTGGAAACAGGGAGAAACAGCTAGCAACAAGTAGCTAAATCCCCTGACCAGCTCCTCTAATGCTCAGTAATTAACTCCCCAACCTAACTGGCTGCTGGCTGAATTGAGATTTAGCAGGCAGATATAACAGCTGTATTGATATTCTAATTGACTGAAACTCTCAGCAAAAAGGTGTAAAAGTGAAACGAATGGCCTTGTCTTTTATTTTCCAGATAATAACATGATACGTATGATAATAAAACACTGTTGGAAATAATAAAATGAATTGTGTGCTGGCACAAATAAAAGGTTTGGAGGGGATGTAGCTGGCTGTGCAATATCTCAAGCATATTACCAAATTGAAAAAATGAATATATCTGTAAGTGAAGTCAGAGACGGTGATATTGGGGGAATAAAGCTGTATAATAGGATGGATTAATTTTGTATCTGAGACAAAAGGCTTCAGAGAAAAGAAGAACAGAATTTGACAAATCCAATGAACTTGGGTTTACCGACAGTGATCGCCTGCAGTGTCACCGGTCATTCAGACCCGTGTGAGTACTCAGCACTGCCACAACTTACTTCACATGATCATTGCAAACTGCACTCCAAGGGTCATGTGACCAACGGGGGCACCCTTGCTAGCATTACTGTTAGCAAGCTAATTGGTTTGTATGTTTACTGCTGACTGATTGGATATTGAATACATTAGAGTAGGCAGTGATATTTAAAATAACATTTGCTAGTTTTTTTGTTTATAGTGTCATTGAACTGTGGCCTCTTCATCACTCATATTTCTTCAGACAAACATTCTAAACAGAGTCGGGAGTAGTCTTTATGTTGGTCATCAATTCACCATCAATTCTGTTTGTTACATAGCAGTATCATGCTAAATTTTGCGAGCATTTGCTAACATTTGTCTCCATAAGCTATGCTCTTAGCAGACCAAGTAAAGCAGTAGCAGCAAAACTCTTAAAGGTGCAATATGTAAGATATTATAATTTAAATAAAACGATGAATGAAAAGTCAAGAAATATCAGTTTTACCGTCATGTCAAAGGCAGTGTGTGGTGTTGTCCACTGCAGTTAGCATGCTAGCCGGCTAACCCCAGCGCCTCCTGTCTCATAAAGCCACTTTGTACCTTGAGAGACCTCCGTCGGATGTTACAGCACACTGCAGTTTCAGCTGGGCGATGAATGCAACATTGCCACATTTTACAAGGTCCTGACCTGGTCAAAGGAAATCCTTAGTTCACAGCCTTAGACGATTCTTTTCTACACTGGTAGCGACGGAAATTTCTGTCGCTCCTCTCATGCTTCACACCTCATGTCCCCTCCTGCCTGTCTGTCATCATTGTTCCTGGACTCAGAGTCCTGGTCAGAGGATCACATTTTAGAAACATAACAAGAACAGAAATAGCAGTTGGGTCATTCCAAACAAAAGAAGAACAAAATTAGCAGTTGTCATCAAGTGGATGTGGCTGCTTGTCTCAGCTCGCAGCTAGGTTGCCATGACGACTGACCTAAACATGTAAACACATAGACAGTAAACTTGTACGCATATTTTGTCTCCTTATATTCATGTTTGGATTGGTATATAAAGTTCCATTAATTGCTTGCTTTTGCAGGTGTTTCATCTGAAGGTGCCTATGCATAGCAGAAGTGTTCTTGTTGTGGAATTGCCGTTTTACACCAAGTGCGAATTACCGTGCGGATTATTCGCACGGAAAAATATAAAAAATGATTTCATGGGTTATAATGGGAGCTTGCACACCAGGTCGGAACTTTCGTGCGGCAAAAAAATTTCCGGAACCACTTTGTCGTCTGCGGAATTCCGTCTGCGAAACTACACGCTTGACCAATGAAATCGTTTGCTTTGTAGGCGGGAAGTTACATCATACAAAACAAATGATTTATCGGATAAAATGAGCTAAAGTTTATCATTCTGGTGTCCCAGCTAGAGCTTATCGGGTCCAAAAAATCAAGCCCGACCCGACTCGAGCCCGTTGTGTCCGAGTCCGGCCCGGCCGACACATTAACTGTAATTATCAGCCCGAGCCCGATTTAAACCCAACATTTTTTTAATACTTGGGCTGTTATAAATGACGTTCTCAACTACAATTCGTGTTACTCTAATCCCACCGCTTTTTGCAGTAACGATCTAACGCTTTAATATTTCACACCAGTAATCAGATCAAAGTTGCGCTGTGTGTTACTATTACTTTTGTCATTTTCCTCTGTAAAAATATACATGTTTGCTTTCTTCTTGCGTCTTGGGGAGTGATGTCACGTGTGCGACAAGTCAGGTTTTCAGCATGAGGAAAACTCACGTGTAAAACCATGCAGTGACACAAACGCAAACAACAATGGAGGGAGGAGAGGGATGCATGTTTTTTAGCTGGAAATACAGTCATTATTTTGAGTTATTAGCCGGCTCTGTGGGTGCTGAAGAGCTTGAACACTCCTGTCAGATAATGAACTGCGACTTTTTTTCGTTTGGTGCGAAATTAGGACACAAGAGTGCGAACATTTCGCACCGGACTCGGTGTGCATGCTTTACATGCGGAGCATTGCTGTGCGGATATTCCACAAATCCGTGCCGCATTAAGTATCGCACTGGTGTGAAGCGGCTTTTAAGCTGCACGTTAGCGCCGTGTGCTGTGGTAGCTGCCGCTTTCTCCATGACTAATTTAGTGCTGCCTACAGCACCAACTAGTGGTTATAGCTGTTGACTACTTGACAAGTTGGTGAAACCCCAAATAGTGAGCAGCAGTTTGTGGTTACTCTGGTGATCAGCTGACCCCTATTTGTTTGGAGTGACCTTAAACAGGTTGCCAATAGTTACGTATTGCATCATTAGGTATATTACATTCAGCAAGGGTGCCTTTAATTTCTCATGAATTCAACTTTTCATTTGAAAAGCTAAGCAATATGTATTTCCTCTGTCAGGGAATGACAGATGAGGCAGATGGCGCAGTGTTACTGTTGTTTCTGGTCTTCCTGTGTCGGTCCTCATGCATGCCCAGCTCAAGCTCATCTTGCCACCATGTAATTGAGGAGTGTAGAACTGGCTTTTCTCCTCCATTCTGTTTTTAGGTTTCCAACATTTCTCCCGCTGTTTCTCCTGGATCCTTTGAAGAGTATTTTTGACCCATTAAGCAGAGAGCCCTGATCTGTGCAGACAGAGAACAGTACAGCAGGTTAGCTTGTTAGCCACCGCAGGTTGAACATTGTTTGCCACACTTATTGTTATCACCACAGGCACTTCTTGTGAGGAGGTCTGAATAAACAACAGTGTAATCAGTATGATTCAGCGTTTCCAGGCAGCGAAGAGTTGACTCAATTAGTGTGTCTGCGTGTGTGTGTGGTTTTCCTGATAAAGCGGCTTCCCTTTTATTGATAGAAAAGTGTTTCTCTCCAAAATACACACGCATTCATCAGACTTTAATGGAGAGGCACGTGTGCGACATTCATACACATTCAAACACATACTCTGTAATACACACAAGCACAAGTTCCTGCTAGTAATTCACATCTTAATGGCATAGCAAGCGTCAAACGACTGTCTTCGTCTTCTAAATTACAGAGATTTTCTTTGATTTATTATTTACTTAATGATCTATAAAACACACCCATAACATGATATAGTGAGAATACTAATTTCTAACAATGACAAGAATAAAAAGGATAGTTTTGTCAGACTCATATTTAATGACGGACTACTTCTTGACCAGTATACCAAACAGAGCTCTTGGCTGTGAACAGAATGATTTAGCAATGAGACTACAGATTAATTTTAGCAGTCTAAAGCGAAACAAAACACTAAGGACAATGTACAAAATATCATAGGAAATCATTAAAGGAAAGCTCTAATGCAAATTATATTTTGTTCACACACAGTACTTAGTAATCGTGGGTCAGAGCAGACCCATCTTCAAACCCGTTTTGATCTCAGCTACGCATCTGATAAGTTTCGTGACTGCATCTTGGGCAGTTGTGACGCTATTATGCTGACAAAATTTGGCAGCAGACAGTAAGAGAGACAGGTGTACACCTGGAGATCTAGTCAAAACTGCTTCTATGATCGTTGCTAGCATTTGTCAGTATTTGACGATTCAGGAATGAGACTAGAAAATCATTTTTTCTCACAAATCATTCAACTAAAATGTAATTAAATCATAAGACAACAAGAAGATTTGTCCCCTCAGGGTCAGCAGATCTATGGTTAACAAATTATTTAGAAATGCCTGACGCTCCTAATGGATTTATATACTGTTTATAAGCAAGAGAGGCACTAATAAGGAGACTTATGGCATCCCATTAATATCTCCAAGTTCTGACATTGTCCCAGTCCAAAAGTCTGTGACTGATAACACAAACCAAAGTTATGATAACTTCATGAGACATAAGTGTAAGCTGCACATGAATAGGTAAAGAGTTAATTTGTGAACCATTTCATGTGCTCAGAACCATTGTAGGGGGTAACCAACGGAACACTTTCATGATGCATTTTTGGCATTTGTGGAACCATCATCATAAAATTGTTGGGACGGGAGCAGGGACTCTGTAATCTCATAATGATTTTTAGAGGGCTGTGCTGCCTTAGAAAACATTTCCACAAACAGCCGACTGTATCACGCAGTGATTTATGTTGTTTGTCAGATTTGGCAGCAAACAGAAGAGCTTTGTTTGTTCTGTGTAAAGTCAGGATCAAGGCACTTAATTTTAATTTCAGCTTCAGAGGAACATGTTCAGTGTGTTAGGGGTGTTCCTGCTCATGCAGCCGAGCCACCAAGAGCAGTTTGTGACAACTTGTTAAATGTGGAATCTACCCCTCCCTTTTTTCTCTCTTGCTCTCTCTCTCCCTTTCTTTCTCCGTCTGGCTCCCTCCATCCTCGCCCTCCCTCTCCTCATCCACAGGCCGACTGTCGCTCCAGAGAATACCTTCGCATACACTTCCCAGCTGCAGATTCATGAGTCAAACTATGAGGTAAGTGACAAAATACATCACACACAAGTGGCTTCTCACACTCTGATGTACACACTCACACAGAAATAACTTGGTATGTGTGATACCTCAGCACATGGTGAGAGATGAGTGATTTACTCAGTCTTAAAATAGGCTTAAAAGCCACAGCAAGTGACTCACTGAGGATTTTCCCCAAATCCTAAAGTAAAGCCTGATAGAAAGCCTAATCATTCTCATCTGATTTGCTGTTTAAATTCAGCAAATGTATTTTAGAGCAGGATAATAATTTTATAGGATGTTATTTATTTGTCTCTAAATGTCATCTATCTGCCTTATAAGCTGGGGCACAATAGGGGCAAAGGTAGGTTAAAGTAAGAAAATAGTTCAACTCAAACTCACAAACACTGCATAGTCTACACAGCAAAGGCAATGCATTTTCTTGAAATGTATCCCGAAGCACCGAGGTCAGAGGTCAGCAACTGAGCAGCAGTGCTGCAGCTGCATGGGATTCATTTTTGTGCTTAAAGATGGGAGCTTGAAGCGTTTCACTGACAGCCCCCCCCTCCCTCCTCAGTGCAGCAGAGAGGGAGCTTTAAGGGCCTTTGACAAGTTCTCTGCATTTTCAGAGGGGTGTGACGGGGCAAAGGTGAGCCAAGGACGCTTGAGGTAAAGCAGAGACATACAGGCAGAAAGAGAGACGGAGCGATGAGCAGAGCAAAGTCCTTTGATCCTGTGATTCTCATCTGAAATAACAGGCAGCACCGCTCAGTTCAACCCTACCTTCCTCATTACCGATCAAAGCTGCAGACCGTTGGCACACTCAGATGCCTCGAAAAACTCTCACCCTACAGACCCAAGTGTTTGCAAACGTGCACAGAATCGAACAAAGAATGCCGAGGTGCAGCTGTTCGCGTGAGCTCACGCCTACAGGTTTGTTCACAGTTGCTCACACGCAGGCCCACAAGGGTGTGTGCGCTCACACATCCCTCAGCGTACCCCACTGGGAAACATAATGGGATGTCCGTGTTCATCCGTTCCGGAGCTCCCTGATGTGGTGAATCCTCTGAGCGCGCCCGGGTCTTTGATCAGCCTCTCTACAAAGAGACTGAGACAGGGAGGGAGGCTTTGTGCTGAGTCGGCAGGGCTGTAGCAGGTTCCTATAGGCCTTATCCCGGCTTTGCCCTCTCACTCTCACCAGGCCACAGGCACTTTGGATCAGACACACTGTACCTTTGCAGCTCCAGCTGGTGAGCTATGCACTTCGGGCATGTGATCCCTTAAAAGTACACTATGTGTGATTTTCATCCAAAAATAATGCCTCTCAATCATCTCGAATGTACCACTAAAAGTGTGTTGTGGTGTCAGTGTCAGCACTGACCCTGCCCTCTGACTCAGCTCTCTTATTTTTCTATTATTGTGCTGTGCGTGAGGATGTTTCTGGGCGTCAAGTGTTTCTGGTGAAAACTAGTTGATCTTTTTGTCTCGGCCCAAAGTGTCAGCCCATTCGACTCCTGGGTAATGAGACTTTTTCATAGTTGTTAACTGTACCTTTGAGTGGTGTAATTTGCAGCAACCAACAAATACTGTGTAATGTGCCTTTCAATTGCAATTTATATTATAGAGGGACTATAATTTGTATCTGTGCATCATTGTCACCAAGACTGTCAGCTGAACATTTGTGGGTTTGCAGGATTTTCCAAATTAACAAGCTAATATAGTTCAGTGAAAATCTGTGGAAAGTAACGTCACGGGTTTAGTTTGCACAAAGGCCAGCTATCTTTCTGTTACAATAAGATTGTATAAAATTTCCTTATCAATTATCTCATGGACTGGATGGACCTCGGGCTGGTACTTTGAGACCCCTGGGGCCAAATGTATAAAACTATGTAGATTCACAAATAAGACTGGGCATGACAGAAATATTCATATGCTTTTCTTAAGCATTTATAAAGTTGTGCATTCGCTTGATTCACTATGACAACTGGCACATATGCGCAAACTTTATTTCCATTCCTACATTTACCAATAAATATATATAAAAACACTCACATATAGAAACATGATGTCAATCCATACATGTGCCAGCTCTCCCTCATTAGACCTAGAAGAAGGGGAAAAATAGAAGCACGCTGTGTTTCATCAGCGATGTACAACAGCACTAGAGCAGCTGTGACTATGCATGACCATTTCACCTGGCTGTGGCTATTTTTACCACCCGCACAGGTACCTGTAAACCTACATCGCAGCAACATCTCAGTCCTCATTATTAAATGTCAGAGGGATCATCAAAGATTATTCCATAGAGCTCATATTGAAATGACAATCATTTACAGCGAGGTAATTGTTCCGATGTAAACAAAACCATAAAACCAAAGTCATCAGTCATTAATAGTTTGAAACTTGGTTTATACATGGACATGGGCCGCTGAGTGAGATTTTACTGACCTTTCTGTAAACTGCAAACATAACAACACGATCAACTGACAAACAACACAAACACTGTTTTGCTCCAACATTACATCTCCCCTTACACTTCATGTCCACGTCATCATTTATCCCCAAGCTGTCTTGTGAACGCTGGTCTGAAAGTATGCACGAGGTACATACATTCTCATCGCACATTCTTCCTTGATAAATACCAGCGTATGTGTGGGAAAAGGAGTGTGTGGTTTTTGTGCGTACACATCATTTATACATCTGCCCCCTGATGTGTGACAAATCTATCACTAGAAACCACTCCAGTTTCTACCTACAGACACCAGCACCCCTTCCTCAAATGTCATCCATTCTTCTTCTAATTTGGTTCATAAAATATTCAGTTTGAAACTGTAGATCATTGGTTTCTTTACCCTACATCAGTTTATTGTTTTGAAGGCATCTACTTTGTCTGTCACCTTGGATCTTCCTCATGAGCCCTCTATATGTGGGCAATCTTGCATTAAACTGTTTTCGGACAGGCCACTGGCTCTCTGTGATTTAGGAGTCGTATTCTTTGTCAGAGAGAAGAAGGCTGAAAATCAGTCTTTACTGTAGCTCTGAGCTCTACCGTAACAGGCTGAGCTCGTTGCAGCATTCACCTGCAGATAGTCTCAGGGAGCTCGACAGCGGACAGAGGCCTGCGCCCCTGGGTGGCAGAGGAAGAGAAATGGAGTTTCTGTCTCTGTCAAAGACAGAGGAGGGAGACATGAAAGACGGAGCAGCAGGAGAGGAGATGAAGAGATCCGAACAGAGGAGGGAAACAACGGGGGTGTAGAGAGGGGAGGGAAGGAGCAAGACGGTGAAAAATCAATGCGCGTATAAGAGCGAAGAAGCAAGGAGTCAAGGCAGCAGGATAAAAACTTATCAGTGCTTCGAGTGATTGAGTGATATGCAGGATTTAACTTCTACTGCTATTGATTGCTTACTTGCTGATAACTACACTACAGGGTCATTCTGCACCAACTCACTGGGTCTCTCCCAGTTCATGTCATAGATTTTCTTGAAAGAAATCATATGAAAACCTCTATTGAATTAATGGGACCTTGTAATGCTATAGCTATACAGGTATTACACATACAGAAAACCTTGAAGACAACAATGTACAAGTCTTATTAAATAAAACTACTGAATGTAATTACAGCAAAATACACAGCCTGGCCAAAAAAAAAAAAAAGAAATTCACC
>CAEMYA010000258.1:920971-941971 GCA_903131615.1 Diplodus sargus | reverse complement strand
AAGTTATCAGGAAAGTGTTCAGTTTGAACCATGGAGACTGTTCCAATCAACTTCATGCTGTTATACAAACGTTACTGCCCTTTTCAAATACGTTTCTCAAATGTCATGGAAAATGATGCAGAGGCAGTCGGCCCAAGGTTGGACCGATGCACTCTGTTGGGAGCAGACACTCTCATTAAAAAGTTAGAGTACTACAAGGACACAGCTTGTTGCTGGAGGTACTATCCAGTATGAACTGGAGGGCTGATTTGCAGAGGCAGTGAATGTTTCATCGCTGCCCTTCTCTTCTTTCTCAGAACACATCATTATGTCTCACCACTGTATGACATCAATTGTCTGACTGACCTTTTTTAAACACCTTTACCTCACCTCAGAGGTACTCAGGTTGATTGACTGACTAATTGGGCCACGATAAATGAAGATGTGTGTGCATATGTTTTTTGGTCACAGGTCTTGTCACGTTGGACTTTTGGGTGGCTTCTTTACCCGGCGGATACAAACATTAGTGATTTGTATTTTTCATTGCAATGTTTTACTTTGAATTTGGAAAGAGAAGCATGCATATATTTTGTGTATTTTTTTTTTATTTTAATTATCGACATTTGTTAAACATGAGTAGGAATCTTGACATTGACACAACCGGGATTCGAACCAGCAACCTTCTGGGTTAGTGAAATAAAGCACAACAATGGGATTTTTCCCCCTCTTCTTAGTTGTACTGTGCACTGTGGATGTGGTAGCAGCTTTATTTAGTGTTATGTTAACTGGTTTGATATGTTTTGTTAATGTGTCAACAAATTACAGGATGATGATAAATTAATTGGTCATACACATTTGCACAGGTAGAGAAGAGTCAGAAAACTGCATCAACAGTGTTGTTTCATTAGGAATTAGCTAACATTAGCAACCATATGCTATCAGTCAAACCCGAGAACATTACATTTAAACCTGGCAAACAGCTTTGGAGGCAGAGCCCAATTCTTTCCTAGAAAAACTGCTCAGCCGAAATGGCTCGACTTTCCTGCAATAACATGACCTGGATCTTCTGCGTAGTGGGGCTGATAGAACATTCGTGCTAGAAACGCCCACCAACAGAGCTGGCTATAACTTCTGGTTTCGTTCCTGACTAACTTGAATAGAAATAAAATGACTTAATGCAGAGTTTCAAGACTCTCCAAATGTTATTGGACTAAATGGCTCAAATGATGATGGTTAAACCAGTGGTGTCATGGGGGATGTGATGCTCAAAAAATGTATATATTGTTTCAAAGCTGCTTCTTTCACAATGGAAGCTTATGGAAAAAGTATTTTTGGGCCCCAGTGCATCACGTGATGATGTTATTACGACTTGGCCAATACAAATGTTGGCAACGAAGCCTGCGTTCTTCCTGGGGGCTTGGTCACACCACACCAAATAAGGCTATGACAGTAACACCCCTGAATGTATTATGGCTGGTTACATTACTTATAAATTAATCTTTTAGTTAGTAAGAGATAGAATGTGCCATTTCTTATTTCAAAATATAGGTAGTCACCCTTTAGGGTTAGGGTTATCTTAATCATTGTGTGTGTGTGTGTGTGTGTGTCTGTGTGTCTGTGTGTGTGTGTGTGTGTGTGTGTCTGTGTCTGTGTCTGTGTCTGTGTCTGTGTGTGTGTGTGTGTGTGTGTGTGTGTGTGTGTGTGTGTGTTGCTCCTGTGTGTCCTGAAGGACTGTAGCCTCTGGCTGTGTGTATCAGGCGCTGGGCACAGACTGACCCAGACTGTGGAGCAAACAGTTCTGACGCCAACTCTGCTTCTAGGGGACAGTAAATAAAACATGTTCAGGTGACTCAGGGGCGCAAAGCTTTAATGATATTTTTTTTTCTCCGTCTGTCTCCAGCTCTGTGTCTCTCTGTTCCCCCTGCTCTCGTGTTCTGTCTCTCACAAACACTGGAAATCAAACTTTTCCTGAGAAAGGGAGGTTTTCAATCACCTATCCAAACCTTAAATCATCCATTAACTTTTCATGTGCAACTAAAGATTATCACTGGCATTTTGGGTGTCCTAACTTTCAGTTTTACCTCTAAAGATGATATAGCTAAACTGCACACCAGTACCTTAAGAGCTGTCTAGTTGTCCTACTGCGTGTGTTGCTTTCTGTGTTGGATTTGGCGTCATTCTCAGATCTCACCAATTACTGTGGTGGGTACAAAGATATCATAACAGACAGAAGTGATCTACAAAAATGGTCAAATAAGATGGAACTGGTATTAAACCAGTGTAGTCCCCTAAAGCTTCAGTATTCAATATATTTTTTTTATCTACATGGAATCAAATTACATGAAAAGTGAAAATGGACAATTAAACCTGCAGGCGATCATCCAGCCAGAGATGTCTAGTGGCAGGAGTAATTATTATGGCAGCAAAAGAGGAAGTCAGTCAAAGTAGTTTAAAGTCCGCATAGGGAGGAAGTCGGTGACTGATGGTTGGGCCGAGCAAAGGACATTCACCCAGGAGAGTGCTGGTCATGTCCAGTTTAATGTCAAAAGTCAGTGGTGACTTATTTGTCTAAGTTATGAAGTTGATTTCCACATAATGCACTGTAACTAAAGTTATGTAATGTGGGTACATTTATAGGTGAAGTTTCGGGAACAGTGATTTAGTTGTTTAATTCTAAGAATGTGTTGCAGTTTTCACACAACTCTTGAGTTGTTCTGTCGGTTTAAGCACACTGTTTTGGTTTCGTGTCATCCCTCTCATCAACCCGTTTCCCAGCAGCAGCTGTGCCATTGAAGAAGCTGTGATAAACCCACTGTACTGTACCTGCCCAATAGACACAGACAACATTAGAATCTAGCTGGTGAACATGTCAAGCATTTAGCAACTTGAGAACCAGACATTTTCCTCAGGAGGAGCCCAGAAACACGACTGCTCTGTTCTGCTGAACAGGCCATTTGTGGCTGACATGTGCAAGTTCATATTGGTTGTAAATCCATAGTTTTGGCCAAAAAAGTTTTTTAGAACATCCTCTATCTAGGAAGAAATACATAGAGAATCCGTTAAATCAGGCAATATCAAGTCAGCCTGTTTGTGTGCAGCGATGACTGCAGTAAAGCAGCCCAGCTTGTAGTTAAGCAGACCTTCGTCGGGGACCCCTACATCATTTATTACATTTTGTGTTTTTCTGTGCTTTCTTTCACAGTTTGTCTTGTCATTGTTCTTCTCTTTTTACATGTTCAAGAACATAAAACACAAAATGATCCCTGATCTATCTGATGTTGTGAGTTGAGAGTTATGATAAAGCGTTTACTCTCTGTTTCTCCCCAGGCCTTTCCTATGTTGTTGATTCCTTTCCTTTTCTTATTTTGTCCTTGTTTTACCATCCCCACTTATTGTTCCCTCATTCGTTCCAGTTTCTCTGGCTCGGCTTCATCAAAAATCTGTTTGTGTTTTGTATATATTCAGCCCTCTCTAATCTGCTCTGTGAGACTCCTCCCTTATCTGGCAGTAAGATGAAATCATGGGCACATTCTGCTTTTTGTTGAGATATTAACCAGATGGAGTCATTAGTGTTTTCTGAAATGGTGAAGGACAACTTTCAGCCAAGAGGGTTTTTTTCCCTGTTTTTCTCGGCTGCTATTCATCACTTGAACCCTCAGTCGGCACGACAAGTCTTTCCCTCAGTGCGTCCCTCCCAGTGGGGAGAGCTCCACGCTGTGCCTGAGGCGGCTGCAGGCATCGAGTTAGGCCAGTAGTGTACCCTCTGTGTGTATTTATGTGTTTACGCATTGAAGTGGGGAATTGGGGGAAGAGATGATAGGGCGATGGGGAAGGAGATAAATTGCGAAAAAGGTCAGAAAGTGTAAGGGTGGTTAGAGGGGTTGTGTGTGTGTCTGCATGCTGATTTACGGGGAAGACAGCACAGAGGGAGGGAGGAAGATTAATCAAGAGATGATTTGAAAGTTGCTGTAAGGGGTGGGGTGGGAGCGAGAGTTGACATGGCATCACTGGACTGTGAAAAAGTTTCTCCCCCTGTTCATTCCCCATTTCTATCGGCATCCTGTCATCTGTTTCCACGCCAACAGAGATACAAATTGCAAAGGAAGGAGAAAAAAAGGGGCGAGGGGAAAAAGTGCGCATTGCACAGTTGCAGAGCAAACCTTTAAAGGCTTACTCCCTGGGATGAGAGGAGGGGGAGGGGGCGATGGAGATGATGTAGGGGGAACTGCTGAGGGAGAAAAGCCGCTGCTTGATGTGGAAGTGGAAGCCTGCAGACAGAGGAAAGACCCTTCCCGCTCCCCTTCTCTCTCTCTCTCTCTTTATCCATCCCCCCTTGTCTATTTGATGCAGCGGAGGAGAAACCGCATCCATTTCATCATGGCCAGGCTCACAAAGAAAAACCCTCAGTGTCGCTTTTTGCGCCGCCTCACCTCCCTCTGCCAGAACGCCGCCATGCGCCGCTCAAGTGTTGATAAATTGCCACCATCTGCCTCATTTTTCAAGACCGCCGCCTCGTCGTCAAACACATACGCACTGACACAAAGCCCCCGTGCGCTCCTCGGCGATAACAAGAACAATCGCTGAGCCCCAGGAATGAGAGATGGGACGACAGAGGGAGAGGGCAAATGGGTGGAGGAATGAATGGTTGGGGTCTGGGCAGATGAACAAAACAAGTGGCAGCGAACATTGCTTCATTTAGTTTCTGACTGACAGGTAGAGACAGTTTGCCAATGAAAAAACCTCTGTGCATTGAAGGGTAAGAGCTCAATTTTATTTTAGTTAAAGAAAGTTAAAACTATGGAAGCCCAGAATGGCCCTGCTCACTATCATTTTTATACTGTTATCCTGAGATCATGAGTCAGTTATTTCGTTATTTATCAATAGATTATAACACAAACAGAGGTTGAGTCCTTTATCACTTATAATGTCTATCAGAGATCAGAACTGTCATGCCAGCATGCATAGACAGTGTCTTGACAACTCTCGCAACTGATTTAAGCTGTCAGACCAAGGACCCATAAATGATCAACACATCAGACTGTGCTTCAATCAAGGTCTGACAGAGGCAGGAATGAGAGATAACATTCAATTCAGTCCTCATCATTTAAGGAGAAGGCGAGCCCAGCTGCAACTTCACGGGCAAGTGCACTTCAGTGATCCTCCTGAAAGTTGTTTTCTTCTGATAAATTCTTGTTATCTGAAGAAACTGGCTTTGAAGTTAATGTTAATGTAATAAATATACCTGGTATGGCGAGAAAACAAAGTAATTCACTTGTGAAGTTGAGATAACAGCTCTCAGCTTAGACAGAAAACAAATATCAGTACTCCTGGAACAAGAGATTCAGCCTGATGCCTGTACTGACTGATACTGATACTTTTGTGGCTTCAGGAGGATTTCAGTAAACCGAGGGAGCCGTGCTCAGACACAGGTAGCCACAGTCTGAAAAAGTCTTTCTTTAGCTGCTCGACAGCTCTCTAGTGTCCCTGTTTTCATCGTAACAATGTTGTCATTTCCAGCAGACATGCTACGGTATATCAGTGTTGAGTTACACCGTGGAATCAAGCAGCACACTGCTGTGTTCAGGCGGCAGCAGAAAGGTCTGGAGATGAATCAAAGCTGC
This sequence comes from Diplodus sargus, assembly GCA_903131615.1. Lineage (NCBI taxonomy): Eukaryota > Metazoa > Chordata > Actinopteri > Spariformes > Sparidae > Diplodus > Diplodus sargus. The sequence goes on along the minus strand of CAEMYA010000258.1, from coordinate 936,371 downwards.
AGAAAGACACATAGACGAGTTAATCAATAGGATGTTCACTTGTCTGTTTCTCTGTGCTCCCATCATGCTTTGACCTTTTGCTGTGGCCTTTTTACGACTGGCAGATGATTTTACTGAGGAGTAGTCACGCTGAGCCTGGAGCTTTATACACTGATAACTAGGGTTGTTCGCATACAGCTACCAGTGTTGGAAATACCTCAGATACCTCCTTAAATGCTGGAATGAGTACACTGATAAATGCCCTGATCTGTTATCACGTAATTGAATTATTAAGATGTGTCGCTGCACAAGAAGCTAGTTTTCACAAGCTGCAGAAATATTATTGGAACCTCTCTACTGATAACACACTCTACCAATTCATTTTGAGGAAAGATCTTTTCTGTCTGTTTGCTTGTCGGTAAAGGTGGATGATACATTCTGTATATGTTACACTGTCATGAGTTACTTATGGCTGCTGCTATATACAACAGTTTCGCCTGGTGCCATGATACCAGAGAGGTTTTGTTTATGTAGACCTGAAAAGCAAACCCAGACACTTGAATACTGCTGAATTGTTGTTACACCTGGCTGAAGTGGAGAAGTTGTCATTACACTGTACAATACCACTGCCACTCACTGTTACATGCCTCCAATTCACCAGAGAGTACAAAGAATAAAGAACCCAGCCGAACCAGGTTCCATTTTACCTGGCAGCCTCATCAAAAACAACACACGAGGGCCAAAATCATAGAAAGAAAGCATGAATGCCATCTTAGGTGTTAGCAATGAAAGGTCTTGATGTGTCAGAATTACGGGTTAAAAATGCAGTCTTGTCATCTACTCACTGATCGACTTATGTAACAAAAAGGTCAGATGTTTACTTGAAATATGTGCAACATTTTCATCCTCAGGCAACCTGATTTTACTGTCTGCCATGATTGTTATTGTGAAAGGCATGTTTTGTTGAAGGTGAATCTGCTCTCCCTCGTTGAGATATTCTGCATGCATGACTGACAGGCATTGTGCCCAGCCAACCACCACTGCATGTGCTAGGTTGACGGGACCGGCTGAGAATTTTGAAATAGATAGTCTAATATTTTTTTAACTTAAAGTGAAACTCTCGCCAAAATGCAGCCTAGGCTTTTTCTGTGAATGTACTTGATTAAAAACCATTGTATAAAAGCATAATTTGAATCTCAGATTTTAGGGAAGGACACACACGCAACAAGAATAACATTCTACCTTTTAATGAGTACAGCACAAAAAAATGTAGCTAGCTTTCTGTTTCCTCCACCAAATGTACACGTCGGTCACTTTACCCAGCAGATGGTGTTCTCTCAGAGGGCTAAACAAGTATAAAATGCTAAAAGGCTAACCAAATATATGTGGGCTCACCCAAGTTAAGTATATATGTGGGAAACACTGTTATACATTTAATAGGCTGCATGTGTTAGGAGACAGTGCCCTGTGAGCGACTCAAGTCCTCACTGCGGGGGACCAGGCGTGCAGCGTTGGCACTCCCGCTCGGGAGGATCTTCGTGAAGTCTAAAGATTACTCTGATGATGTTTTCAACTAAACTAGCAGCTTGGATAAAAATATGATGGTATTTTAGGGGCAGGAAATGTCAAACGAAAGTTTTATGTTGCGTTGCCTGATGGGAAATGTAGAATCCAAAGTTTTTGTAGCTTGAGGATATTCCTCCCTCAAGTTGTGTTCAGTGTCAAGTCACTCTGCTGAGCACTTATTCTCAGTTGCTGCAGCCTGAAAATCTAAAGTATACCAGAGAAAAGTGTCCTTGAATGAGGCTTAGCATGTATTAATCCACTTACAAGATTCAATGCTCTGTCTTCAAGGTTAAATTCAAACAGAGGCCCTGTGTGTGTGCGTGTGTGTCCTGTGTTTTGTGCTGTCTGGTAACTCTAAGCTAACAAACCACCACCCCCCACACTCACACACACTGTGGTACCATACCACCAGCATTGTCAGCAGCGTCTTGTTCTGTTGTAGCATCCTGATGTGTGTGTGATTGATAGATGACCGAGCTGACACTACCTGCCACTTGAGTTATAAGGACAGGTGAGCTGCTGCAGTACCAGACAAATGGCCTTGTTTATCTTCAATAGATGCTTCAGCACAAAGCGCACACTTGCAAACCAACATCCCACATATCACCTTTGTGTCTTTACCCCTGCAGCCCCCCCGTGCGTTCACTAGGCTTCCGAGTGTCTTGCCACGCACTTCACCACAAGCTCGAACTTCTTACATGCCCTGGCTATAAACCAGAAAATCAATGGGGCCTTTTTGTTTCCCTTAGGCTCCTAAAGACAAATCAATTGTAGCCGATCTATTGTAATAAGGACGCGTCAGCCTTGGACGAGCCAGAGGAGATGCTGCAAACATCGGTTATTAGATTTTCCGGCGAGGCGAAGAGAGGCTCGACAGACAGGGCCAGGGCTTTTGTTTTCATTGAGTGGCTGTTATGTGAAGTCCACGCCTGCTTAGTAACTCCATCGTCGCTGCCAGCAGGCCGCTTGGCTCCCGCTTGTAAGGTGCTTCAGTCAGCAGCAGTGCTCGGCTTCATCAGGAGTGGGATTAACGCTCTCCGAAGCCTTTTCCTACTGACTGCAGGCTTCAGACATTAATGAGATTCTCACCTAAGACTTGTGATGTAACGTTGAAACTATGTGTTAAACTGTTCAAGAGCTGTTTGCCAGGAGTCCATTGTACACATGATCAGAATGTTAAATTCACTTTTAAAGGACCTCATTGTACGTTCTATATAAAGAAAATTTAAAAACACAACAAGAGTTTGTTGTGTCTTAATCCTCAACACTTTGGTTCTGAGAAGGACGTCCCCATGGCCGGATTAACCTGCTGAGCAAAAATGACCTGCTGGTCCTCCAAAGTGCCCCTGATGTTGGTTCCTGAACCCCACCATCAGACAAGAACGTTGATTCAGGATTCTGCAGAATTACATCAAAACATTTTTTTGTTCTTTTTTAGTAAAGATTAAACACAGCAAACATTTATTGTGGGTCTGTCCTAAATTGAAGGCACCCTACTTCATGCTTTGGAAGAGATTATAGACATTGGTTGTAAATTGTGAGGTGGAAGTTAGTCCAATAGGGGTCTAAAACCCAGGACACGTGTGTCAGCAGTGTGAGCCACTAGGACACATGTGCTTTCAGTGTGGTGTAGCTCCTCTAAGGAGTAGGGCAGTGCATGCGAGTGTGTGACGGAGTGAAAGAACGAGTGGCAAAAAGTGCCGGTGAATACAAGTGGAGCAGAGAAGAAAGCCGAGCAGTAAGTTGTCACTTTAGCAGTAAATGTACTGTGTAGTTTGTCAGTGAATGCAGGCTGCAGCTTCTCAACGCCGGAGAAAATCTCCAGAGTAGTTTCACAACTGCTTGAAAAGTGATGTCACAATGTTTACAGTCTTCTGCTGTCTTATTACCCGATGTGTGGGCTACTCTGTGATGAGATAAATGACATGCATCGTTATAGAGGAACTAAACCAGGAAACAGCAGAAAAACAATGCATATGGATGTTTAGTAATGTTGTTGATTGATTCAGGTTCACATCATGACATTTTGTGCAAAGAATTAAAATCTACTTGTTGTGTTAAAAGTATTAATACCGAAAATGTTAAAAGCTGGCTACTGCAGTTGAATTTTGCTATTAGTGGGTCTCCTTCACCCGGATCGCTTTCGTCAACAGAAGGTCATGGCATCTCCTGCCAAGTTTTGTGGAGATAAATCAACCAGCCCCAGTTGTTAAGGAGAAGCTCCAGAAATGTTTTTGGACTATGAGAATACCCCCCCTATGTTCAGCATTTTGGAGAAGAGCTATGATGAAAATTGAAGGTCTTTGGAGGTCTTTATCCACTTTGTAGATATTGTAATTCATTGGTGCATGTTCCCAAAATTACAACTGAATTCCTACATCAGCTGATTGTTATTCAGCCTTGAATATACCCACAACCACCAGCCAGATGTTTGAATGTATCATTATGGTTCACACCTTCATGATTTTGTTCACCTCCAGGCAGTCACAGTGCAACCCTCAGGAAAGCTTTGGTCTCGAGTTTTGATGATACAGTAGTTGCCTGGTGAAAAGTACTACCCTCCCTCCCTCAAAATGTTTTATTATTCCAGGGTACATCTCTCAACATATTCAGACAGCACAGTCCATTATGATGATTCTGGACGCTTTAAAGCCATATTTACTCTATTTGTACTCCTTGGAAAGTAATCAGCTCTTTCTCTTGTCCTGAGATCTCAGGAAATAATACCTGGAGAGATGGGAGCTTTTTTTGGTTTGTTTAACTTAGTGTGCATGTTTGTGTGAGTGGGCGAGTGTGTTTGTGTTATTGATCACTGTTGGCTGATAAATATTAATAATCCTACAGACAGCATTCGATAGGCATCTGCCCAGAGCAACTCCTCACAGTGAACTGGGCCAAACATCACTTGATGTTTATCTGCTTGTTGGGTTTTCAAGTTGTGTTTTTTTCTCTCTGTCTAGCAGTACGGTAGTAAAATCACCAGTCATTGCTGTGAACAGTGGTTCCATTTTCACAACGATGAAACTGCACTTGGGACCAGTTTCATCCATTTTCAGAGGCAGTCTAAGTGTAGCGGAGGGCTTCAGTGAGCGCAAGGATGAGTGACAAATGACAGTCGGAGTCGTTTGAGCACAATCACCTCTGACTCTGGGTTGGGTTGCCAGGTACCCCAACACTTTGACCACACAGAAACTGAGAAACACCCATTTGATTTACAGTCAGTGGTCAGCAGTGTTTTCACGTAACCTTCCAGTATCAGCTGCCCGCTTGGAACCTCGATCAATAATCCACAATGGAGAAAAAAAGGCGAGCAGAGTCGAGTCAAGCCCTTACCCGTAAGAAAACTTTAAAAAACCTGGGCTTCAGTAGTTCTTTAGACCTGGCTGTGATCCTGCTCACAGTCTGTCTGCGTGTCTGTCTTGCTATTTAGTTTTCTACACTTGATTTTCCTCTCTTTTCGCTGTCTGTCTGTCTTGTCTGTCATGTTTATTCACACACAAACTTATGGCCACTCACACTCCCCATGACCCCTGAGATAATGGATGCAGCTCACAGGTTCAAGCCCTGAAATAATCACGTGCTGATCTGCAGCATCAGCATCTCATCTCAGTCCTCTGATCAGAAGCTCCAGTGTGGTTATCCCTCTCTCACGTGTTCTTAATCACTCACAGTTCGCACCGTTCCCCACACAATACTCGTCGCTGTATCCGTGCTCACAAGTATGTGGTGGTTTTTATTCATTTATTCATTTATTTTTTCCCGATATGCCGCCGCGCTCACTCGTCATTGTGGGAAAACCAACAGCTCCCACACGCATACACACACAGACGCCTCCGCCTACTCACACACATCATTACTCACTATAAAGAAGCCGTGGCCTCTGGGCTCGTTCGCCGCAGCCCAGCGTAATGCCTCGTCTCCCAGGCCATTCATAAGGCGTAATGTGCGTCTTGGCGTGGAGTACGTCAACACGAGTGGTGGCGGCTTGTATCACCTGCGAGTTTCCCCCGAAGATACCGCATCCAATTCCATGCATCATACCCACTACAGCTCATTTGCATCAGGGTAATATAGTGTTTTACTACAGGCGAGGCAAGAGGGTGATTTGTTGGCAGGATGAGAAGTGAATCAATGATAAATATTTGACTTCAAACTCAAATGTCACGCAAATGTGTTTTTATTCTCTGTGCATGCACATCTGCTGTGTTCATAAATAATGAACGACCGCCTGGCATAATGCTACATAGTTATAGAACATATAGTACACACTGTAGATGGTGGTAAATCTCAGCTGTTGAATACAGTGCAGATTGTTGGGTGCACAGATTGCACTATTCATTATGTCTATTCTGTTCACTGACGGGGTGCAGCAGAGGGAACCTTCATCTCTCCTCCTCTTCCTCATTCAGCCCTTCAGTGTCAAGGCTCCGATGCCTTATAAAGCCTTTTGCTTTACTGCCAGAGAGGCAGCTTTGAACGTCCTGTCTTTCTCTTTGTACATGTCTAATTTCTATCTTTCCCACATCCTCTTCCCCTCTACCTTTCTCCTGTCCTGGACATCCCTTTACTCTTTCTTTATTTTCCTCTCTTCCTCCACTTTTCTCCACTTGTTTTGTCATCCCGCCTTGATCTTTTATGTCCACCTGCCTGTACCTTCCTCTTTCTCAGCCCTCCTACTCCGTTTCTCTCTCTAAATCGGCCTTCACTTAATCACCTTCTAACTGTGGTACACAGCTGTCAGACATGGCAGTGAATCGTATTGCGCTGACCCAATCAGAATTCAGTATGAGTGGGGCATCTCCTCAAAGTGATTTGGTGGCTATTGGTAAGCAGCTGCTTATCAATGCAGGAACCAGGGAGATGGACGGAGGGACAGACAGACGAGAGCCAACAAGAACTCAACTTCTCAGTGTACATTACATGCCTAATAAGTCTGGATGTCTAGCTGTTTTTAAAGGGACAGCTAAGTCAAAAGTGATTAACTAGGTCTGAGGTCAGTGCACGTCATTAGAAAGAAATGGCTCTGATGAAGGTCAGTTTAATGGGCAGTGGGAGATGATGAGAGCAGGGCAAAGATTTTCATCAAGGTTTAAACAAATGATTGCACATTGAGTGTATAAGATTTGAACTGACATGAACATTTGGGATATGATATTAAAAGTACAGAGAAATTACAACCCCCCCAGTGCCTGTCAGCCACCACTATAACAGACTGCTCCTTTCACTTCCACTGGTTAAAGAGAGGGTAATATTAGATTTTTGCAAATAATTTCTCTTGGGGAAAGAGCCAGTGGGCTTCAGCAGGCAAGCTGTTGTTGTTAACACTGCCAGCAGTGTTTGGTCTCTGCTGCTGACTTTGAGTTTGGTGTGTAAGATTGAAATATTATACAATCACTAAAGATTCCATTAATGCACACTTTCTTCACTGTGTTAAGGAGTGGAAAACAACAACAATGAACACGCTTAATTTGGTCCAAAAAAATATGTAACCTACTCATCCATGACAGAAGCACAAAAATCATCAGAAAATGATAAAATAAACACAATCTGCTAAAGTCAGCAACATCAGGTATCACTGAAGCTCCGCCTCTGAAACACGTGGTGGGTGGAACAAAAATGTGGTCATATGTGACATTGGAATTAATGCGTAATATTCCCATTGAACCCTACTGTTTGCAGGATAAGCTCACTAACATGCATTAGCTCATTTAACAAGTTCTTATTATTCATAGACTAGTATGTGCGTGTGCTGCTGTTACACACCTGTGAAAGAATTGATGTAGATCCTTCAATTTAAAAAGTAGCAGCACCACAATGTCCATAGCAGGTATAGGTCTGACATTTTAATGTCATGGTGCACTGACATACCCTGTGCACTGCACTGCAGTTTTGCACACATGACTTCGTTAGGATGTGGGTAGGATGTTATTGATACAAATTGTCTACCCAATTTGCATCAATAAGGGTGGAGTAAATAATAGAAACAGCTTACAGTACACAATACAGTGCATCAGCATGCTGTAGGCTGTTGTTTGTAGCCTCCAGAATGATCTCACAGATGATTTTGATGGGAAATTATAACCTGTGAAGTAACTACGAATTATAACTGTCAAATGAATAGGCAGTGTATAAAATTGCAGAAAATATACTCAGTAACAATTACAGTGTTGCACGTATATTCTTGACTACATGTACTGTAATGTAGTGGTGTTACCAAGGCTATAAGTGTCTGTCATAAATAGAAATGTCAACCCGACGACATATGCTGCAGATGCCAGTGTGAATCATGAAAGCACAAGTTCTTAAAACTCACCCTCTGATCTTGACTTGCGGCCTGTCACCACACCGCAGATGTTGCCCATAAATTTTTGTGTTCCTGTTTTTTTTCGTTCTTTCTTTAGAAGTCGGTCAGCGGTTTGCGTTGGTAGGGAGCATCTCCTGGGGACTGGCTGGATGACAGGTGTCTCTGTCACACTGCCATGTCCTCATCAGTCAGGTCACTGCTAACGTCACGCAGGGTGGATCTAAGACCACATACTACATCATCTGGCATGTTCGTCAATTCCGTTTTATCACTGCTGACGCCTCGGCAGTTAATCTGCATGCACAGTTATTTCAAATTAATCAAGAGTTTATCACAATCTTCTTCTTCAACCATTCATGATTTAAACTACAATATCATGTTTAATGTGGTGATGGAAAAGCGAGTAAGACTAATATAATAATGCTGTTATAAAAAATAATGGAAATCATAAGACGGTAAGAATGTGAGACTAAAGCAGCTGTCTGCGTTTTCACGAGATTCTGTTTCATCAGACTGCTCCCAAAAGTGGAATATTGAGCCTGGAGGAAACTCAATATAAGTTAACTTAAATTAACTCAATATTTGTTTCGTTAAAGGTTGAATAAAAAAAGTGTGAACTTTGATGAAGTTGTAAAGGTTTTGGATGTGTGTGACAGGAAAAGACCTTGAGGCCAGTCCCTGGTGTGTGCACACATTTTAAAAAGGTTCCTGCGAATCTAGCGGTTCAGAAACATAAATGGCACAGAGATGCATCCCCACACAAAAGGCATTTGCAGAACACATACGTTTTATTTGAAGCCCAAGTAAAAATGAGCTTGGCTGCATTCTGACCGTCAGTATGAATCCGAAAACAATGCCACTGAATATTCCGATGACTTGGTTCACACACTTAATATTATGAATTTCTCTTCTATGATAATTAAAATTGTGCAAAAGTGCAACCACTGCATCTAGATATATTTTCAGAACTAAGACCCTATCGTCCAGCCCTATCATGAATGTGGATCGTGATATGGAGTCAACATATTTCAGTCCGAAATTTCAGCAGTAAGAGCAAACAGCAAAAAGCAGACAGTGAAGCTGTGACGTGCTGTATTTTCATGTGACTCTCCAGCATTGGAATTAAAGCTACCATTTAGAGAGGTAGTCACAGAAAGGAAATACACTGAATTTTCCTATTGCGAAGGATAATACATTTCAGATTAGTTCTATTCCCAAGAGATAGTTAATGGCACTGTTATGCATAAGATGTGTAGGTGGTAGAAACCACAAAAATACATGTATACATAAATATCAGGATGTGCGGCTTGCTCTTTATATAAGAGGGTCCAATGTGTGTATCCATCTGAGAGAGAGCCTGCCTGTATGATTTTTCCTTCACTTTGTAGTTTTATTTTCTTGAGAAGTAGTTTCTGTATTCTTTAACTCTACGAAGGGGGCAACCTCATCTTCATTAGAGAAAATAGCTCTGCCCCCCGTTCTTCTGATGATATCTGAGCAGGATCATTGGCCTCTCTCTGCCCCCAGAATTCACACACACAAAATGCACACATACATTCAAGGAACATAACGGCTGGCCTTCACATGGCACATCAGGGCCCCCTTCCCTCCCTCACACACAGTGATTCCATCCACCGTGATTCATCTCCCTGGCAGTGTGAAGTGTAAAGGAGATTATTACCAGTGAAGGGCTCAGCCCCCCTGAAGATCTACTGCTCTCCTGTCTGCCCTGCAGAGGAAATGGGAAAATATTGCTAATCTTTACAGCCCCGTGAGTGTGTGTGTGTGTGTGTGGGTTCATGTTATGTGCACTAGTAATGCCTGAAGCCTGACCAGCATGGCTAAGCAGCTCCCAGGCTTGTTTACCATCTAGAAATGTGCTGACTTCAGGGGGTTTGGTGCGCAAATGTTTCTCTATGCATACGCTTGCAGAAGTACCTAAGTGTGGTTTTGTGTGTGTGTGTGTGTGTGTGTGTGGGTGGCCATGGGTGTGCCATGATGTGTAAATGTATTTTTCACATCGATAAAGCCAGACGCCAGCTGTTGTAGAAGCCTGTACATTATGTTGTGTTTCTTCATGTTTCTTCCTCTTTCTCTTTTTCGTTGGCCTCATATTTTCTGAAATCATAATGGTAGGAGTGATCGCTAACTATGCTCAGTAAGAGGGAAGCTCAGTAATCTGCTTATGTAAATGAAAGGTTATTTGCACATATGTAAATGATACTGTAGGTTTGGCTCATTATCTCCTAATGATTTGTGGGCTCATCTGTTTCAAGACTGCTCTCAGTTCACCGATCCTCCCTAATTAGCGTAAAGATTTTACCTTGGTACTCTTATCTTGGCAGGTGATGTAATGCTTTGACATCCCTGAGGGGCAATTTGGACTGTAGACAGCAGTCAATTGTAAATACAATAATCATTAAGAAAAAATAGTTATCCATATGACACAGACCAACAGAAATACACAAGCCACATAAAGAACTTCAGTTAAATAACCAATTTGTTATGAGGTTCAGTTATGAGAGTGATTATATTTGCTAATGATTATTTTGGACGACGGGTTCCTGTCATAGCGTGACATTTCTGTTAATGTTTCCACTGCTTTTATTGTTTAATGTCCAAATATTTTTGACACATTTCACTAAGCTGTGTTGTTTTTGAAACTTCATGCCAATAAAGCTTTGACTTGAAGTGAATTGAATTGAATGCTAAGACAGACAACCAGGCACCGCCATCAAAAATCCTCATTGGCCAATGTAATCCTGAACTAACACAATGTTAAAGTGAAACTCTCCCCAAAATGCAACCTAGGCTTTTTTTGTGAATGAAGGGGAGACTGGAGTCTGTGAAGGTAAGAACCACATGGGTAAAGTGGTTAGACATTTATTTCCAAAAAAACAAAAAAAAATTTCACTCTTGAAAGTTAATTTATCATAAGTTTCATGAGAATTGTGTTTAGACCAAAATAGATCATTTTAAATGTGTTTTATACATCAATTGTGGTATCTATGAGCTACAACACACGGTCATAAACCTAGTATCAAAGTGCGCCATTTTAGCTGTGAGGACTAATAAAGTCAAAATGGTAGCTCTAGGGTAAGTTGAGCCAGTGGGGATAAGTTGAGCCACCCAGCGGAGGTGGGAGATGGATGGATTGAGGGAGCGATGGGGATAGATGGAATGAGAGGAGGATGGAGGGAGGAGTTTAACAAAGATGGAGAAGAGAGGATAGATAGAGGAAGGAAGGAAGGAAGGAAGGATGATGAGAGGATGAGAGTTCCAGTTCAGATTGTTCAAATGTGTTACTAGTCCATAACTGACCTTACAGTCAGCAAGGACACCAACAAACTATGATTCTGGCTCAACTTACCCCGCTCCTATGCTCAACTTACCCCATATATAGAGTAAGTTACTTTTCAGATTTACCGTAATTTCGTTTTTGGGTCAAACTCATTTTAAATGGGAGTGCTAGGGGCAAATTAGCGATAGCATCAAAATCGGGAATGCAATGTAACATGGAGGAGAGCTAAGGTGGACCGCTCCTAAAGCTTAGTTCCATATAAATGCTCGGATAATTCATTGTTTTGTCATTAGTGAAAAACAATATTGACCTTGCAGTTGAAAAAGGAGCCTCATATAAAAAACAATACTAAAATCAAAAGCCAGAAAAGTCACATAAGATCTCATGGATAGTTTGTTGCTGGAAGACAGTAGTTCCACCTTAACTGTTACGTCGCATTGCCCCTAGTACTCCCATTGAAAATGAGTTTCACTTTAACAAATTGGTGGTTTTACTTCATGTCTGTTTGTGATTTCTCTAAGTGGTGTCGCGGTACCTACTCCGAGTTTAGTGTATAAGCATGCGAACAAAGCTTAAATATATTTTAGCTTTTATAGATATTTTCTGAGGGCTTTTTGTGCCTTTATCATAACAGTGGCAGTGACAGTTTATGACAGGAAAGGGCAGGGAGAGAGGGGAGACGACATGCAGAAAAGGGCCACAGGTTGGATTCGAACCCAGGCCTGCTGCTATGAGGACACAGCATCTGCACATGGGGCGCACGCCCTGCCAACTGACCCTCGATTTGAATAATGAAAAATCCTGAAGAAACCTATGGACCATAGATGCCACAGTTAACAGATTCATGAGACTGAGAAAGGACTGCCGAAAGGAGAGTGGTAACAAGGACGAGGCCTTAAGTTTAGTGGGATGAACTAATTGAAAGTTAGGATGAAAAGATGAGTTTCGAACAGAGTCAGACTGTCTAATAAAAACGGAGATTATTCCAGACAAAAGGGGCACAATTGGAAAAGGCTGCTGGCTTCTTCCTAACTCTGGGGACAGATAGGAGCAGTGTATTCTGAGAAAGTAGAGCGCTGGATTTGATGAGGTATAATGAGATCAGACAGATATGAAGGGATGAGACCACTTACAAATGTATAAGTCATCAGAAGCACCTTAAAGTCTGATCTGACGTAGATAGCAAGCTACTGAAGTGAAGCTCAAGTGTGTAGTATGGTGAAATCTACTAAATGTACTGGTAGGCATCTAGCTGCAGCAATCCGACCCACTAAAATACATTTCAAATTAGCACTAGCAGACCAGACAGCAAAACATTACAGCACTAAAAGCTGAATTAAACAATGGCCATAATTAACATCTCTGCATCAGATAATACCTCATTTGACCTCATGTTCACTGGTTAATAGTGACAAAGATGCACACAGGTGGCTCACATATAACTATCTCATGTCAACAGCAGTACTACTAGTTTAAAAGCTTGATATACTGTGTGTGTGTATACATATAGTATGATATGAAATCCAGTAGCATTAACACAGCAGACACTCTAACTGCTGTCTGCCAATGAGGTTTTAGTTTAGTTCTCTCATATACTGACTCCAGACCAGCCGGAGCACTCTGCCCTCTGTGCTGTTGTGCTATCATTTCTGTAAGGCTTGGCTCAGGTTAAAGCCTTCGTAAAACATGACCAAATACATGCGGATGATTAATGTCATTTAATTATGTAGTTTTGTTAGTTACATCTGGAAAAGAACACAGTCAAATAAATGTAGGTATCATAGAAGCCAGAATTCTGCACTAGAGTAAGGACAAAAAGTGAGGCCAAGGATCCTCCTAATCACCCTGATCTGTCGCTGTAGCTCCAGCCATTATTCTGCTCTGAACACGAGGAGGCTTGGCAGAGCACCAGCAGACCACCAGCCTGTTAAAGTAATGTGGATGAATGCATAAAATAATAAAGCATGATGACTGTATCCAAATGTAATGGAGTAAAAAATGTTTTTTTCTTCTTTAAAATCTCTAAAATACTCAAACTAAAAAGTGTGTTGCGTTGAAATGACCCCAGAAAGTTTCTACAGTACAAGTAATGGAGTAGATGTAACTTCTCCCCTCCGCTGATTGACTGTATTTCAGTCTGGCAGAAAATAATGGACCGACCTGCTCACTGACCTGTGAACCCACACTGAGTTTGTTTGAAAGAAACATGTTTTGAAAGAAAAACATTTGCCACAGCCAGATGTACTGTATGTGTTGAATCCATATATAACTGTTGTCAGTGACACACAGATCCTTATTGGCTCCCTCTGAGCTGTTCTCACTCTCTGTTATTCATCTGCGTTGTGTGTCGGAAAAAGACCAACTGACTGTGGCAGGCTAATGAAAGCAGAGTTGGCCTTGGCTGTCCAGCGCAGACACGCGGGTCAGACAGGTCAGGACCTGCACCTGACTGCTGAAGGTCAGCGGTCAAACCTTTCTTCTCTTTCTGTACGCCGCCCAGCCTCCCCCACTGCTTAATGAAAGGTAGCTCTGCTCCTCCGAGTATCTGAAAGTCTTTTGAAGTGCTTTAACACCACCCTTTAATATGAAATCAAGATGCAATCGGTTTGTAGTTTATTTATAGAGTGCTCTTTAATACAAATGCATTTTAAAGTGCATGAAAGGGTAATAAAACATTAAAACAAAAAGGGTAGACACGGAGAAAAAAAGCACAAGGCCTAGAGAAAAAGGAAAGGAATATAGAAGAACAACACTGCGTACTTTATGAGATCAATAAAAAGAATGTAAAGGTCGCTTTTACTGTAGATTAACTTCAGTGTAAGATGAAATAAAGTGCATACTGTACACAAACAAGCCTATCATAGTCTGAGCATTTGTCCACAAAGGAGCTCAAAGCTCACACTCCTCATCAAGAGGATCAGAAAGGATGCTTTAATTTAAATTGAGCCTTTGAATATGCTGCCTTGGAGAAAATGTGAGACACATTAGACAGATTAACAACTGTTGGTGCAGGTTGCTCAGAGCTGAATTCTGTCATTAGATTTGGAGAAAGCTCCGGCGAGATGGAGCAGACTAGTCCATGAGAGACACATGAGTGATCTGCTGGGTCTGTAAACTGAAGGCATGTCTGCTGTGTGCTGTGGAGCCAGACAAGCTTTGGACAGGAACAGCAGGATCTGAAATTGAATTTTATACGGTGTTGGGAATCGTTATTGATTATTGACTATTAATTAATATTATTATTAATTAATCAAAAATTATTAAAGTTGATTAATGAAACCTAGGTAACTATGAGTCATTAATGAACACGGGGCACCACCCTGGAATCAGGGATCAATAATCAAATGATTTACCTTTAAGTCTCATAGCCTGAAAATTGGTCAACTTGTCAATATTATGAAATTATCAATAATTAGACAAGAGGGAAGGCGTGAATCCGAGCACTGGCCATCTCAACCAGCAGTTATTACAATATTGGATTGTGCAAAATAATCACAGATGCTGCTCAGTTAAAGTCAACAGTGTTTATTAAAGCTTACTCCATAGAACAAACCACCTACTTTAACAAACAACAATTTCCTTCACAAAGCAAGCAACATCAAAACACAAGCAAGCCAAACAGGTCCCTGGGTGGAGGCGAGTGTGTGTGTATGTGTGTGTGTGTGTGTGTGTGGGAGAAAGTCCCCAATAAAGACTACAAAGATGGCCGAACGTGGCTTGGGAAGTCACGTTCGCCGGACTACAAATTAGTGGGCGTGACTCAGGAAGTCTCGTCGAAGAGACTACAGGAAACACTGGACGTGACTTTGTGTCACGCGAGAACGCGAATTCCGAGGGGATGAATTCAGATTCATTGGTTCATGTACCTGGAATTCAAAAATGGCGGCAGTGACTGTGTCGACTAAAGGTGATCACTACACATGCGCGCGAGGTTTGAACAAAGGCAGCGGTTGCGCCGTCTTTGCTCTCATGTGTGGTTTGGTCACACGAGGGTTGAATTTACAGGGATGATACCCACAGTTCCCAAATGGTGAAGTCCGTCTTTACGGTCAATAAAGGGAATATGCTGGACACACGTCTTATGTTACAGCGGGGTTGTTAACTATAAGTTACAACAGGTCGCTCACAACAATGCGTATATCTCGGTGTGTGTGTGTGTGTGTGTGTGTGTGTGTGTTAGTAAAAGAGGGAAGAAGCTAAGCGGGGCTTAGCAGACAACAAAGAAACAACAAACGACCATGTGGTGCACA
>CAEMYA010000258.1:856296-914559 GCA_903131615.1 Diplodus sargus | reverse complement strand
AAAAAAAACCTGCTAAAGGCCTTCTCCAGATTGGTTGCAGATTGGCACCTTTCATGGCAGCCTCTGTCATCAGTTTATGAATCTATGTGTGAATGTGTCAAGTGTTGTGAAGCGCTTTGATCAGTAGACTGTTAATGCACTATAGAAATGATTACCATACACTAGAATTAACAAGAAGGGGACAAAACTACAACATCTGCTTATCATTATTATCATTATTATTATTATTATTATTATTATTATCATTATTATTATTATTATTATTATTATTATTATATCAATTAAATAAAGAATCAACAGTAGGATAAAACATCACCAAAGCAGACACCACAGTGATGTACGTCCTACATCGTCTACATTGGCTGCAGCTACTAACACACACATTTGTGGTCCAGGGAGCGACTGCACAGTTTTTTACAGACCGCGTAGCATACACCGACAACGCAGCACACCCTGTGAAGGTTAAAGTTCAGGCAGCATTTAGCATTTAACTAAGCCTAGCATGCACCTGTTGGCCTTGGCAGCATAGCGGGTGTGTTTGATTTAGGTCACTTACCATGCTTGGTGGGTGGTGCATTAATCTGGTGATTAATCAAGGCAGATGCACCATTTTGTGACTATGCCAAGGCACATAATGACATCATCCTTAATTATGTTGTGTTGTTGTGAATTTTTTGTCATGTTCTTCAACGTTCCACATACCTTGATATTATGTGTAGTGATAAAATTAGTTAAATTTATTATACAGAAATACTCAAAACAATTTAAAAAACATCTTTGAGAAGTAAACGACAGTTACTGGTTAAAAACATCTTCCACACCATTGCACCTGGATGCTTTCCCAGAAACAGATCTTGGTCTGTGTTTATGAAGCGTCTCAAAGCAGGACACTCACTCCTAAATGTCCAATCATTCTCAGGGTGACATCTCCACTCATATGTCTGGCAGAGTGATTCTATAAGAAGAGAGTTTGTTTGTTGATGTTTTGGGAATGCTTGATGACTGTAAGCTTATTGAAAGATTGTTCTGACAAAAATGAGTAGTATTTGACACTGACCTTGTGCAAGATGTGGAGGAGGACTCATGCTGTCCCTGCAGAAACCTCCTGTCCTCACAGTGTTACACTTTAATGTAACAGTCAAAATGCTGCTGTGCCACGGTGAGAGCAAACAACTTTGGCGGTCATAAATCAAACTTTGATTATTCTCGTGCATGTCATAAAGATGACGCCCACAGCGAAGGTCCTCAGTGACAGAAGACTAAAACTTATACAATCATGTCGCCCTGGATGGATGTCAGCTGTATAATGAAAGATATTTCAATTTTATTACAACAGGTAAAATATTTTATCGGGTCTTACATCCTGTTATTTTTTAATTAGGTTATCTCAAGTAATAGTGAGGCCATAATACTGGGGGGAAGAGGATGCATTATAACAAAATACTGTAAGTTCATATTGTTAAGGTGCATTGCATGCATTATGGTGCCCAAGATGGTGTGACTTTTACAGAAACGACTAAGTTAACAATGCATTGTTGAGAGTGAAATTGGACAGTGGAAGAGAAGATCCCATGTTCCCCTGGAAGGATTTGCAACATGTACCTCATATTGTGCAATATTTGCAAGATTCTGTACTTTATGAATAGGAATGCACAATATATATCAGCATGATGATTTATCAGCCTGATACATTTATATGATCTGCTGTTTATAGGTGTTGGTGGAATTATAGCCAACTAATGGAGCCAATTATATTTAGCCAAATTACTTTCATGACTTAATAAATGCAACATCTACGCACTCCAATGCTATTTTCATGCAAATGCAGTCTTGACTCCGGTGTTTGTCCACAAAAGTGACGCAAGTCAGACTACACACACACACACACACACACACACACACACACACACACACACACACACACACACACACACACACACACACACACACACACACACTCATACACACACACACACATTGTCAGTTTCGGCTGAAAAAATCCATATTGTGAAACTTTATGGTAGGACGGGGATGATTTCAGTGTTGGAATCAGTGCCGATTCTACCGACACAAGTAGATGTGAAGTGTGGAAGGTGGTTATTTTTTCACATTCAAGATTTTACCACTGTCTCGTAATAAAACTTTCAGAAATAAGTCTCAAGATGTACTCTGAGGTTGTGGGATTCTGAGACTCATCTCAGCTCAGATTGCAGCTCAAAACATCAGAGATATGGACTCTGGCTGTATAGCTCTGATGTTTTGAGCTGCAATTTGAGCTGAGGGCAGATTCTGTATGCTGAACAATGGCTTTAAGACTTTCTTTTTTGTCTTTGAATGTTGCAGACACACTGAATATGTTTTGTATGTGTTTACTGCATTAATTTGTTGTTTGTTGTCTCTTCTCAGATTGCAAATGATGCAGCAAAGGATCTCAGGAACTCAGCAATCCCAGCAATGACAGAAAACCTCCAGTGTGTGTGTGTGTGTGTGTATGTGTGTGCAAGCAAGTGGTACTGCTATCATTATAACACATTAATTACGATGAATACATTATAGAAAAAGTACAGCATTAAAAAAAATAATGCAGATAAAGAACTCACTTTGACACCACTTGACTAGCAGCTTTGTAAACATAAGACAGATGACCAATCTGTGCTGAGCATCGCCCACTGAATTGAAAAGTCCCACTGTAGCCAGTTTCTAACTGCTAACACTCTTTCTCAAACCAACAATGGGATGTGCTTAATTGAAGCACTTAATTGAATTGACAACGTACCCACGGCATTGCCGCTTGCCCTACGCTGTAGCCTGACATGCACCTCCCCAGAAATGGATGTGCATGTCACAGTGTTGCGGTCTGCGTTACTGTGATATGCAGTTACATTGGCTTGGAAGAACTGCAGGTTGCAGGTGGCAAACACGGGCTTGACGAAACCGAGTCATTCAAGTCGGGTTTGCATGGAGGGGCAGCCCGCCCTGCAGACACTCTGCCTGTCTGCTCTCTTTAGCCCAGAGAGACAGCTATTAGCCGAAGGAGTCACCACAGCCAGCAACACAGACAGGCCACCGAACATGTATAAATGCTCACTACAAAGTAGGCCACTTGTGTAGGTTACTGTGTCGGCTCTGTGTAGAGCCTACGTGCAACCATAAATCAGCCTTTATTATAACACCAGAAGTCAGGCTTGGTGGATGACATGAAAGTCACAGATTCCCTGTAGTCCATTCCAGTTTAACAACAGCCTAACTCTTTTTAAAGTTAAGCCCAAAATAATTTGTCAAACCATATAAACATGGTCAGGAAAGATCATAAAAAAAAACAGCAAACACTGCAGAGGGGCCTCAAAAAGTATGGCAGGAGCATCGTTTTGTGAAAAGTACTTTGAGAAATATCACCTCCTTTAGAGATTAGAATGTCCACTTATTCACTGATTCAGTCACATGCCAAAATACTTTTGCAGTGAAACATGTTTATATGCTTACAGCAAATATGATGACGATGGTGTGATTCATTTTGATTGAATCACTTGTAAAAAGTTGTTTAAAGCTTGTAATTAATTACATTATTATTTTTTTAAACACTGGTCAGCCCCGGCGAGAGTACAATCCTACTTGGAGCTAATTTAAAGTTTGACTGGAGTCATTCACCATGATTTAGCTTATCTTTGCCTTAATCTATTTTCAGTTCATGATCACAGTTAAATTAATCCTCAGAATTGTGAACACTGTGATTGACGGCCAAAGAGTGCTGATGATGATTGTTTTTTACCGTTTTCATTAGTTGCTAAAAAAAGTGGACTATTTAAATCTAATCACCTGGTTCTGGGTACTATGTGATGATAAATTCATTTTTTATAAAGATAAACAGTGGGAAAAAACTAGATTTGGCTCCTACTAATTAGATAATGGGGATTCATTTGCTCTACTCGTTCCACTGCGCAGGAATCTGTGTGTGTGTGTGTGTGTGTGTGTGTGTGCGCAAGAGAGTGTGTTTTGGATGAGAGAGCGTGCATGTGTTTTAGTGTGTGAGAGAGAGTGTGTTCATTAACTTTCAAGTGCTTTTAAAAGCGCAGCTGTTTTAGTCTTGGCCAAGACACCGTCATATTAACTGTGTCTTTTTATGTACTCGCCCCATATTTAAACTGGATATGGGTCAGACTGCCTCTTTTTATACACTGTTCCCATTACATTTTTGGGTCACTCAGCTTTTTACACTGGGAGCCTTTCTAAATAAATCATATCTCCCTGATCTGCTCTGAGTGTTGGTCATCTGTTAATATCTGAAGGCTTTGAATTGTGTTTGATGTTCACTTATACAGTAAGATGTTACATATGACTATATATGGAAATAGGAAACATTGTAATGCACACACAGAGTCATGGGTTATATTGCGTATAATGTGTCGTCACTGACTGTCTCTCTTTAAATGAGTCAGACTTGGCAGCGGGCACAACAGTGCCAGGCCGGTCCCAGCGAGGTGAGCGGAAAAGAAGGGCAGGGGGGACGGGGGCTGACTCTGCAGGGATGGTGGCCAGGAATAGAAGCGGTCAGATGGGGCAGTATTGATCAGCAGGAGGGGTCAGAGGATCAGCTGGTGTAGACCGCAGTCCTGTCCCACATCAGAGGGATGCACAGTGTAGGTGACTGGGCAAATACTGTAGATACAGTATGGATGGATTGGTGCATTTGAGACGGATGGCAGGTTATATTTTATGCCGCACTATACATAAAATGTGCTGATGTCATATGAAGTGCTTGGTAACTGATGCCAAGTATCTGACATATTTGAGCCAACGGTCTATTTTTAACAGTGCTGTCACTGTTCACTAATATGATCAGAGATTAAATGTCTGATTACAGCAGTAAAAAAAAAACAATTGATCAATTAAAAGGCTGAAAATCTGAAACCAAAATTTGTGTGAAAATTACAGTACAACAGCATATGTACACATTCACATCGGAAGCCCTGTATTTAGATTAAACATGATATCATTATTGCTCACGTTTCTATGAACAGTTATTTTTTTCCTTTGGGCCTTTAAACTAGAATGCTAATTAATTCCCTCCACTGCTGTTATGTGAATGTTAGGAGTTGGTTCATGGCGATAAATACAAACTGAACTAATGAGGGGAAAAGGTGCAGGAAACACAGGTGAAGGAAATGAACAGAAAAACACTAGAAACAGGGAAGGTGCTGATAGGCTGGAAAAGCTGGAAAAAGGAAAGGCTAATAAAGGAGATGCAGTACAGGTGTGGAGGGAAACCCAGACTGGGAAAAAACTCAGGTGACAGGGTTTCTTATATAGTGTTTGTATCATTTGTCACATTTCATGTGTTTTTGTCTGCTTTTGTTTTTTGCTCTTCTTAGTTTTTATTTTTATTTTATCTTGATACTCCCTGTACATCTGTTGTTCCATGTTGTTTATATTTTATCTTTGATATGCTAAAAAAAGTTTGATTTAAAAACAAAAGGTTAAGGGGCTGGGCCAAATATTCAAGACGTGGTGTGGAGGGAAACCCAGGCTGGTGAGCAGGCGGGAAAACAGAACGCTGCATAAAGGCAAAAGACACCACATAACCCACTTGTAACACACACACACGCACGCACGCACACACACACCATCAAACCAAAATGACAGGACCATGACAGGCAGAATCTGTTGCAATAGAGTTTATTGTGTTTTCCCGTAAGCAACACCAACAAACCTGACTGGGTTCTGGAACCTCACTGGCTCGGAGCGCTCATGCTTGCTTTTATTTTCTCTGAGATCTTCAAAAAGACACTCCTACCATAAACTCATCAAAATTTGATAACACTGGGTTTAGTAAAGTTTTTTCACAACAGTGTCTGAGTCTACAGACGGTCTAGGCATGGCCATATTCAATCTGTGGCATGTGGGCCACATCCTGCCCAGAGGAAACCTCTAAGATGCCCTGCATAAATACATCTCATGTCCTAATCAATAAAGCTCCAAATCAAAAACGTTGTTTTTCACTGAGCGAAACACGGGAGTTGTAGTCGTCTGGCCCATCTGCATTTCCTGGTTTTTAAATCAGGCTCAATTGAAATTTTAATCAAATGACCCTGGTTTAGGAAGGCAGCCACAGATGTTGACCTCATCTTGAAAATATAAGTTTTATTCATGCTCGAGGCCTGTGCAGAACCAGCTCGATTTGTAAATTCCCACTTGACCAATAATGTTAATTCTACAATGGTGGCCTACACGATCCGATCTGCTGTTGCAAGAGACACTTTACAAAAAAACTACTGGTCCATAGACCATTAGGCAAGTTGTCAAATGTAATGTGTGGATGGAGTAATGAATAGAAATAGTTCACTCCAAATGTGTAATTATGTAGTTGTTTCACCCTATAGACTGTGGGCTGGTAAAATGTGCTCTGTTTCTAATGCTAATTTCATAACGATCGTTCCTCCCTGAAGTCAAGCTGCAGGAGCTCAGTGACAATGTGCAGATACAGCTGGGTCACTGGTGGGTGAACTAAATATGCAAGAGTAGCCCCACATGTCACTGTGTATAACACGGGGCATTTATCCTTTGCTGGATGGACCAGCGAAAAAAATAGAAAAGAACTGTGATTAAATTAAGAGTATACCAACTACAGCACAGATTCAGAAACGGCAATGACTAAGCAGTATTAATGCTACAGGAGTTTCTATTGTGATAGATTACCTCCTCAGTAGACCTTTTGGTTGGATCTCTGCTCTAATTATCTGTCTCACTGCTCTATAGGAACTGACACTCAAAGAAGGAATCTGACAGCTACTTCCTCTTTCCTGTTCTCTGTTTTGCTCCACAGTTTTCCCATCTGCAACCCCTCTATCTTCCCTTCTGTCTTTGCTTTCACTTTCTGAGTTTCAGAGGCCCCGAGCAGTTGAAACTTGGGTGGACATCGTTGCTTTTTCGTTATTTAGAGCCTGCAGCCTTTGACAGAGGGCAGTGATCCTGCTGTCCCTCTCTGACAGCTCTGGCACTGCTCTCTCAGCAGCAGTCTCAGCAGTCTGCTCCATTCAAAAGCTGGCTCGTTTTGGCTCACCATCAACTACGACCTCCTCCTTCCTATTCAAATCTTTAGATATGTTTCTTATTTAGAAATTTTCTTTCCCTGTCTCCAGTTTTTATTAGGCATTGAAAAATATTTTTTTTCCTTGTCTTTTATGGTTGAAAAAAAAAAAGTCGAAAAGTGGTTTAAAAGTCATTTAATACTTTATGCAACTTTAGTTTTAGCTTCTGGCTCATAATGTTGAACTTACAAACATTGATTTAACATGAATGAATTTGACATTTGAAATTGTAGAAGTCCACGCAGTTGATCAATGTGCCATTATTGTCCTTAAAATGAGGGGCAGAGACTTCTCCCATCTTTATCATTCCATTCACCATGGGGAAATAAAGTCTGTAAAAGCATAGACAAGACTCCGAGAAATGATTCAGCAATCAGTTGAATTCTTGAAGCTCTGACCAGGACAAATGATGCCCGAAAGTGTGGCTGCCCTTGGGATGTTTTTAGCAGATCTGCAGCAACACCAAATAGCGAATGAAACAGAGGTCAGAGCTGTGACTGTCTGTACAAAGAAAATTGTTCAGTTCTCTTTTGATTGGAGTCAACAAGTTCCAGAGATACCCAAACTCAGGGTTTGCAGAGGAGTATGCATTAATCTGAAAATAAGTTTCTTTGGTCTTTGAAGAGACACAGCAATGCTGAGCAGCAGAGGAAAGCTCAAGGGTAAAAAAAAAACCCTTGCAAGTTTTATTTTCATCAACCTGCCAATTCAACTTTTTTGTGTAGCAACTTGTCTTATGTGTTTTTGCATCAGCATGTGATCTCTTATATTTCCCAGAATGAACTCTGATATCCTGAAGAAAACAGGAAGAAAACATCCATCCCCTGACTTATACTTTTCAATAACCTTTTCACAGAGTTGCTTGGAGTGTTGTAAGTCCTCATGATGAAATTGTAACCAGGGATACTGATGAACCAGTGACTGGACCTTCACACACAGGTGTCTTTATACAACAATCACTTGAGACCTTGAGCTTGATCTCCATTTCACTAATTGGCTGGTCTTCCGCTGAATTAGGTCAGTCACGTTAAAAGGGGGTGAATATTTATACAATCACTTATTTTACATTATATGTATCTAATTTATTGACATTATTCTATCGATATCCGTTTTCACTTTGAAATTAAAGAGGCTTTTGTTTTTTGCAACTCTTTTGCCAAATAAAGCCAAATCATATTGACCATGATTTAATTTATAAAAGCAATAAAAGGGGAAAAACTTTTATATAGGCACTGTAATGCAAGTGATGTAACTTCACTGGGTTAGTAAGTTAAAAGCGCTCACTGTTAACTTCTGGTTTCACACTGTACACGAACAAGCAACAACTAGCTGTGTGTAACTAAGTGCTGTTCATCCAGACCTTGTATCCTGGGTTTGTTGAGTGATTTAATGAGGTTTGAATATAACACAAACAAACAGCATCCTTTTGTATTTTGGTGAGTATGTAGGCAGACAAACTATCACATACTGTATACCCGACTTCGCAGACTCATGGGGACTGGGTAGAGATTTACACTTTCTTTTTCTGTGGTCCAAAAGGATCACCAATTTTCTCAGATGAATGACTTCCGAGAGAAAGTAAAGACAAAGTGCTTTCAGTCCCTTTTATCCCAGGGGTTTTTCTCCAGCTGATTTTGCACTACTTGGTTTAACCATCAAACAGTGTTTCATGTTTTGTTCCAAGCTCTCTGTGAGCTGAAAGTCTCCACAGACATGAAATATTCACTGTATGTCTGTCTGCGTCTCCCTCCTGTAGAGGCTACAGTATACCTGGGCCTCTTGCTGGTTTTCAGCTGGATGGAGATTAAAGGGGTGAAGACACAAATCATAAAGAGCTTCACAGAAGATGAAGAGAGAGAACACACCTCCTCCCTCCTGTGCCTGCCTGACCGAAGGTAACAGTCTTTGATGCTTTAGAGACATGCTTTAAGTGTTCATGTGCAGGTGAATATGCATGTTTGTTTGTGTGTGTTGGCATCAGTTGAGAATCCCCCAAAGCAACATGGAGGAGTCCTTAAAGGAAATGTTGTTTTGGTAAAGGGTTTCATCTACATCTGGCTGACTCTGTCCTCCATTTGCCTGTCTCCTGGTGTTCTCCTCTTTCACCTCCGACAAACTTCCACCCTCTTGTTTACCTCTACACGTGTTGTGTGTTTCACAGGATGACAGCTGCTAAGATTTTCCACAAAGATCAAGCAATATTGGCAACCAATGTGTTCGAAGTATTTTTGCAACACCAAAGGCACAGGGATGCCTCTTCTCCTTTTTATGTTCCCTGGTAACAAGACCTCTGAACGACAAAATACATCATTTGTCACTTCCAAAATAACCCATGTAAGCGTTGTCTTATCTGATGGCTGCACCTGTTCTCCAGCCAAGTATCTCTAGTATTTACGTCCATAATTGGAGATTCTGGAATTGAACGTATATCCGTTTTACATCCAGTGCAGGAAGTATGACCTTTTTTAAAACGATACTGAGCCTATTCCAGAGTTTTGCACAGTGGGCAAATACCAACATTCTCTTCCAGTGAAAGTGTTGCATTTGTCATGCAGCAGGAACAAGCTGTAAACATGACACTGATATCTTATCATCAAGCAGAAACAGTAAACCTGTCTGCAAACGGGTGCTTATTTAGACATCGAGCAGACATAGAGCAGACACTGTTTTGATTTCCACCAATTCCTGAGGGAAATATGGCTCCTTAGCTTCTTTGTCATCTTCATTAGCTTGTTGCTAACTTTATCTGTCTGCTGTGGATAGACAGTGGGTGTATCAAAGCTTTATCACTATAAGCAGCCGCCTGTTGTGTCTGTAAATGAGGCTGACGAGAGCTGAGAGAGTGAGTCTAACAGCAGAGCTGAGACCGCAAAACCAAAACATTGAACTGACAGTAAAATGTTCTGTAGAGACTGCAGAGGTGGCTGATAATTATCTATAGGTTCACCACCTTGACTCCCTTTATATACACATAGTTTTGATATATAACATATGTGTTAAAGCAGAATAAAGGTTTGATTAGATATAAAATATATATCCATATCCATGTCCAGGCCATAGTTAAATCAATACCTACATGGAGTAAAAGTTGCATACTCAGCTGGCCCAACCATCCAGCCCAACCTCCTCCATAAGAGTCCATCAATTCCCACAGCTGCTAGAGGTCTTTGTCAGGTACACATAAACTTGGGTAATTTTAGGCAATGAATGCTTTTGTCTGATCTCTGATTTAATCTCTGATTTAAAATATGTTTTTTTTATATTACAGCAGATATCACATTAATCACATTACCAATAGCTGGGTGCCATTAGGTGTGCAAATAATAGGTAATTCCTGTCACACACAACAGAAAAGGTGGACTCAAATGCAGGAGATGGCAGGCAGGCATCAATGGATGTACCTTTGTTCAAAATAACAGCAGGAACAGGCAAAGGAGGAGCACAGGAACACAGGTGGACAGGAAAAGGGAGGGGAAACAGACAAAGGCAGGAAGGAGAAAAACACAACAAGAGAACCTGATAAATAACTGAGCTAAAAACCCAAATCATGCCTATTCCGAGCATGCACAGTACAGTAACATGGTCCTGGAACTGATTTACTAAAAGGGAATACAGCTGTCCCTTCCAGCTGAAAGGGGGTTTGATGGTTGTGAGATAGAGAGAAATTCAGACCTGGAATTAACATGAATATTGAGTGACCACACTGGAATGGATCTAATTTCCTCACTTTATATACAAATAGACACGTGCATCACTGGGACAAACGGACACCGTGTTTGTTACACCAAGAAATATCTTGAAAAAAACTAATTAATTTACAAGAGGGTCCAAAGAATTTGTTGTAGTAAGCATTACAGAGTTAGTCCAAAGGGTTAGGACAACTCAGCAACTGGGAGACTAGGACTTTCTTGTAGACGACAATAAAGTAGATGGTACTAACACTTGGGTACTGTTTACTGCATTTGGAAAATTGCGTATGTTTACCATCAGTAAAACATGGCCTTTTAAACATTTAATATTATCAGTTATATCAGTTGAAACAGTGTGTATTTACATGAACCATGTGAAAATTAGTGTGCAATCCACTCTGCCTGTTATTGTGGCTTTTTGTTGTTGTTCTGAGAGCAGGTCAGTTGAGTAGGCGGCTCTTCAGTGTTGCCCAGGACAAATGTGCGTACAGGCTGCTGAATGTGGTTCCAGGCCACCTCGGAATGTAGTCTGAGTGATTGGATTGCAAATATAGGTGTTCACATCCCCAAGGTGCATTGTGTTCACACCTGTACTTACAGCACAGGTGTCCACTTGTGATCTTGATGGATGTTATTGTCAGGTCTGAGCGGGTTCATTAAGATAGGCAGCCAAAGAGACACACAACCATTTATGCTCACATTCACACCTACAGGCAATTTAGAGTTGCCACTTAACCTGCATGTCTTTGGACTGTGGGAGGAGGCCGGAGCACTTGAAGTAAACCCAGGTGGACATGGAGACAACGTGCAAACACTACACAGACATCATCAGCTAGCCAGCAGGTAATTCATATTATTAATTACATGTATTTGTCTTGGTATGACAAGTTGATATTTCTGTAAAATCTTAATATTCTTGTTAAGTTTAGATATTTAACCCTCCTTTAACAGTTTTGCTTGTTTTCTTATTACATGTTCTACTTATTCATACATGTATTACTTTTTTGAATGTGAAAAGTTTCTGCTCAGACTGCTCAGTTCTCCGTAAAAGTGCGCTCTTTCCATTTCAAAGACAGTACATGACAAAATGTGTCTTGGAATGGTGGTGAGCACCCTCATAAAGGAGACTCCTTTGCTTGTTCTTCAGTGTGGAGGTCCTTTTTAGGCACAGTTAAGTGGAGTAGAGAGGAGAGGAGATTCTCAGAGGTCCCCTAAGGGAGATGTGCACATGAGAGAAGACCAGAAGAAGGATTTTTAATGAACTACCTGTGTGTGGTTAGAGAGAGCCGAGGGATTTTTGCAGTGTGCATAGGGCTCAAGTTGTCTTTCCTTGGGATATCAATGCTGTAATTGGTAAGGGGGTCTGGGAGAAACCAAACAGGGAATAGGCCGGCCCTTATCCCATGTGTAGCCATCTCTGGTTCACGAGGTCATGTTCTGCTGCAGAGCATCAAAACACTTCTTTCCCTAATGGACTATTGCATCACAGCTGGATGCTTTTGCTCTTTTTTTTAGGATATTCCCTTTGATTTTAATCTGAAATCTATGCCTGTATTGTAGTTAATGATTACGGTTAAATAATTTTTGTCATTCTGCTAGGGCTCATTAATCTCCATCATAGTACATTGCTGTGGATAAGAAGATGGTGCTTGTTCCCGTCAAAGTTGCATTATATCATTAAAACTAGAAACAAAACTTAATTCCCATGATAGGGCTATTATTGTGTTGATCAAGAGTAATCAGAGTTATTGTAACATGGAGGGTTCCAGTGATTTTCAGAACTCTCTGTTGTGATGCAGTTTGTATTACTGTCATTATGAGCAGATAGACCTTAAAAAAAATGCTCTACTGGAATGTGCCTTTCTTGACTCAAAGATCTTTCAGGTCCTCCTCTGAGGGATCAGGGGGTCCCACTACCAGGGGTGGGTAGTAATGGGTCACATTTACCCGGTAATTTTCATTAAATTGTACTTTTTTTTTTTTTTACTTTTTTAAAAACATTTTAACTTTTACTTTTACTTGATTAGGTTTTTTGAGAAAAAAAAAATCATAACTTTTACTCAGTCGCATTTGGATACACTTCTAATGATGCTACTTGTATTTGTTATTTTATGCGTCCGTGCACATTCCATTGAGGCAGGTGGTCAGCTCCTCCTAGGCGTGCTGGTGCTCTGTTATGGATCCTACCACAGCCAGGCCTCCACATGACTCCGTTGAGAGCAGCAGGAGTATGACTTTCAAATCGTGCTACCCGCTAATATTCACAGCTGAATTAATAGTGCACAGCACAGCGAGCTGCAGATGTATGAAGTCCGTAGAAGATCAGAGAACCCATTGCTCACTGAGAGCTGTGATTGTGTCCGTTGTTGTAATACATTTATAATAACACATTTATAATATATATATATATATATATATATATATATATATATAAACACAGTATGTAATGCTTCAAAACTACTGCTCCTGCTTTTTGCTCTTATGTAAATACTCAAGCTAGCGGTGTGTTAGTGCCATGCACCATGCACTATGTACCATGCTTATTGGTCGAACCTGATGAAATGAGACAGAAAAGTAGAGACCAAATTCTGCACACGACTGTAGACATGACTGATAGAATGTTTTGGACAGACCTGTATTTGGGGCGTCTCACACCTGATTGTGATGGGACATCTGCACTGATGATTGAACTTAAGGAAACTATAATGTGTACACACTCTTTTATATCTGACATAACAGGAATGGTCTATTATACACAAGATTTGCTGATTTATCTGCCAAATTATGATATAAAATAGTTGACAACAATCGAAGAATGTAACAAGAAACCTTATCTACATTAGTGTATAATATTGTCACATTTTGTGATCATACTTGGGAGATATAGACTGGTAATATTGTCCTGGTGTTCATGTGTACGGAAGCCCTTAAGGGCCATGCATTCATACGTTTTATTTTCTCTGTTTTCCCATGAAAACAAGTTAATTTCATTTGTTTTCCCGAGATAACGGGATAATTTTCTCGAGATCTCGAGATAACAAAACTTTGTTTTCCTGAGATAACAATATAATTGATTTGAGAACTTAAGAAAACAAAACCATAGTCAGTATATTAAATCATGTCATGTTGTTAAAACAGTAGTAAAGTAACAGGCTACAGTTAAAACAAGTAGTCTGTTGTCAATATAACAGTAATAACAAAGAAGAAGAAAACGACAAACAACAAATATGTGTGTCAGCTGATATGTGTGTCACTCCCTGTCTCTCAGTCTATGGTAGGCACTCTCTCACTCTCTCTCTCTCTCTCTGTAAAAATATGTGACACAGTGATCGATATGCCCCTGCTCCTCTGACATTGCTACACTGAATGATGTGTCCTGCAATGATTTAATATACAACACTATTGTTTTGTTTTCTCAAGATCTCGAATTGATTATATCGTTATCTCGGGAAACCAAAGTTTCATTATCTCGAGATCACAAGAAAATTATCAGGTTATCTCATTATGTAATGATTTGTTATGGCATCACACTTCTGTTCACTTCTTTACCTGATGAAGACCATCGATGGTTGAAACCATTCCAGTCTGAACCACAACAAATAAGACTTGGGGAAAAGACAGGAGTGTGTCAGTGTTTTTCTTCTTCTTTACTTGTTAAATAACTCACTGCCCAAATAATTTCTACGATGATTAGTTTTACTTCTGCTTACGTAAGAGTTCATGAAAAGTAACAGTACTTTTAGGTGAGTACAGTCTTAGGCTGATTAACCAAACTCTGCCCATCACTTCCCTCCCTGGTCACATGCATTTGGTTCCTGAAGAAAGCATTTTCAAAAAACAGCGCAGTTTCACTCTTTGAAAAGTCTAAATAATTGTATAAAACAGCTGAGTAGCTGTAGTTGTATACTGTGGTTTCAGTTGTGTTGTAGAGCAGTTGTTGTGGACTGTTCTCTGCTGTGGATTAATGCACATTTGGTTTGCTCCTAAGTTCTAACAGCAGGACAATGTATGTGGACTCAAACCACAGTGCCCGTGTTCATCACAATGTAGAAGCATGTCACCCAGTCCAACAGAGTGACTCACTAATGTGTCATTAATCATTTTTGGACAACAACGGAGCTCTATAGCGCAGAAGAATGAGCTGTATCAGGAGTCGGCTACACTGGCAATATTTGTTGGTGAGATCGATTCATTGTTGATGGTAAGGGCCGTAGAGAACACAGTGCTTGGTGTCAAATCCCAAGACAGAGCAAAAATAGTGAATATGTCATATCACATATAATATAATCCAATATATCATTGTGTGATGTAAAGCACTACAGTAATGCAGAGAACTCACTGTAGAATACTGTAACTAAATCCCTCTCCATCACACATGCCTGACGACTAATTGTCTCGTGGCCCCTCTCGCAGCCTAAATTAACTTGTCATCCATTACCGGATAGCATGCATACAGTAGGTGAGCACGTGATATTAGACACACATCAGTATGGATTCTCTTGTCCTGTATCCTCCCTCTCTAACACCTCTCTTTTCTTCCACTCCCTCATCTCTGCGTCCCTCTCTATTTTCCGTCTCCTCTCATGTTTTCAGTCTCTCGGCGTGAAGCTCTCCTCTCCTATCTGTCCTTTCCTCTGGGTAGCATTCAGGAGTCGCCTTCTCGCTCCCTCTCCCTTGTCATCGAGAGCTCCGCAGCCACATGGCTCTTGCTTGGCTCGCACACAGTTGCTGAATCATCGCTTTGATTCCCCTTCTTTCTGTCTGTTTCCCTCCATCATCTGCCAGCTCTCAGTCCCTCGCTGCTGATCCAAGAAAAAGTTGCTGCATCTCTCTGCTTGCTTATGTAATTCCAACTTATTTATATGTTGTATTATGTAATGTTTTTGCTGCAGTAGCAACACTCAAAACAATATCCTTGCCAGTGCGGCTCTGTGTAGAGATGAATCATGTGAAGCCAACAGTCCTCACACCTAATGAGCAGCAATGTGTTTGTAATTACCATGAGGGCATTCATTAGCATTATAGCGGCACCGTTGGGCTGGCTAGCTCTGTTAGCCCTCGCTGATTTAGCATAAAATGCAGCATGCATTTAAGAAAAAGCTCATTCGGCAGCAGGAATTTGCTTTCATTTCCCTAATTGTTGGCTTTGCATTAGTATTTAAATACAACACATGTCCGATTTAGAATAGGCTAACATCTGCAGCTGTGTGGCTGCTGCACAGTTTAATGCCTCGCCTTCTGTTCAGTTTTAACACCTGAACTGGATTAACAATAAAACATCACATCTCAGCTCGGGTTTGTACACAACAAGCATGACAGAGGAGCTGCCTTTCAAATTTGGAATTTTGAAAGACATGGCCATTCAGGGGGGGATCTATTTAAGAGAAGCCATGGAGCCAATATATAAATATGTTGGACCATGTGTTTTGTGAGTTCAGGATATGTCAGGATATCTTACTTTCTGCTGCATGGGTTTTGATCACTCCTACGAAAGGCCTCCAACACTGTGCAATGTTGGGTTGTTCCCAGACATAAATGGGCAATCAGGAGGGAAACACTCTAAAATCTTTAGTTTTCTGTCCAAACATGGTCCTTGATCATCACTCTCTCTGCGGGACATGTCCATCAATGGATGATGAGGTTTAGCAACCAAAGGCAGCCTGTTTCAAATTTCTCAGATTAAGGAGTTCTTAGCTATGTTTACACACTAACCATTGGCAATATGACTTTAAATGGTGCAGAATACATTAGCAGACATTAACATTTACAATATGGATACAGCACAAAAAGAACAGAACAAGAGCCTCAGCCAAATCTTCTTTTACTGTTTCTTGCTTTAGCCATGCTAGCAGTGTGGCTCGAGTAGCAGATCAGTCAGTTGGTTGACATTCTTGATCCCCAGAGAATGAATCCTGTTAACTGTGTTGATCCTCTGGTGCATCATTCATCTGGCCCCACCAACAGATAACTGTTTGCAGTTTTGAGCTAAGTGTCTGTTCCATGAAATGTGCTACTGATGTCTATAGTGCTCAGAAGATAAATTGTAATGACGCTGATGATCCCTGACTTTTCAGCTATCACTACCAGCAGGTTAAAGTTTCATATATCTCGTGAAATGTCTTGAAATCTACAAGATTTTGACGTCCATGGTTCCCTGGTTATCAAGCCTGGTGACTTTAGCAATCGTCCCACATTTCATTCAAGGTCACCATGAGGGTGTCATTTTTGTTTCCAGTGTAATGTGTTGTATATTGTCGATGGATGGCCATAAAGTTTTGTTTCTCCCATCATCACATCACATCACTTCGTATTTGTCAAGTACTTTAGTTTATAACGCCTACTAACTAATGACATGAACGCTCGTGTCAAAATGTGATAACACAACGGAGGCTTGCCCCTACACTGCTTTTGTATGTACACACTGAACTAAGCAGCGCCGGCATGAAGCCACTGCAGTGTGTCAGTTCATACAGCATGCTGGTGTTGCAGAACCAATGAGCTGTGACAGTACACATCATTGAGACATTGAGATCTGTGTTGTTTTTATTTATTTATGAGATCTGTGTTGTTTTTATTTATTTATTTACTTTGTATGTGTTTCCACTGGTTTCCACCTGTCAAACAATAAATCAGTCAATCTCTGCCAACCATTTATCATTAATCATATGGATGCTGTTACAATGTGGTGTGATTGAGATCCTTAGGATACATTTTTTTTGCTCTAAATTACATCATATAATCGCCATCTAATATGAATGTTGAGGGAACCCAGAGCACCAAGAGAATACCCATGTAAGCACAAGGGGAATGCAGACTCCACACAGAAAGGCCCTGCATCAGCCTGGGTTCAAACCCAGCTGTCAGTGAGGCAGCAGTGCTAACCACTGCGCCACTGTGCACTGTACAATCTACTAAAGACTAAAGTGACCAAGATTCCAATAGACTAATCTTTGGACTAACCTTTGTAGAGTTAAATGGTAAAACAACTGCATTTATATAGTGCTTTTCCACTCTATCAACCACTTAAAGCGCTGTACAACACAAGTCGTCATCATCATCATCATTCGTACAATGGTAGCAGAGACCTCAACCTGCTCATCCTATAACCATTTATACTCATGCTCACACACTGATGGAACAGCCACCAAGAGCAATTTAGGGTTCAGTGTCTTGCCCAAGGACACCTCGACATGTTAACTGCAGGGGCTGAAGACTGAACCACCAACCCTCGGATGACAGCTCTACCTCCTGTGCCACAGCCATGGGTAATACCGTCTTTGTTCTTTGTTGAATATTAAAATGGGCATGTGCATGTGCCACTGTGCGTGTGTGTTTGTCTGTGTGTTTGTCGCATGCATGTACTGTTGGTTTTCAGTGTGCGCAGTAATCATGACAAAGTTCTTGTCTTGCTGAAAGGTGTGTAGGATTGAGAGCAGACTATGAGTTAACCAAGGAATCCTGCATACTGTCCACCACTTTTGATAAAGTTTCACAACTTCATCAGGTAACACTCCTATCTTCAAAAATCAATTCAAATGTATGCAGGTAAAATGTTATGTCATGAGAGAATTTGTGTGTGTGTGTGTGTGTGTCTGTGTTTTTGTTTAATATATACCTGTAAATATGCATTAAACAATTCACAGTTGACCTAATTACTTTGCACACCCGTTGGCGTTGTTCCCAGATGGAGGCAAGGTGAGTGGGCAGGTGTGTACGTGCGTCTGTGTGTGTGTGTGAGAGAGAGAGAGAGAGAGAGAGAGAGCTAGTTTAATGTTGTCACTTATGTTCCATCTCTCCCAGGAGGCCACATGGAGGGGCGAGGAACCGGTCTCACTGAATGGCAGATTTGGGCCAATTAAGCCGGAACTGGAGCATACACAAATTCCCACACACACACACATGCTGTAGCAGTGGCCCGACCTGAGAACACCGTGTGGATACACACCCCTGCTCTTTCATACACACATAGACACATTCCCCCTCTGTTCCACATCTCACAGGCACTTAAGCAGGTACTCAGTCTGTTTTCTGTCCACACAAACACACAGGCTGTGTGCTTACAGATCCACTGCTGCTCTCTGTCCCTCACACACACACACACACACACACACTGCAGCACTCCTGTCTCTTCTTTCCTCTCACATACAACACACACATACATATCTCCTGCAGTGAATTTCAAACTTTTGTCGTTTACATGTGCTTTTTTTTTTTTTTTTTTTGTCCTTCTCTACTGGGAAACCAATTGATCCTATCCTGCACAGATATTCCCCGCCAGTGGAACTCTGCTTGGGAATATTCATATCAAACATCGCCTGTTCTCCCTTCCTCTCAGACTCTGAATCTGAACATAAGCTCAATGTCACACAAGGCTGAAAAAGGCTCCAGTACATCTGTAGCTGCATATTCTCCTTTCACTTAAATCCCCACGGCTACTTGCTGAGTGCCTGCTCTGGCCGTGTGTGTGCGTGAAATAGTGTGTTTACATGTGCTCACATTTGGACTGAAGCGACCAGGAGAGTCAGTGACGGTGTTTGTTTGTTCTGTTTGTTTTTTTGTTTTGTTGTTGTCACAAATGCCCCGACTGCCTGCCTGCCTGCCTGCCTGCCTGCCGCACCAGCAGACACAACCGCAACAGAAATTCTCAATCCCGATTCAGGCTTGTTCAATTATTCATACTGCTATTGCGGTGCTCTCAGAAAGAGAGAGAGAGGGGGGGAGATGGAGGAGGAGAGAGGCAGTTGAAGGAAGGAAGGGAGGGTGAGAAATAGAGAGAAGAGGAGGGGGTACTGGTGTTTCCTAAGAAAGGCAGCTTTACAGATGGAATATGTATGTGTACCCAGTGGCAGCATCGACTCTCCCCTCACAGTCGTCCTGCTGTGCTGCCTCTCGTAGCCTCTCCCCTCTCTTTCTCTCCCCCCCTTTTTTTTTGTCTGCCTTGCTTTGCTCCACTTGATCTGCCTCTTCTCCTTCACACCTTCTCATTCTTTCCCCGTCTTTCCCGTTCACCTCGCCTGTCGTTCTCTATCTGCTTTATGTACGGATCTCTCCTCCACCATCTTCCTCCTCCGCTCTCTCTCCGTGACACTATCCCTTTCCCCCTCCCCGCGGGCGCTGATCACAGGGCGAGCCCTAACATTAGAGTCCTCGAAACTCAAGGGAGAGCTGCGGTGTTAGTCTTGAGGTCGCGAAAAATCATCCAAGGACGCTTTATAAGTGCTGACCTTGAATATGTGATCACGCTCCACACTTAGCCCCCCTGGGAGGTTACATCATCCCATTTACAGTTCATCCTACACCTCACTTGCTCCTTCGGGATGGAGGAGGGGGCAGTAAAAGACAAGTCCAGAAGTATATTTAGACCTTTTGACCTTCTCATCTTGAGATACCTTATTTTCCTTCTCTTGTCTCCCGTACTTCTACTTTTAATCCCCTCTGTGATCTTCTTGTCCACACCCTTTTCTCTTGTAGGTTTTGTCAATGCAGCAGAACACAGTGAGGCTTCCCCCCCTCCCCGATATGGAAATCACTGGTCTCCTCTGGTGGATGGCCTGTTTCTGTGAGATATGGGCTGTAACTGGCTCCCCAGAGACAGGGAGAGAGGGAAGAAGAAGGCAGTGAGGGAGGGAACATGTGAGAGGGAGTGAAATGTGGGGAATATTGGAGGCTGAACATGCAGGGGGGGTAATAAAAGAAAAGGCATACGCCTGCTTAGCTGGGTCCACAGTGAGAGGAATAAAGATGATGAAGGAGGAGCAGGGAATATGAGAGAGCGGATTGGAGGGAGAGAGGCAGGAATATAAAGTCTGAAAGTACAGAACACAGTGCAGACAAACCCTGGGAAGAACCACCTCACTTTTCTCCTGTGTGTCACTTTTCACCTCACCTCTTTCAGCACTCAGCACTCAAAAATGAACTAATCAGCTAATCAGAACTGGTGTGAGGTTAGATTGAGAACGCGGGGATGAGGTGCAGGTGAAGGTGATGAACAGAATCTCGCTTCAGGGTCAGACTGTGGTGACAGCTGTATCTAAGTCAATGGCAGACGCGTGGAGAAACACACTGAAACCCAACATAGCTACGTCAGATGACCTCTGATGAAGAAATGCCTCCAGAAAATTACAGACCACCCCAGAGGAAAATTTTACTGCTCAAAGCTTGCTCCTTTATGGCTATGGAGCCGTAAAGGAGCTCAATGAACGTTCTCATTTCAGTCTCGTTGTCGTCTTTTTTGGTCTCAAACATTTCTCATTTGTTTCTCCTAAAATTCCTTAGGAGCAATAGGTGAGACTTGAGACTTTACCGCTTAAACCATGCTCCTTTCCAGCACCGGGGAGACAATCTGAAACTTCATTGAGAGCTTGATGAGATCTCCTTTGAAACTTACAGGGAGCCCAAGTTGAGATTTTCTGCACCTGTTTCTCAGGAGAAACAATTGAGAAATAGGAGAAATCAGCCACAGCCTCACTTTGGTCTCACATAGATCTCATAGTTGTCTAGGAGAAATGAATGAGACACTACTGAGATCTCTTTTCAAATGTTTGTTTCCTCTGGGACACTTCACAGATTTCTTCCAAGGCTGAAAATGTTGTGATCAAATGAGGCAGGTCTGACCAAATATTGCTGATGAGACTGCAATCACACTGCAGACAAGAGCTTTTCCCAAACGTATTCGAGGGACGAACGTGTGGATAAATAAAAATCTGTTGTTAACTTACTCTCTGAAGTGTGGTCTTTCATTTTCCTCAGGCATTTTCTTATCAGAACTCATACGGTGTAGACAAGTTGGGTTTTAGTGTATTTCTCCATGCATCGTCCATCGACTTCAATTCAGCGGCCACCACAGCTGGCCCCAAAGCAAGATTTGGTGATTTAACAACCTTTCTAATGCAGAGCAGTGGAAAAAGCAGGCTGGGGAGGAGCACAGGAACAGAAGAACACACAAAACGCAAATAAAAGAAGACAGAAATGACAGGACCATGACATCTGCCCTCTGCAAACCATTTTTCTTGAAGAGCTTATTCACACTCTAACAGCACAAGTGATGTATTATTGTAAAAAGCTATCTATCAACACAACTGGCACCTAACTCCTGGCAGAGATGATCGCTTGTTAACTTTCTAACCAAGCTTTAAGAATCAATCAAATATTCGTCTGTCGCCCTGCTCGACCTAACTGCTACATTCAATACAGGGACATACTTATTGACGGACTTGAACACTGGTTCGGTCTCTCAAATGTGGTCCTCAGTTGGTTTAGGTCCTACACTTCAGGACAGAGGTTATTTTGTGTCAGTTGGTGGCCACACATCAGATCGTCTCCCAATAACGTTTTTTGTATCCACTGTTTCTTATCATACGTACACAGATGACACACACATTGATTTAGCTGTGTCACCAAATGACCTTGGTACACTGGACTCCCTGGGACAGAGCATTGAACCAATAGACAGCTGGATGTCCCATAGTTTTCTCCAGCTGAATAAGGATAAAAGTGAAGGCAGTGATTTGGGGGCTAATGAGGAAAGACTTAAAGTCTGTGCTCACCTTTATAGTCTGTCCTTGAAGTGTAAAAATCAAGTCAGAATCCTTAGTGTTATCCTGGAGTCAGACCTTAATGTCAGCAGTCACATTAAATTTCATAACAAAATCAGCCTTCTACCACCTAAATAATATCGTAAGGATCAGACACTTGATGTCCAGAAATGATCAAGAGGATGTGGACATGCATTTTTCTCTTAAATCCAATGCTTTTGTTAGTTTTATGGCGTTTTGCTTTGTATAGCATGATTACTCTTTTAACCTTTTTATGTTGTCATTTTAGCTGCTTGCTATTATTGTTTTAATCATTTGTTTTTTTTATTGCTGTTGTTTGTGTTGCATATGTAAAGCACTTTAAATTGCCCTGTGCACGAGATGTACAGGATTTTATTATCAATCAAGCTGCTCATTGAGTCACAGTCAGAGGGAAGGGCATTATTAGGTAGTTTTGAATGCAACAATAACTTGTTTGTAACTTGTTTGCTGTTATCATACTTTTAATGAGTACATCTAAAGCAGCTACAGGGAACTTTGATTTTGTGATGATTCTGGCAGCCCCTTTGGACAAAAGCAGTATAGGCCCCACCACCTCCTGTTGGGAAGATCATGATCTGGTTAGCACCTACTTTTATTTTGAAAGCAAGTGAAAGATAGACACAATGTCTTTTTAAGACTGTTTTTTATTTTTTCAACACAACCGTGCACAGGATGTGTGATGATGAGGTCAGGTTTCTATTTACTTCTTATACTTCTAATTGTATGCCCTATCCAACCATCAGAATCAGACCCAGTGACTACCAATAAGAACTATAATAACTTTATTTGGATTTGATGAAAGGTTTCGCAGTGCAAACCACTCCTTCTCCTCTGATGAGTCCATCACATCTGTCTGCCTCACAGAGTATTATTTCCATGAGGGAGTTCACCCGAGACGACCTTTCAAATGAGATCAGGACTCCTGACGATCAAGACTCCTCCCCTTCACCTTCCCCAGTGTTCCTCAGGCTTCCTCTTTGACATCCTGTTGTCGTGCGTCAGCCATACATATTTCATTAAGGATTCAGCAAGGGGTAAGTGGCAGTAGGTTAAGGGTAGGCACATTAATAAATCAAAGCAGATCGGAAGTGGCACGATGGGACTTCATATGCAGTCGAGGCCGTAACGGTTGTTTTTCTCTCCTTTTTGCTTGAACTTAAACTTCACGCGAATATTCATGCTTGTGCGTTTTGTTTTATGTCCTTTGAAAAAAGAATACAAAATTACTCAATCGGGTGGAAAATGAGCACTCATTCGCAAAAAACCCCACTTATTAACGAGATGTACAGTGACCGCGAGGAAACCTGTATTCACCTGGGGGAAAGTTATTACAAACATAGGGAGGAAGCACCTGAGAGCCTCCTCAACCACAGGCAACAGCGTCTGTCTATGGAGAGCTGGGCTATAACTCAGCAGGGTTTCAGATCAAACGCACACTTCAAAAGGCTTCCGCATCTCAAAGAGCGGTCTGAATTGTCAGGATTGTCCAGACTTGTTTGGGATGCAGGCGAGCTCACATAGATACTGATATCTCAAAGCACTTTTTCATCTTGCGTTCACAAACTTTACCTGTGGATTACTAAATGAGCTTGACAGCTACAACCCCATGCAGCAGTATCAACACTGTTAATAAGCCAAAACACAATTAGATTGATACAATAATATGAGGTGTTGACTTCAATCTAACCATTAAATCAACGCTCTGAGGTCAAATTAGGATACATTTATAATGGTGGCAGGCAAACTGACCCCAGGGGAAGCTGCACACAGACTGAGCCAGCCTCCTGATGGTCTAAAATGTGCTCAAATGGAAGCACGTTTACTTTTTTTTTCTTTGACTGATTCATTTTTTTTGTTCACTTTTAATTCATTTATAAATCTGTGCTATTTATTAGTGAAAACTGCACTAAAACTGTACTCCAGATTTCTATTTTCTATGTAGTATTCTAATTTGATTTGATTTGAATAGATTTATTATATATTATACTGCACAATTATGAGGAACATAGCTGGATTACCCTGTAAGGGGGCCCTGAGGCAAAAGTTTCCATTTGGACTCTGGCACACTGGGGCAGTTATCTAGTCATATAAATTACAAATAATTTTTCAGATTCTGATCCTTCTGTTCAGTTCTATTCATGGTACTTAGTCACTGATTACCTAGCTCTTTTTTCCCTAAGTGAACCAGTTGCATCTCCATTCCAGTGCATTTCACATATGACAGTAAGTAAACACATCATCGTTCATACCGCCTCGATGCTCAGCCCTGACTCTGATGGTCCACAGTTCAGCAGCTCAGCAGCCAACATAACAAACAAAAGACAAAACTCGGCACGTCATTACAATGTTATACCTTGAAATTGGTGCCATGAAAAAACATGCACACTAAGGAATTCGGTTAAAGTTTGCACAAGCAATGCACACAACTCAGAATAGTAACAGCACACCAAGCTAAGTAACCTAAACCAGAGACAGTGGCTGTATCTCAATTCAGGGGCTGTGTCCTTCAGAGGCCACATTTGAAGGCCAATTATGTCACAATGGCTGTTCCAATTCAAAGGCTCCTCCAAATGCACCCCACAAATGCGGCCTTCTTTTCCCTCTTTTTGGAGGATGCACCGCTGCGATCCTTTGCGGCCTCCCATCTCCCAAGATTCTTTGCGCGCACGAAAAAGAAAGAAAGAAAGAAAGAAAGAAAGAAAGAAAGAAAGAAAGAAAGAAAATGGCGACATTGCGTGGCATAGATCGTCACTTTCACGGGCCTGAGCGGCAGAAATCGTGACATAAGGGTAAGGGTGGGAACAAGTATTGACACAACCAGTAACTACCCCAAAGGTTAGACCATCCCATTTAGCAACGGTTGACAAAGGTCTCTCTGAAGAACTCGCCTTCAAAGGCCGGGAAATGATGCAGCCCCTGAATTGGGACACAGCCAATAACACCTGGCTGCAACATGCTTCCAACTAAACCTCTGTTGAAACCTGTGACATCAATCTAAAATGTTATCGATTTAACAAAATAAGTTTTAATGTCTTCTGGATGCATTTTGAAAAGGAGTAAATGGTGATATACATCACATCTACAAGCATATGCATGTGAGACATCCATGGATGCTGGGCCACCTTTGCCATTTTTCTATTACCTCTGCCGGTCTGACGCTACTTTGACTTGGCCCAGCAGGGATTTGAATTTCTACTGAAGGCGCTGCCAGTGACGCACTTTTCCTGATCCCCACAGTACTATCAAAGAATCACTGCGAGCAAAATGGGTCTGCTCATTCAGTTTCAAACACGTTTCTTTTCCTATAAGTTTGTCACAATAAAAGCCCCCCGCTATTTAGTCATTTAAAAGGTTTGATTTGCAGGGAGCATTGGGAACAGGAACCACTACCAGTTTAGTTACACCAGCAGTAACTAAACGACTCCTGAAACAGCTGATTTAGTTACAGTACACTACAACAGTACTGAGAGCTGAACACAATGGCCCTCATTTATCAAACGAACGTACGGCAGAAAACCATTTCCACGCAAACTTCGGCATTTATCAATTTGGACGTGAGCGGAAGCTACGAACAGATCTCACGTCAGGTCTGAGCT
This sequence comes from Diplodus sargus, assembly GCA_903131615.1. Classification (NCBI taxonomy): domain Eukaryota; kingdom Metazoa; phylum Chordata; class Actinopteri; order Spariformes; family Sparidae; genus Diplodus; species Diplodus sargus. Next base: position 888,613 of record CAEMYA010000258.1, on the reverse strand, counting down.
CGTGTACGCAAATTTGAGTCTGTGGATTTGCGGTGCAGCACAGCAAAATCTGGCTGAGACTGAAAATGATTATTAAACAAACCTCAGCTGTCATGAAGCATAATCAGTCACATATTTAGAACGGATCAAAACCGATTATTTTTTGCGTTTTTACTGATACCACTTTTTTGTAAAATAAAATATGTAAATAGTCTAACATGACAACTAGTTAACGGAATACCTAATAACCCCGCTGGCAAACCTGCTACAGAGCAGGAACGCAGGTTCAATAGTGCGCACACACGCACACGAGTCACAGTGGAGCTGCTTCAGGGTGCTGAAGGGCAGGTGGCTCCGTCTCGGACCAGCAGGGGGAACTCTGCTGTATACCCCAGAGAAAGTGTGCCATATTATTTTGGCCTGTTCAGTTCTGCACAACATTTCACTAGTGAACGGAGCCTTTGATATGCTGGCACTGCCAGGATGCCGATCTCCATCTCGGAAAAGTTTCTCTTCTTGCCAGTGCTTCTTCTCTCCATGTTTGACCTCAGTGGGCGAGTACGGTGGCCCAGAGGTGTCAGGCCAAATACAAAAGCCACAACACAAATACAAAAGCCACAACACGAATGCAAAAGTCACAACATGAATACAAAAGCCACAAAACGAATACAAAAGCCACAACACAAATACAAAAGTCACAACACGAATACAAAAGCCACAAAACGAATACAAAAGCCACAACACGAATACAAAAGCCACAACACAAATACAAAAGTCACAACACGAATACAAAAGCCACAACACGAATGCAAAAGCCACAACGGAAGCTCCGGTCTCTATATGCGTATGGAGTGTGGTAGTATAGTACGGAGCTAACGAGCTTCGGGGCGCCGAGCACGGAGCATTAGCCCCGGTTAGCACAACAGTACAACAGCAGGCTTTTCTCGCTTGTGGTGTCGTCCCGCCGGGGCTGCAGCGCCGACAGCAGCGCTCCGGTGCACTCCCCGAGCTTTGTGCCACCATACCGCTGTACACGCATACAGAGACCGGACAATAAAGCAGAGTGCTTGGAAAAAATCAGAGAGGAAGTTGGACTACTTGCTAAGTTATGAAAATATGTGTCTGTTAATTAATTACAGCGGTCTGTTGTACTTTACTATGAATCACAGTAGCACAATCACAGCCGACTTTCCCCACATACTGACTTGTTGAGTTTATTCGCTTTGACTCTAAGGAGTCATTGTACAGAGCGACAGAACCAGATACACAGAGACTTGGACAAAACAGGAGAGAGCCTGGAAAAAGGTCTGCGATGAAGTTGGACTCTGTGTTGCCCAGAGACAGCCGGCACACGGGCCCTAAAATGGCAGCTGCCGTTCACTTCTGTTGTGGCTTTTGTATTTGTATTGTGGCTTTTGTATTTGTGTTGTGACTTTTGTATTTGTGTTGTGGCTTTTGTATTTGTGTTGCGACTTTTGTATTTGTGTTGCGGCTTTTGTAATTGTGTTGCGGCTTTTGTATTTGGACTGACACCTCTGGGCCACCGTAGGGGAGGCCTCCGAACCAGGAATATTTAAGGGCGTAACATGTTAATGACGATCGAATTCAGCCGCCGCATTTATCAAGACCCGATCATTCGTACGCTGGAATTGGTCAGATACGAATGTTTCATAAATCACACGTGTGTCCTGTCGTAAGACCGATTCTGCGCTCAGATCTGCACCCGTTTTCACGCAAGATTGATAAATGAGGGCCAATGACTTTTGAAAACATCTTACTGCCAGGTTTCAACTCCTGTTGTAGTTTTTATAGCTAACTTAGCTAGTCTGTAAATATTGTTTTGGTTCTGCTGTCTTCCAGACACAGCAGGCATCTGTTTACATGGAAAAAAGCTCTAAAAATCTATACACTATCCAGCCAGCATCAGACGGTAGACAGAGCTAGACAGCATAGTGCAACATTTATCAGATAAAGAGTCATGATGATCCCTTAGGAGCTAATGGATGCCAGCACGGTGCAGACAGGAGAGTAAAAAAAATGCAATAAAAAATTTAAAAAACTTCTAAGGAGTGCTAATGTGTTAACACTGTATTTGCAACTTATTTCTTCCAGCTGTGAGTGACTGGGAAAGTCAGTTAATGCAGATTTCAGTAAATTGTAAACCTCTTTGCACAAAGGCAGATTAAGTGAAAGTATGCCGTCATATTGGTAATAGTTCAGTAAAGTGCAACTGTACAGTGTTTATCGTGTACAAGACTGGTATAGTTCATCAGTTTTGTATACGATGAATAATGTACTGTTGCACTTTATTATATTCATTAATTGCTGCAAAGTTCCTTTTTTTTCTTGCATGTCATTTCCCACCTTCAGATCCTCAACTCATACTAACGTTATTTTACAGGGATTTTTCTTTGTCTGGTTTGCAAACTGCTGCTTCTGTGGCCCTGTGAAACCCACTGAGACAAGCATGTGATATTCAGACTACATAACGATAGAAATAACACCTTTTTTTGTGGGGTTTTTTTGTGTGAACCTAGACAGGTCATCGTTTAGAGGAGAGACTCTAGTCTTACGGTGAGTCCTGACCGCCTCCTGTCGTGGCCTACATCCACCTTGATCTCAGCCTGCCCAGGAAGCCTCATTATCCTCCCTGCATCCTTCCTGGAAGCTTCTGCTGATCAGTAAATGCCACAAGTTCCACTCCCCGCTGTCTTTGGGAGCTCTCGCCAAGGGATGAGAACATGGAGGAGAAAAATGGAAGAAGATGATGCACTCTTTCTTTCTTTCTCCCTCTCCTCTGAGGAGAAAGCTTGATGTTGGCACTCAACACAATCTGCTGTGAGTCGAATCCCTTTTCCCATTTCAAGTGTTCACAGCTCCAGCGGCAGGAACAAGCAAGCTGTCGATATTCCAAAGGGTTCGCCATTTTGCTTTGCTTTTGATGTCTGATGGAACGCATGCTCTTTCAGCAGACATTCACTTTGGTTTTATTTGTTGAGCGTGGCACACCCAAACTCTCATTACATCCCACTGCTTTGTCACCCCTATGCTAACAAGAGAAATTGCTGCAGTTCTGAACTGTAACATTATTCCTGTCTTGCCTCTGCCACGGGGGACAGCTTATGAATTAATGAGATGTCAGCAGAGATGTCACGTCTTTATCCACTCTATCTCGCCAAAAGAAAAAAAAAACCCTCCTTGGAGGAATTGAAACAACGTAGCACCATGAATCTTTTCTGTCTCTGGTGGCTTGACTCCGGGGGCCTCATCCCTAAAAATGCTCACTCCTCATGTTTTCTTATGACAGCTATACATCTGGAATTTGTAAGATGTGTCCAGGATATTAGTGTAAACCATTTAAAAAATGAATCAATATGAACAGAATGTGAAGAAACAAGAGTGTTGACGTTATGTCAGAGACATCTGTGTCTTGTGCTGCAGAGATGTTCACTGAAGTTAACATGCTAACCAGCTAACCAGGTCGCTACTTAGTCTAATAAATAAACTCACTCAGTGTCAAGAAAGAAAGAAATTCTTCCACAGAAGCGAGACAGAAAAACACTGTTCACTGAGCTAACTTGCTAAGCGAAGGTAGCCACTACAGCCAAAGATAGCTACAGCAAAGCAGCCGCTAATGTAGTGGTCCTGCTGCCCCCTCTGTTATATCTTGTTTGTTGTTAATCCGTACAAAACATAAAACTACAATCTGTCATTTGTTGTTTTTACACTGTTTCTTAAACTACTTATTCATGAATTCAACAAATATTCAATTATTAAATGTTCATTAGTGAGCTTTAGAGGTGTTGGAAGGTGGAAGTGCAGGCTTGTTTACCAAAATGTTGAAAATGTCTGTATGTGAATACATGGATGTGGCATGACGCTACAAATGGCAGTGCAGGTCTATCTGCCCGTCGGTCGGTCCGATCACTACTCGGAGTCCAGACAGATACATTTCAATAACTGTTAAATGGATTGCCATAAAATTGGTGAAGTCATTCAGTGTGCTCTGGATTGACGTTAGCATGTGGTCTAGTATTATGTAACTTTTTCAACTGAAGATAACAGCTTCAGAATCATTTTAATGGCACAGTGCCCTGTAATCAGGTGAATGGTGTCTGTGCCACAGCCACTCTGCCCCCCATCACTTGTCTCTGCACTATGTAACTTCAGTGAGAGGGCAGGATCGCAGCATTGCATACATGTTTACTTTAATTCACAAGTTTTCAACACATAACATAGATATGATGAAAAGAGATTTGTTTGAATTGAGCACCTACATTATGTCTGACAATTTGACACAGAACTGAGAATTGTATAGAATATAGAATAGAATACAGAATGCAGATTTTTTCATAATGTTGCTATAAATAGTAGTAAAGTTTCAGTTGGTGCGTAAGCAGTGACAAAAAATGTATTGTGTACATGAGTACAGTCTCACAGAGCAGCTAGCATGGCTGTAGAATCTTATTCTTGATGAAAATGTCTAAAGATATACAGAGATGTCTTAAGTAAAGTAGGACACCTTCTCTTCATCTCCAGTATAACCTACAGACTGTGTTTACTGTACATTGCCAGCTCAGCAGGTGCCCTAAAATATGTGCATTGCCAGCAGAACATTATGTAAACTACAGAAACAGAAACATTACCAACCACCCTTAAGAAATTGTTCTGTACCTTCAGTTATGCTGCCTCCATGGAACTTACGGAAGGCTATATGGAACAATTACACTCTAATCGATTGACTTTATGTGCCAGCCGAGGTGGGCAGGCATTACATCAACCATTTCATCATGTAATGTTTTCAGTCGAGAGCGTTCATGTAAGAGGTGGCTTGATCTTTGTGTCTGTGCAAAGACATGCGATCATCCTGAAGGCCACCTGGATCTATTTTAGATCTGCTTCAAATTCTGCACAAAGCAGTGTCTGGGGCACAAATGCAATTGCACTGCAGCAATACATTCTGTCCGGGCTTAGCAGCATTACGCCGGCAGGGTATTAGCTAAGTGTAGTAAGCAGACACAGCGATTAAGACTGTGTGACCATTGACGGGTGTTAGGTGTGGCGGCGTCAAAAAAAGAGGCAGGCTTATCTGGCCGCGGTTTATCTGCCCCTCCGCTAATGCCTGAGCCAGTATTCACTCGACAGCCATGGAATAACCTGCTGGACTAAAAGTTTTATAATATGTTCCTTTATAGCGTGCATCCAAAAAAAAACTGTTTAATACTAAAAAGACAGAAGGGCTCTCCTCTCTTATGTAACAGTCTTTTGGTGTGCACTTTTTTTATCCACAACTTTCTAATAAATCCTGAGCAGGGTTGGACAGCCACTCTGGCTACAACCCAGTCATCTTTAGCTGTCCTGTTATTTTCTATAAATGTTACTGGCTGATAAATCCAAGTGTTTTGGGAGCCATCTGCCCATGTGGCTAAGGGACAGAATGAATAGCTTTCTGCCTTTGTGTACGTGTGTGTGTGTGTGTGTGTGCGTGTCCGTGTGTGTGTGTGTGTGTGTGTGTTTAATGCTGCTACAGAAATTAGCTTTTTGTATTAATGCCTTGTCAGTCTTTTGAAGGCTCCTGACCCTTGGCTGCTGTCTGCTGTGCAGCGTGGGAGATGAAGGTGATGCGGAATCTCTCAGCCAAAGAATATCCACTTTAAGGTCAAGCTTGAAGGCCGAAACGTATTGAACTGAAACCCCTGCAAGGACCTACAGCCTTGCTACATTCCCAATAAAGTTTCACATCAGATAACATATTCCTGAGCTAACCACACTGAGGAGTAGAACTTTACTCCATAAAAATGCAATGTGGTGACAAAAAAGTTGAAGCACTGAAACTTTTGTATGTGTCGACGTTTGAGAGCAGAAAAGTCATTTGAATTGTAGTTTTGATTGAAACCCTGAAGGCAGTTGTATTTACTGTATTTGAACGACGCATTGGAGTACAGAGAAATCAGCTGCAGTATCAGTTCAAGTGCATACTATTAAATTCATTGAACTGTCAAGGAGAAAAAAGGAAAAGCTGAAATGTCAATTCAACTAGAAACAATGAAAGCAGTTTACATTTCCAGAGAAGTTTAAACAGGCGTGTGCACTGTGAATAGTAAAGCTTCAGTTGGTATGTAAGCAACGACAGCGCCTGAAGTGTCAGCTAAAGCGTAAAAATGCGCCGAAGCGTTGAAGCTGACGTTCGGTATCAAAGCTGAAAGTAGTTGAAATGTCGGTTGAGTGCGAAGCACTGAAAACGTTTGAGGTGTTCATTAAAGTGGAAGAGATGAAAGCTGTGGAAAGTTTATTTTCAAGCGTGAGCCCTGTCGGCATTTTAATTGATGGTTTGTGTGCAAACACTCTTAACGAAAATGACAGAAAACCCACTAAATCAAGCTTCAGACTGCAGTTAGTTGAATAGAACAAGTGCAAGAACCGAGAGCGAGAGCTCCCTCGCCCTTCCCCCTGCAAAATCTCAGCCAAGGCTCAATTATTTTATTAAGAAGGAGAATCTGAAGAGAGATCTTCGTTAGATACGACAAACATTGCTCAGCATCACATAACAGATCTAAAGGTTTCCTAAATGAAGAGCGAAGATAAACCTGCCTCTGTGAAGAGCTTTCCTGAACTGTTGTCATGGTGAAGCACCTCAAGCTGTTATAATAGTGGACGGACACATTGTGTTATTCTGATGTATTGCTTTCACCACTTGACACTTGAGTAAGAGATTAAGTGTCTCATTTAAATGCAGGAGCTCTCAACATCCCGGTGCCACCGCAACAGGTTCTGAACAGACTGATAATGAAAGTCAGGCTGTAGTTTTTAGATGAGGCGGCACTTGAACTGGCTGATGTGACGAAGCACTTTTCTCCTCCGACAGCCTCCCTGTCTTTAGTGCAGGCGCCGCATCTCACAGCAGCAGCCGCAACAACAAAGCAGCGAGTGGGTTCTGTTTCTGGAGTCAGCTCCAAAAGAGTCCCCGCGCTCACAGCTCACAGGCACCCACGCCGGTTCACCTCTCGTCTCGAGCGCCCTCTTTGTGACCTTCATTGCCTTTCGGACATTTCACTCCTCAGGCAATTAGCTCTCCTGTTTTAAAATCTGAACGTGATAAAACGTTGTATCTGATCTCTCTCTCTCTCTCTGCGTCACCTTTTTTATCCTCCCTCCCCTCACGACCTCGCGCTCTTTTTTCTCACATGCTTTCATGCACACAACCAGAGCAGGAACGCACCGTGACATTTAAGTATCACAATTTTATTACAAAAATTAAATTCTTCATCTCTCAGTTTTGCCATGCTTGGAGCATATAACAATACAGTAAAAAACCCAGACCCAGAGAAGATAGTAAAGCAGATTTCAACAATGCCTTCACAGCACTCTGTCATTCATGCTGTTACTATACAAATACTGTAACATTCCTAATACAGAGTAGTACAAACACCTGCCAAAACACATCATGTCAGATAACAAACTGTAATTAAATTACATTTACCAGAGGAACAAGGAACTCAACCCAGCTCAGAAGAAAGAAAACAGAAACCAATAAACATTGAAATTGCAACTTATAACATACTGAAATGTGCTGAATATTTGTACCAGCCCAAGGCACCCAGGCTTCGTAGCAATGTTGGCAAGTTAACGACATTCTTACAGAAACACTTGAAGCGAACAACGATTACAAATTGTCTTGTACCACAGTCTGACTTTGCAGTGTCCTTCAACATACCCTCCTCTCCTGGCGATCTCTTCGTCAGTCACAGTGCAAGTTCCGGAGGGGCGGGGCGGAGTGAAGGGGTGGGGGGTGTGTGGGGGGGGGAGAGTGAGAGTAGGCAGGTGGGGTGGGGGGTCTTCACAGGGAGCTGGACCGCGTCAGACATCACTTCACAGCGCCAAACACTGACAAGAATTGGATGGACAGCGTAATCTCCCACTCACCAGAGGGGAAGGGGGTGGGAGTGATTATGTAATTCCTCACTTGGGTTGTGAATTGTCCAAACATAAGGCGCAGATTGCCAGCTGCCGGTCCAAGACGAAAATAAGCCAAATGAAAAGCTTAGGTGTGCTTTCAACTGAACGTCCAAGGGGGGAAAAAAAGGAGCAACAAATAGCAGTGCTTTCAACGAGGTCTTCGAGACGAATTAGATTTTTTTTTCCCTCGAGATGAAAAGTGTTGTTTTGCACATAAATACCTAAGAATGATAAAAATCCCAGATTTAAGCTTACCAATAACTTAAGTAGTCTCTAACAAACGTCAAATGAAGACAGGAACGACAAAAGCTCAGAAATACAGAGAGGCCTTTCTTTAACGGTGAAATTGCAGTTCAGTTGAGCGAACGGCAAGGCTCGAAGGTCCATTTGGTCGCTCCGCCAAATATTTCGATGTTGCTCTCCGTCCAGGAGAAGACGTTCCCGGCCGGTGCTTTGCTGTTGCAGGTCGCCAAGTTGTAGATCTCGGCGATAGAAAGTTTCCTATTCCAGATATTCAAGTTTGCTAACTCGCCGACGTAGGCTTGTGTCGCGTCGAATCCTCCTCCTAGCGTGTCCTGTGAAACAATGCAGTCAAGTGTTAGTTATCAGTTCGACAAGCGTGTAAGTGTCTATTCTGCAAAGGTTATCTGGATGGACAAGTATTTCCAAGTTGAGATAACAGGAGACTCCACATGGTTTCTTGTGACGAAACCTTAAGTTTGTGTGCAGTCGACCAACAAACCATTTTGTTATGGATGAAATCACGTGAAAGGACTTTTGGTCTTAGATATGGATTAACCCTGAACCTTTTTAGCTCCCTTTAGCTAAGAAAATACTAAATAAACAATAAATTTAGAAGCATATGGGCTATCTTATCTTATATTTTGCTGGAGTCATGAATTGATTTTAAATTAACAGTGTAATTTGGCCAAATGCTTGAGTATATAAAGATCTGTTAATCGGGAATATGCCTTCCATGTTTGCTGCAAACTGATTTTCTCTGTAAAAGAATTCCTGAGTAGTGTTTCCCTGTCATGATTCGATGAAGCACCCTTATTTTTTTTCCAAACTTGGGATGATGAATTGCTCGTTCACTTGACTAGAACGCCTTAATTAGGCACTCCTATGAGACCTCCACAATCTCCTCATGAATAAATAAACATGGTTAATCTTTGTCTAAAAATAAATGAATACTCATCTCAGGATTATTATTATTATTATTATTATTATTATTTGCCATCATTAATTTGACTAGGAGTATCCACCTGCTCTTGTCCCAGGACCAGCACTCCCTCTGGTTTGATGGGGTGATAAGGTGCCAGGTTTTCCCCACTGCCCCGCATCACGCCATCCTGGAAAGCCTCCCACATCCCGTCACGGGTGGTCCACGTGATGCACAGGTGATGCCACTTCCCGTCGTTGATGAGGAACGGCAGCTTTGCAACCTGCAGCAGAGAAGTTACATCAGTCACATATTTCTCTCTTAACAACCTCCCCCTCCATCCTCATCACACTTGAGTAGCAGAGTCGCTCCCCACCTGAAAACACATCTCTTCCACACCTTTCTCTTCTTCCTGCTGAATCACTTCCCCTGACACGGATCTTTTCCTCTATAAAAAGGCTTTCTGCTGCTCACCTTAGCACCTATTTTTATTCCATTTCCGCTTCTGGCACAGGAGAGTTGTCAGGTTACTCTGACTCATCCGAGCACCAATCATTATAACTTTCTGCACTAACTGTACAAAGTCCCGCACACATTAGCACGCCACATGTAGACACAAAAAACACTATGGTGCCCCGTGTGGGTCAGTGAATGCCTCTGTCCATACCTTGTCATTGATCAGAATCTCCATGGGGTTGTTCCCCCACTCGATCAGCACCAGCTCGTTGGACTGACCCGGGACGGCGTAGGAGAAAGGTGTCCCAACCCCAGGCGAGGCGTTGGACTTGATCCACAGACACACGCTGAAGGAGTACATCTCAGGGAGGCTCCTCTTGGCTTTGGCATACATGTAGTTGGTTCTCAGGGGGAAGGTGAGCTGGAACTTATCGGTCGGCCTGGTTTCTTTACCTGTGGGGTGAGATCAGTCAGTTACACACTGTCACATTTAAAAATAGGGAGTTTTTTTCATCTGGTTTATGTTTTCAGGAATTCATCACACCCCAAGTGGAGGGTGTGATGAAGACTGTGGGGTTTATATGATTAAAGAGTTGTGTAATGGAGACAAAACAAAGCTTCTGGAGGAGTTAACAGGTTGCTCATAATATTAACCTCTTATAACATATAAAACTCGATTGTTTTGCTTGTCTCTCCCCTGTATATGTTGGCTCTCTCTCCTCCGCACCCTCGCTCTGAAATTCACCATACGCAGGCGCATTTGCATGTGAAGAAAAGCTGAACAAGCCTCCCGAACGCGCCGGTGCCAGGCTCACCCTGCAAACTTTCTGTGCCTCTGACCCCTGCCAAACCGCCCCCCACCCCACCTCCTTTGCATACAGGCTCGTATGCAAGTTTGGCTGTGAAAAACATAAACTCAGCGAGGCACAGGCGCTAACAGGTCTTGAGATATGCAAAGCAATGCAGCTCTCCTCTCCTCCCTCACACTGCCTGTGCGCACCGGGATTGCTGCGGCACCGTACACGCTTTCAATACTGAAGAGTTCGGTTTTTTCTCGCGTCCTTGAGCTTAAAAGCCAATTAAAGTGCACCTAATCTTGTTAAGCCTCGTTCAATGCCCATTGCTCGCACTCTGTTCGCACTCGAAATCCGAAACGCACCTTTCTCCAGGTCCGTGATCCGGTGGTGCAGAGAGGTGAGCGTGGACTCCACTCTGTTCCGCTGCTCGGAGTCGTTCCTGGAGACCGGTTTGGTCTCCTCTAACGTGTTGACCCGGGACAGAACCTGCTTCTCCATGTCGTCGATCTTGTTCTGCAGCAGGTCCTTCAGGCTGTTGGCTTGCACGGTGTTGTTCCCTCGGCTGTACTGCTGCAGCGGACACAGGAGGACAGACACTGTTAGAGGACTTCACTGAACACTTTGCCTGGTGTTAAACTCACTGACGCACTGTGTGAAGCGCACAGGCTCCTAACCTCACCGCCGGTTTATTTGTGTGTTTGTTTGTTTGTTTGTTTGTTTGTTTGTATGTTCTGAGTCAAATTATTCAAAAGGCAGCTCTCTGCTGCGCTTGGTTCACTTTGCGCGATGCCTCTCATTAAGGAAACAAAGATGCACTTAAACACATGTGGCTCCGAGCAGAGACGCACGAAGCCAGAACAACATCGTAGCTTTGTATTAAGAGAACGAACCCCTCATTCTAATGAACAGCAGGGAGGACTCTTCTAATTAACTTCTGACCTGCTCAGCCCTGCCCTCTGCTGCGCGCCTACCTCTAGATTCTCCAGTCTCTGTTTCAGCGTCTGTAAGGTCTGTCCCAGCTGGGCCAGGGTGTCCGTGGTGCCCCGGGACACGTCCCCCATCGTGTTCTTGGACCCCGGCCGCCTCCCGCCGGGTCCCGCCGCAGGAAGGCTCTGGCTCTCGCAGCGGCTCAACTTGGACGTTAGTTCCCTGATTGTCTCCTTTTGGTTCATAATGGTCTCCTTCTGCTGCAGCACGGTCTCCCGCAGCTGCATGACCGTGGTCTTCAGGTCCTCCGCCGGACCGCTGTTCTGCATCGTGGCCGTGCACAAGTCCATATCCTTGGGCACCGACGTGCAAATAAACTGCGTTTGTCCGAAGTCTTGCGCGGAGCTCTCCACAACAACCAGGCAAGAAAGTAGAAAAAGTTTCCACGAGAACCCGTCCATGGTTCCGGTCATGTGTCGCCGCTGGAGTGTGCCGGTGAGCGTGTGGCGTCTCTGAGGTTTCAGCACCACGGAGCTGTCCACTGAAGCTGTGAGCTCTGCGCGCTGTGTGCACTTTTTATAGCGGACATAAGGCAGCGCAGCTCCACTGCATCACTGAGGGGAGGCAGCGGGCTCTGCTGTACCTACAGAGTCCAGCCCCTTATTTAAGGTCGTCCGCACTGTTTGCAGAGCACCCACACAGTCAGCACCCACTGAGGCGGAGAGCGCCTACACGGCACGTCTGTGTAGTAGAGGGCGACTGTGAACTACCACACCCGCAGTGGAGGAGTCTCAAAGTCTGTTAATGAAGTAAAAGTGGTACAAAAGTGAAGGAATGTTACAGAAGTAGGACAGAGAAAAGAACTATCATCAGCACAGCGTAGGGCTACTTGTATTGAACTTCAATTACTCAGATTATCCTGACAGCGAAATGAAATTTTGAGGGCCCCAGACTACAGTTTTATATTCTTTTTTTTTTCCATAAGTGAATTGAAGTGAAGAGAAACAAAGTTGTTCTCAGAGGGAAAGGGGTTGAGGCTCTAAAGGCGGCAGGGTCCGCCACGTGTGGAAACAAATAAATACAGTGAAACTGTGTTGTCCTTAAAAGCCAGTTTGTTTATCCAGTTCATTCAGTCATGAAACGAAACAGAGATTGTTTATTTGTTTTTTTTAAGGCATAAAACAATTCAGCTGATTAACTTATATCTCTTCTGATTGAAATGTCTTCTCCAAAACTACACAGTGCACCTCTAATACAGCCTCACAGAATGGGTTTCACGGAGCGGAGTTATCGGTCCACCTTAAATGAAAGCCGCTCCTCATCGTCCAGAGCGGTCGGTCCCACGGTCAGAGCCCCCCTCCCCCCCCTCCCCTCTGTACAGTCATCGTAACAGAGAGTGTGTCTTACGGTGTTACAACGTTGGCTCGTCAGTGAGGTTACAATACAATCGGCCGCCCACTTTCCTCACGACACGTGTGCTCCTGACACTGTCCGCCGGACAGAGAGGCTCCTCACATGTGTTCCTATCAGAAGCCTCTCCGCAGCCAGAAGCAGGCGCTCATAAGTCCAAGTAGCTCAACAAAGTGTTAGGTAACGACCCCGAGGCTCCCTCATGAATATATGAGACAGGGGAGAGCTCCAGCCTGTGATAGGCATCATAACACATCACCGATGACGGCAGTGATGTAGGAAACACACCGCACTGCGTGTAGTGTGGTGTTACAGAGCATGATGGGTAAAAGACTGAAGACCTCTGAAGTACCAACATGTCCCCTAAAGAAGTATTCAACTATTGTTAACTTCGTCTTCTTCTTCTTCTTTTTTCTTCTTTTTCTTGTCTCCTTCTTCTTCGTCTTGTTTTTCTTCTTCTTCATCGTCTTCTTAGTCTTCTTCTAATTCTTTGCTCTCTTATTTTTCCTCTTCCTTTTTGCCTCTTCTTCTTCTCCTCCTTCGTCTTCTTAGTCTTCTTCGTTGCCTTCTTAGTCTTCTTCTAATTCTTCTGACTTCTTCTTTTTCTACTTTGTGTTATTCATTGTCTTTTTCTTTTTCTTCCTCTTCATCTTTTCTTCTTCTTCGTCTTCGTCTTTGTCTTCTTCTTCTTCTCGTTGAAGCATGTACTGCATTAGCTCAGGGACAACAAATCCCAAAGAGCTACATTATATGTGTGTGTGTTTGTGAGGAAATGTGTGTGATCTTTCCTTTTCAAGCAAGCTCAGTAGACTATACTGTTATTGTGTATTTGTTGACCAGATGCTGTTAAAGACGGGAAGCGTATTTAAATCCTCCACAGATTGATATAAAACACAAATGAGCTCCCATTTTAAAAATTATATGCAAGTCCCTAGACTAATTCTTTAAAATACTGATACTGATTTTGATTGGTCTTCTTGTTTCTTAAAACCTAATTTGAGTAAAAAAGTAGAATGTTAATTTCCTATCTGACTCCACTGAAGGCTTGACTAAATGCCCACACTGTCTTTCTCTACCTCTGGCAGTAAAAGCAGGCTATATTCACTGTCCCAGAATGGTGTCTTTCTATAAAACCCACAGGTTCGCTGCCAGCTGAAGAGTTACCGCCTGCTTTGAGAAAAATGACCTCTCCCTCTCTGTCGCATCAGTGTGACAGAGCGCTGCTTTAAAACTGTGCCATCAGGCGGAACCCAGGAAACAAATGTGCACTCCGAACATTTTTAGCAGGTCTTTAATTTTGTAGCGTTGCTTTTCAAGAGGACTTTTAGACTTGTGCACAACGTTGCGGCAGCCGCCGGCTAAGATGGGGTAGAAATTGACCTAGCAGTCCGCCTTAATTTGTTTAATTATTGATTGTAATCAGCAAGGTGCCAAGCTGAAGGCAAAAAAAACGCAGATATAACAAATGGCTGATGGCAGAGTCTAATTGCTGGGGCCCAAGACAGACATGTAGCCGAACAAATCCTTATCTCAGCACATGCACATTAAAGACCAAGCAATACTTGTCATTAATGTTCATAGTCTGAACTGGGCAGAACAACAGCTAATGCTTCATTCAGTATCTGCAGCAGACCAGCAGTAATGGGTGCAAGTAGAGCAGCTTTCAATGCTTTTGATATGCACAATTTAATGCTGATGATCAAGCTGAGCAGAGCTCCCAACTGGGAGACAGCCCATCTTTGATACAGTCAGGTTACAGTAAGCGCTGAGCAGCGTGTAATATATATATATATATATATATATATATATATATATATATATACTGTATATTCAGATTTCATTTCCTATCCCACGCGTAAAAAAAGTGCTGCAGCACCATATGTTCAGCCATGTTTCCTCTCATTCTCACCATGTGCCTGCCGCCAAGTCTGCTGTAACACTGAGAAAAAAATTGCATTAAATGTCAATCAGCTTTCACTGAGCTTTCCAGAGTGTTACTAATATAATTTGTCGCCAGGAACTTTTGGAAACTGGCACCCTTGAAGAAATATTGTTAAGGTCGACTTTATTTTCACAAACTCATTTGGTTTGATTAAAAAAAAACAACAAAAAAACAAAGTACTCTGGAGGGACTTGATCGTTTGAAGCCAGTTTTTTGGTATGTGCTGCCTCCATGTTTGGCGGGGAATACGCGCAGCATCGGGCTCACCCGCTCCTGCCTCAGCTCAAAAGTTCAGAGCACAAGGTCAGATCTACATGCATCAGCTGGCAGGCTGAGCCTGCACTCTAGGGGCTGGTGTGGAAAAGGGGCTGAAATCCATAATGATCAGTCTCTCAGGCTCACTGAATAATGCAAGGCTTTATAATAGAACCCACTCTCTAATGGCAGAGACAGATAAGAACAATTTCACACACTGGCAGCAAACTGCTTGCTTATTTATACAGCATCTGCAATAGCAGGGAGAGATGATGTGAGGAGGGGGGGTAGCACAAACAAAATAAGAAAACAAGGAGGGTTATAGTTTGGGTGGAGGCTGTTTTTTTCGGTGTATGTGATTTGTTAAGATATAACACAATCAATTGTCTTTCTACTGTAAATCATTATCATGCTTTCCTTTGATCAGAATCCCCTTTCATTCTCTTTTTGCAGTTCAAAGGAGCTGCGGATTTAATTGTTAAAGCTATTAACCGGCTCTGTTTGTTCTGTCCAGGTTCCACAGACTGAGCTTTACTTTCCCCCTGCGCACACTTCACCGCCTCACTTCTGACTGCTGAGAATTAAGATGTGCTGCCAGGTAACTGGAGCCTGAGCACAGCAGCGCCACTGACTCTGCTGCACTGACGTCTCCATTTCAACCGTCACACAGAGAGCGAGATGAAGGGGCAGTCAGTCCGATGGGACGTCTGCACTGGAGAGCGGTGTGCTGCAACCAATCCACTCCCACTGGGGACAGCAAGGAGGAATGGGCGAGACTGGAAGAAGCACAAGGAGTTTATCCATTCATACATGCAACACAATCATCCGGACTCATGTGTAAACACACACACACAACGTTGCAAGTCATTTAATCTAGAAGTATTACTTCCCTCCACACCTCATGTGTGTAGGAGACTCACAGGACTGGATGATGCAGGCTTGACCTTAAAAACTATAATCGATTGCCCCTCACTTCTCAGACTGAAACATTGTTTAATTGATGTCCAGCCACACCACAGAGCCCTCCAATAACTTATCCCCCTCTCATTAAAACTCAAAGTGATATAAACAAATACTGCTGGCATTATGCGTTCCACTGGGTGCTAAGCTAACCTCATCATAATTCTCCAAAGCCTGCACATTAATGCTGTTGCTACGACAGCACTGTTCATCAAACCGCTTGCGTTGGCCTCGTTGGGCTCCCTCCAGAAATAACATTTTCCCCATTAGGGCCTCGCCTCGTCAAGTTTGCGGCCAAAATGTGTCCAAAATAGGAAGTGGGTTAAGTCTTTAACATGAGACGGCCTGTGTGAAAGATATGGGAATAATGTGCTTCTTTTGCTCTGTGGGAAGAGGGGTGACAGCATGCCAGTCTCGAAGATTTATTATGTAGTTTGACACAGCAAATACTCCAAAGCAAGGTTTAATGATGTAAAAGGCCTCAGTAACCCTTCAACCAAACTGGGTCATCTGACATTACTCATATTACATTACTATGAGGTACAAAGGTTTTTTTTTTTTTTTATCATTTTACAATGCAATGTTTTATCACAAAATTATCTTTGCAGTCCATTGTTGGTTAATTTACAAAAACACACATATATGAATGAATGAATGAATGAATTAATTTATGGGTCATAAAAATAAAAATGTATATGAAGGTGGAATGCCTAAGAAGAATTCAGAGTGGCCTGAGAAAAAGAAGCTGCTCTGTAGTCTGGTGGAATGGCACTGGATACTGTATTGCTTGTCAGACAGCAGCAGGGTGAACAGACTGTGGCTGTGCTGGATGTTGTCTTTTAAAAAATCCATTGCCTCTTTGCAGATTCCCAGGAACCTAAAACTGTTCACCTACTCCACCTTCGCTCAACTGATGAATCACTCTTCCAGCGTGGGCTTTTGGCCAGATCCAACCAGGATAGCCTCCAAAATGCCAAGCTGGTGACGCCATGCTTGCTGACCCTAAGACCTCAAAAATGTGGAGGACTGCGAAACCAAAGTGGGGCTCAGGAGTTTGTACCTGTGAACATTTTTAGATTAAAGGACTGTCTGTCCTGCATTTTGGTCAATTTGAACGGATGAAAATAACAAAAAAAACAAACATTTTTATGTGTCAAATAATTGAAATTTAACTGAAAAAAATGTTGAACCATTAGCCCTTTAGTGTAAACCTGCTGAAATCTGTTGCATAACATATTATTTATCACTTTCAGTCCTTCATTTCTTAAAAAAAAAAAAGTTTTGGCCCCTGCTCTTTAGATGGAAGTTCCGTCATGGACACACCAATGTCTTATTTTGGCCAACCTGTCGACAGGAGCCCCATTCACACTGTTCTTTGAGTGAGGGGATCCTGCGCCAATTCTCCACCTCCTCCTCTGTGTGAAAGTCTCAGATGCAGCGGTGGCCCTGAAGTGCCTCCGGAGGTAGTATCAGAGGTGCAGCAGAGGTGATCTTACCTGTGTGAATGGATAAGCCATTGGCGTGGAGCGGGGGTGTGTCGATCTGATGGTGATCACTAAACGGATCCTTCACTCTACGAAATAACATTGTGTGAATAAACAAAGGCGGAGAATTAGCGAACCTCTGCTGCGGACACGGAGAGTCTCTGTGTGAAAAGGGCTAGGGATGGACAGGTGCAACCCACTAGGTTTGGCAGAAAATTCAACGTGGCAGATTCTACAGCCCCTTTCCTTCAACACTTTATATGTGCGTGAAATTTGTTTTCATATTCTTTCTCCCCTCTATTTCCACTGTTGGTTTACACTTGTTATAAAGAGTTTACAGTCTATATAAACACACTTTGTCTAATGGAGAAGTCAGATTTCTTCTGTGCTGTGGAGGCAAACGTGTTTTACAGGTTGGAAATGTCTGCATCTAACTGCCTCTCTGAACACTCTTCAATATTTCTTCTGTCTTCTGTGTATCTTTGTAGCCTGTATAGACAGAAGGAATTTTAAAAATCACACACTTTTGGACAGACTTTCTCGTAAAAGGCATTAATGATGCTGCACATGAAAAGTAATGGAAAGGGTCTCTGAAGACTGAAAAAAGAGAGCTTGAGTTCAAATCCTGGTTACACCTCTGCAAAATCACTGCATGAAGTGGCTCTGAAATGAGTCTTTTTGGAAAAGTTACACCAATTAGACAAAGCCTTTCTGGATTCCACTGGGAAAGAGCGTTTTTAAAGTTGTGAGATGATCCAACAAGCACCTCAATTGAAGCGTACAGCAGCCTGAGGTCTGATTGTTGACAGACTACTTGTCTCAGTGCAGATGAACTCAATAAGGTTTGATCATATTCATTCTGTGTTAACTTTTGAACAGTATTTACATAATCTTTTCCTTTATTTAATCGTATTGCTGAGATAGGTCTCACAGCCCTAGTGTATGTGTGGCGTGGTCCTGTAACATTATCACCACACACTGTATTTATCTTCAGAAAGGTCACTTTTTCCCTGCTTGTGAAAATGTCACAGTTTGTGCTAACCAGTGGTATCTACAAAACACACCTACTCATAAATCAGACCCATTCTGAGGTGCACCATCCAGGCAGAAAATAAACATTAAGCCTTCTAAAATTTTATACAGTGCTATTATGGAGCAACCGTTCCCACAGAGCTCGCAGTCTTAAAGACAAGCTGAAGCACTTATCGTTTAGTGGCAGAGCGAGGCCATGGCACTGTGGGAGCAGGTGTGTTTTAGGACGCAATAACGTTGTAAAGATGAAACCCTGTAAAGCAGAAGGGTCTGGAGTGGCAGAGAGTAATAGGGAGAGTGAGCTCTCTGCACATCCCCTCTCAATTACATCAAGTGACCAAAGCGTCCTCGTAAAAAACAACTTTCTCTGCCACGGCCCTCCTTTGTGCGGTGTTATTTCTCCCAAAGGGAGATTAGATTTTGACTGAGGTTGAAGTGGACCTAGTTTACAGAGAGGAGAAACGTGGAGGACATATCATCAACAATTCAGTTTCCTTGAATCGCAAGTGAACAGAACATGGTACAAAAAGGTTTTACATGTCTGTGCCTTAAATTATTTTCAAATGAGATGAAGCTTAATGTAGTCTTTCTTGCTGTCGCTTCAGTGATAAATGTCTTTCTGTAACTTTGACAGTTTTTCAGCTGTGTTTCAAGGAGGGGCTAAGATACTTTGTTGTCTGTTTATCAGTGTCACATTCTCCACACAGTTAATTGAAACACGGTGTCATCATCATTCATATTTGCTTTGGGTGTATTTTTCAAATGTTTACATCATTTATAGTGACGCAAAGCTGAGAGATCTCAGTGTTGTACCTTACAGTTTATTTATATACAACAAATGAGCAGCAGCGATGAACTGCTCATCAATAATACAGATGCAGAGGTTTTTTTTGATCAGCACCAGTGTCATCTGTGGGCACGTTTGGGCTAAAAAAACCAACCACTTAATAACCACAACTTTTAAATACTAATAAAGGGACACCTCCAGACACTGTTGATTTTCATCAGAGTCACACTGTACAGGATTTTAATTTATAACTATCCCTTTTAACCGGTATGGGCCAATTCAGTTTAATGCTCGAGTGCAGCATCTGTTAGATCTCTCTTTGTTCAGTTGTATTTTCCGCATGTGTGAGCTTTTAAGACCTTGAGCAATGACAAGTGAGCCAGTGCAATCTGAATTTCAGAAGCAAATCCCTTAAATCAGCCCGAGATATTGCATTTTTTCATGTATCTTTGATGTTGTATGCAAGGCCACTTGACACTCTCCCTGTTTCTTTACAAGGCGCTCGCTCTGAAGCCCCTTACAGAGTACAGCTGAATCTGGCTGCTTTGTGCATTCACTCATATCTTATTAATCTTTCTTGTTGTTAGGGAGAGATTACACATCTACAAATTAATTTCACTCAGCTACGTTGCAGTCTGTCTATTTATTTAGCTAGCTTACTAAGCTATACCGCAATCGACTGTACAACTGGCTAGCTAGCTAAATTTAAAATGAATGTTAAACATTTGTTTGATGTAAATCAATTGATGAATATAAAACACCCAATCATTTGTAAAACAGCCTAACCTATTCCGACAACACAGACAACTCAGGGCTTATGTGGTATTTTCTCAAATTTCCTGCTTGTTGTATGTAATGGAAATGAGGTTACTGACTAGGTTGAGTTGATGCATGTGATGCATGTTGCAGGTGGACTTTCCTCACTGTGTGCGCACATGCAGCAAAGCCTCACTAGCTCATGTGCAGAGCTACTGGATGGTGGAGCACATAACATTATATACAGCTTTTATGCAAGAAATGTTTGTGTTGAAATAAATGTATTACCACCAAGATTGTCTTTTCCAACAACATAATTAGGAAATATTGTTAATTAACGTATCCTGAGAATAAGAACACCTACATCAGAACGCTGTTGGATATTGGACTTCCTCACAAACAGACCCCAGGGTGTTTGGATTGGCAGTCACACCACCTCTAAGTTAGCGCTCAGCACTGGAGTCCCCCAAGGCTGTGTGATCAGCCCCCTCCTGTTCACACTGTACACACATGACTGCACCCAAGAGAACTCTGACGTATGCCGACAACACCACCAGCAGCAGTCGCATTACAACAACTGATGGCAGTTTTTTGTTTGTTTTTTGCTAGAAAAATCTGGCAGGCCAAAATGAACCTTTTGATGGGCCAACTTTTGCCCAAAGGCCCCACATCGGGCAGCCTTGGCAATATGTTATGGCCTGGACAGGCTGCATGCTTCTTTCTTGCGTACTTGTTTATGCTCCCTGCGCTGCCATTTTAATGGCACAGAGATATAGATAGAAATAAATCTGCAGAGGACGGTCAAGTTGTGTCCCTTGAGTTGTTAAAAATACCCAACAACACTTCATATTCAGGCTCCACAGCTATTATCAGAAAAACACTACAAATGATGGTCAGAGTATTTCATTAGCGACTATAGTCATACAGCTGTAATGTCAACTTGCAGGGTTTCATAACATGCACTTTGTTCAGATGATGATTCAATTCAGCCTGCCCTTTGATGAGACAAAAAAAAACCCATCTCAGTCGACTGAAGTGGTCTGTAATGGTTTGCCCTCAGACCCAGGCACTCCACAGCACCCACACCTCTCATTGTGTTTGAGAAGGTGAACAGCGGTGAGTGTTCACTGATTCTGGAAATGCTCCTCACACTTTTGGTGTGGGCTTGTTCATGGAGCTCCAGTCTTCTCCAGAGAAGAACAGTCTGAGCGCAAGCCTCATTGCTAGCCTGTGTGTGTATAAATACAAATGCGTGTGTGTACTGTGTATGTATGTGTGTGTATGTGTTTGTGTGACAATTGCTTTTTCTGTGCCTGTGACGAGAGTGTCACAAATCCTTCCAGCGTCCGTCTTCTCAAATACAAAGTGACATCCCCATTATTGAACACATCACTTGAAAACTCAAGGTCAAGGTCAATCAGCCCTCATCCTCCTCCCCTCCTCCCCTCCTCCCCTCCTCCCCCACGCCCTGTGTCTGTTGGTCTCTCTCTGTTTCATGTGTATGTGGTTTATCTTATCCTCCATTCAGGAAAAATGGTGAGCATTTTTATTCAGTGGAAGCTGAGTTATCTTTGTTTGCCAATTGCTGGTCAATAAAAGCATAGCAAAAAAACAAACCTACAGAAAGTAAAGAAGGAAGTCAAAGTGTTCATTTGCCAAAGTAAAATCTCACTCTCCCAACCTGCTGACGCTGGTGCAAGTAGTCTCTCACTAAGCGTCATGTACATTCATTTTGCTGGGAGGAAGACACACACGGTAGACACCCACATTCATTCAATTGACTGGGTGTTGTCTGGTATAATATGAACTCATTGATCAAGGGTAAATGGAGACATGTCTGGAGGATGTTTACTCCATGAGGCCTGTACGGTCATGAATGAATAGGTACCTGTGTAAGTGGCTATCGATTATCTTGTCAGGAAAAGCTGCTGGCAATTACAGAGGAATTGCATGAATAGGGAGATAATTTATATCTCTCAAAGCTAATTATTGACAAAGCGGTTTGGTAGGTTTTAATAAGAGTGCGGTTGTCAGATACAGTAATGCTTTAAAAGCTGCATTCAAAGCAAATCTGCCGCTTCTGCATGTTGCTGTGTGCTAAAATATTCAACAATGCAACAGCACAATCATCATGTAACAGCAAACATCATGTAATGATTATAGTTTACCTCACTGAGCTGAGCTTTTATGCTGATCATTTGTGATGCATCGTATTACAAAGGCTGGATTACCAGCAGACAGAGCGAACAGCTCTTTTGTCCGTTGGACCCTTGATCCTCAGGATATTTCAAACATTCACATTCATTGTTTGGCATTCAGTTTGTGATAATTGCCTTTTTTTGGCACAGCGTATGCACCTTTAAAGCGCAACATAAACTGTGGTAAGGATCCAAGACTTATGATAACTGATTGGGGCAGCTGAAATAAGATGTAGGTGCCACACCACTGTTTTGTCACCTTCTGCAGGGACATAGCTACCCTGTAAGCAAACAGTTGCCTTTTTTTACAACCAGCAGATACAGATACAGATAAATGCTCATCTATATGCATGTTTCTGTCCAACTGATGAATCTGTGTCAAATATTAACTTTCCCCGAGCTTTAATCTGCACCAACTCCTGAGGGAATTATCTGGCTGTTTAGCTGCTAAAAGTGCCACTCTGTTCACCAGCTAATTGCTGACTTTGACAGTTTGCTAGTCGATGTTGTACAGGCAGCATATAGCAACACATTTTACATACAAGTTATCACCATCGCATTACGATCATGGTCAAAAGTTTTATTGTAAAAACTTGTAAAGGACATGTGCAGTGTATCTATATAGAGCTCAACATTTTTGTAGTCTGGAGATGGGACACATGATTAATACATTCTATAGTTTGAACTTATAGGCCTGTTTTCAGGTGTTGGAAATGTATTGTTATAGACTAAAAACATTCATAAATGTTTAAGACATACGATATATAAAAATGCATTATGCCAATTTAATGAACATTGTACACTACCAGTTCATGGTTTGGACACACCTTCTCATTCAATGTTTTTATTTTTTTATTATTATTTTCTACATTGTAGAAAAAGAAGAAACTAGATGACAAAAAAAACGCTCACAGGATAAAGGTAAGGTTTGTTTTCATGATGTGGGCGGAGGGGGAGCTTTAATCCCAAATTTTTAGCTCGTTTAAGAGATTGTTTTGGACTGCTTAAGGTCTAAAATAAAATGTATATGTCACATGCGAATGCCATCAGGCTGACTGACTGAAGTGACACCCGTTTTGGTGAATTATAGCAGGTCCAGCACGTTGGCGTTACATTTGGGAGGGAGGGTGTGTTGTTAGGCAGATGTCTGTCATGTCTGCTGTATCCTCGTCCAGTGGGAGCTGCTGCTCCGTCACAGACCTCCTCTGCAGTTAAATATTTGCCATGTAGCATTACTTTAGGATTATTTTAGTGTGTCCTCAGTTTTTAGGCCTCTAATGTGAAGTGTGCTAAACAACACTAATACTGTACATATGCGGCCTATTGTGGATTATTATGGACTATCGTGGCAGTGGATTATTGCTCTGAGTGGATTATTATTAACTCTACTGAGCTAGTTGCGTCTTTCTTCACCACATTTTTTATTGTGACAATACATTTGAACAAATTTGCCCACATTCCTACAGTTTAGGTATGTTTTTGACGTATTTCTTGTTTTATTCAAAATAATCATAATAACACAAATGAAAGTCAATTTAAAGTAAACTATACAATATATGACTGTTAGTTCTGCCCACAGAATATAGGTTAAGACCATGTCATCAGTTAGATACAAGTAGTCCACTTTGTAATACCCTGTGAAATATACACACAAATATTCTGTCAGTATCAGATAGTGCTCATCAGTCATTTATCTTCGTTTTATAGCTCTAACAAGTACAGTGTGTCGAAAACTGCTTAAAAATGACAACTTTTGGGTGCATGCTTTAAGTGACACTGTACTGTATACTGCAATGTTTAATATAAAAACAGATTATGTTCTGCAGTAGTGTAATATAACTCAATTATGTAATATGAAAATGTGCTTAAGATCATTTTGCTTGGTAACCTTTGCAGGAGCAATTCTTTAAAATAAACAGTTTTATGGAACTCTGCATCAGTTTCATTTATTGATCTATAGAGGATCCCCATTGTTTACCTTGTATTATCATTCTCTATCAGTTCAGCTTGCTAGGATGAGTCAACGTAAAATGTTTGATTTTAATTCGAGAGGGGTTTTCACGACTCTAGCCTGTTTTCTTCTTAAAATGTAGTAGATTGTTGCATTTTTGTGGATCACCTAAAAGGATTAGGAATCTATCCATCGTAGTTTAACAAAATAGGGGCCCCCAAAAAGACAGAAACGGCCCTGCTCATGAGTACCACCCCAAGAAAGGAAGACCAAGAGTTATTAGCGTTACCAGACTCAGAAACCACAACTTAACAGCACCTCAGTTTAGGGCCCACATAAATTCAAGTAGTAGCCACATCTCAAAATCAATTGTTCAGAGGAGACTGTGTGAATCAGGCCTTCATGCCCCGAATTGCTGCAAAAAAAGCCATTAATGAGGAAGTACTACAAAAAGAAAAATGATTGGGCCAAGAAACGCAAGGAATGGACATTAGAACAGTGGAAATCTGAACTTTGGTCTGAGGAGTTCTAGTTTGAGACTTTTGTTTCCACCCACCATGTCTTTGTGAGCCGTAGAAAAGGCAAGTGGATGGTGTGTACATGTGTGGTTCCCATCGTGAAGCATGGGGGAGGAGGTGTGATGGTGTGGGGGTGCTTTGCTGGTGACACTGTTAGTGATTTATTCAAAATTGAAGGCACACTGATTAAAGATATGATATGAAATATTTCTGCACTGAAATGTCTAAAAACTAAAGATGTTTTTTATTGAGCTGTGCACTTACATTATCCCAAATGTTTCCAACAATACTCAATCTATGATTTATTCAAAGTACCGCTGTGTTTCATCTGGCTGTCAGTCGCAACAACTTCCACGAGAGTCATAGAGTGAGGAAGGAAGCTGACAAACGTGACTTGATGCAGTTTGAATAAAACATGAATACATTTTCTTGTCACTAAACATCTCTGTGACATGTAGATAGATTTTAATTAGCAATAATTGTTGTGGCCTGCAGGCTGCAGGGTGTTTTTCCCTGAATCTGTCCTTGAGTCAAACTGCCTTGGACTCTGTTAGCTTCCTTACAGTTATCAAAGTGCATACATAGAGCAATAAAAAGCATGTTCATGCTGGGAATTATGCCTTCCTTTGCATTTTCAGATAATCATCACAAATATATCTAAAAATGTGGTCTTCCTGCCCTGTGTGTGGTACGGCACGTAGTGATTCTCTGAAATTAAGTTGAAGTATGATTCTTAAGTACTTGCACTTAATTATTTCCAGCAGATGTCATTTTTATGCAGTCCATGGCAAAATACTGCATGTTCAGGAAATATTGAATTCAATTAACTTCTCACTTTAGTGGTTGCTATGTGTGTAAATGTGTGTGTATTGTTGCAGTGTTTCATGCCTGTTTCCTTGGAGGACAGGACTCCTTGCAGGAAGAGGAGAACCGCTCTGCTTCAGGAACAACTGGCAGGCTGCTTTGACCAGGTAAACATTAGCTTTTATCTAAAATTAAATGCACTTCATATAGTTTGTTGAGTGGAACAAAAGTAATATAAATGGCTGAATCTGTAAAATGGACAGACCTGTGAGATGTCTTCCAATCTAACACAATGAAGCTGTGGAGTGTATAAAATATAAAAATGTGTAAAAACATCTCTACAACAGCAACCATGTGCTCCTCACCTTCTTCATGTCCAGAGTTTCAGCACCTACTCCTCAACCTGTGCAGTTCATCCCAAAGACCCAATCATCGCCCACCGCCCCTGACCTCCTGCAGGTTCTGGAATTGATGCCCACTTCTCAGGCCTCCACCCCTCAGCTGAGTCCACTTGGTGTCCACGCCCATGTAGTCCTACAGAATGAGACACGTCTGATGATCCTCCTTACACAGGATTAAACAGCACCTGTGGGAGAAACATGACCATCTACGATGGACTCCAACATCCAACAAACTGATTGGAGAAGAATTTTTACTCCTTTTATATATGCGAACATCTCAGGTGAACCAGGCCCACGGGAGCCTAGAAGTACAAGTAACAAAGTTAGCTGAATGTAAGTATGTCTACTAGATGAAATATAAATAGTTGAACCCTAACCCTAACCTGCAACAAATAAGCCAGTAGAACATGAAAGCAGATTCACACACCTACAACACCTGCTGCCCAGAGTCCACCGCAGCTTCTTTGAAGCTGTACGTCAACCTCCAACTAAAGCCACTAACCTCCATCAGCTTCAGCCTCAGGCCTTGGCAGCCAACCCCACCAAACTCCACAGTCTCTGCATGCCTCCTCTCCAACCTCCACCTACTAGCATGAAGTTGTACCTGCAACTACCACCTGCCTCCATCTGATACCAAGCTACACCTGCAGCTCCATCAGTCAGCTGTTATCCAGCTCTGCCGACAGCCTCTGACAGACAGATGTTTCAGCCTGAGGTAAACCTGCAAGTATTAGCAGTCAATTGAAGCACCAATTTTCAACTTCAACACCCTCATCCACCTTGGTCCGTGTATCATCTGATCGTTCAAATGTTCCATTTAATCTGGCAAACAAAAAACTCAAAAAGTACACAGTAAAAGTACTTCATATTATTCATACACAAGTAGTCTAGGAAGTGCTAAATTCAGCAGTATATAAATCTTGGACTACTTATGGAAAATATGTTTTTTATTCCACGTCAAAGTTGAGCGAAATATCATTAATCTTGTCAGGATTTTGAAGTGTTACTCGACAAGTACACAGTAAAAGTACTTCATATTAGTTATACAAGTATTCTAGGAAGTATTTAGTTCGGCGGTATATGAATCTTAGACTACTTAAGGAAACAATGTTTTTTTTTTTTTTTCCCCATGTCATCTTTTACTTTGAAACCCGGAAGGATACCTTCGTGATACCTTCAGTTTATTACCGGGAATAATGACTGTAAAACTCTCGTATGTTTCATGGGTTTGATTGTGAGACTGCAGTGGGAAATGGTATTACAATAACGGAAAATGTAGATTAAATGTATTGTTTTGGTTTGGTTTCCATGGTTATCATATTTTCCGTTTTGGGCTGGAAATAGGAAAACAAACACCAGTTTTCAATGTTTGATGCATACAAAAAAAACAACAACAGATAAACGAAATATTGGCTTGTTTTTTTCGTTTGCCAGATTAAATGGAATAATTGAATGATCAGATGATACACGGACCCACCTACCATGGGCAACCATATTCTATAATTACAGCATTTGTCAACAAGCTGCCACCATAGTGTCGCCACATGTAGCCATATATGGCACACCCCTCCACCCCCTTCTTCCAGTTTAAGCTCCAGCCTCCACCTAAAATCTCTAAGAACCAGCCTCCAGCCAGTCATTCCCAGCTACTTCCTACAGCATGAAGCAACCATCCTCTGCTTTCTCTGCATCCTACTTTGCCTGAAAACATCAGTAGGCAGTCTTGGCCTTGCCGTCTACCTGTGGCCTCACCAAGCCACCTACAGGTGTTCCAAGGCTGAGTCCAAGGTTTCAGCCTACAGCCTCTGTGTTCAGGCCTTGGAAGCCAGGCTCACCACACTCCACCAATCGCCTTTACTGAACAGGATACATCCAATATGCTGTTTTACTAATGTGCTGATGTTTGTTGTGTTCAACCCTTTGTTTTCTGCACCACGGTGCCAGCATCCATCTACAGCTTTTGACTGCGAGCTCCTGTCCCCACTTCTGTCAGCAGCTTTGTATTATGCCAAGATAGATCAAGCCTAAATTTGATGAAAGTACTTTGTTTTTTTCTTTAAACGTATTTAATGTGTTCGGTGTTTTACTATGCCTGTTACAGTACCTCAGTGCCAGTACAGGTCCAATCGTAGCCTGCAGCCTCTATTGGCACCTGGAGCCACACATCAGTAACCTTTTTTTACCATCTGGTTTCCTGCTCCCTCCGCCTCCAGCCTCCGATTGCAGCCGTTGCCTTCCACATCTGACAGCTATCTACATTCCCGGCCAATGCCTTCGGCCTTGTCAGATTAAACTACCAAAGAATATATAAAGTAGTTGAAAATATCTAAACCTCACACATCTACATCAGTAAAATTCAACATGCACATTAATGCACCAGTAATGTTAATCTAACAATAATTATAATAGTATCACTGACATGGATAATTAGTACTTTTCATATGTTAAGGCTGGATATACAAGCTAAATGTGAAAGCTGCCTGACTATGCAGTCAGACTGCTGTAGTTTTCATTGGCTATTGGGCGATTTGTTAGTGGCTAGTTCACTACGTTCAACAGGCTCTTCTAGCTGTTTTAGTCTAATAATACAGAACACCTCAAAACACACCTCAGTCTGGAAGGTAAAATATGATACACGAGGCTGAAGTTTCAACATAAAACAGAAGACTCGGGACCATGATCATTTTGCTGATTTGATTCATATACTTTTTTAATTTGAGTTTTTGATAAACTTCATAATTAACTTTTAAATGAAACTCTGAGAGCTGTTCATATTGAGGAGTGTGGATCATCCAGCATGACAGGGACAGTACAAATGAAATTCCATTAATTTCTACTGTATTGGGGTGGTTGCGTAGCCCGTCTCAAACAGCTTTCACCCAGCTACTGACTACAGTTTCCAGGAAGTGTAGCAACCCTTGTCTCAAATTCACCTACAGCCCTAGTTAGCCTCAATCAGCTGCAGCCCCAGCTACTCAAACCTGCATTTGTTTGTCAGTCAGTGTCGGCCAAAGTATCTGCTTTCAGCTTCTGACAGCCAAGAAAATAATTTGATGTCTATGTAAACATAAACCTCCAGTGAATACCATTTAAAGCCCACGCTGCAGCAATCATCGTCTTACAAATTTCAGTTGGGGACTTGATTTACAATTCATATTCTCAGACAACCTTGAGTGTGAGTTATGAAGGCTGAGGTTTTCACTGGAGCTGCGCAGAGAGTAAATACTGATCATTATTATGCCACAGAGAACAACGCATTAATCACTGCAGTGGTGTTTCTATCGATGTACTTGGCATGAAAACAACTAGGGGTGCAGGATTAGGGCCGACAGAGTCTGGCCTTTTTTGTTGAACACAGAAAAAGCTCAAAATAACCTGTTTTCTTCCGTGAAATTTCGCTGAGGGTTTGGAGGGGTTTGAGGTTATTACATCAATTCATGAATTTAAATGTTATAATGTGTACGTTTTTTACTCCTAATTGACCTTGAATTATGACTGGGAGTTGTAATCATTCATTCTGGGAGAATGAGAGTTACAGTAAGTTGCTGAGCAGAAAAGGTCTTGTAAAGATGTTTCTTCGTGAGACATAAGAGCACGAGAGACGGAGATTAATGCTTCCCTACAGCTCTTGTGTCTCTAGTTTCCTTCTGGAGAGGAGCCACGGTTCTATCTGCGTCCCACTGGGGGATCACATGATGGCAAAGCTTCCTCTCATGAAACACTCAGTTCCTTGAAACCATCCATCAGTCTCTTTTGCCTTTGTGCAATCAATCCACGTAAACACAATTTTTTGCTTTTTCCTGCCTCCGTCTCACTTCATCCAGCTTCTAGGATCCAACCCGGTTGATCATGTCACCGTGTTCCCCATATGACTGAAGGGCGGATGAGGAGAAAAAACTAGACTCATTTTCTCTTCCTTCACATCCTGCTGTTGGCTATCAGCCACCCAAGGGTCCCAACCTCTATCACACCTGGGAGATTGGATTGGTCCCCCACCCATTGGACACTTGGACTGGGAGGCAAGAGGATCAAATTCAGTCAGATGTACCTATGATTTCTCACCAGACACACCAGATTGCTCCTGCACTGTTGCAGGCCAAGCCAAGAGGCTGCAGCGATGATTACCGCTCTGGCAAACGCACTGAGATGGATATTTTCATGCTCCATCCATCTGGTGTAGCATTTTCATGTCTTCGGATGAGCTGACAGCCCAAAGAAAGCTGTTAGCCATCTCACGTAGCATTGTCCTTTGTGTCCAAGACAGACTGTGTTGTGCTTGATTTAAGTCATTAAGGCCTAAGAGCAAACCTATTTGTTAACCAAGAACAAACTGGTAAACATGTTGATTGTACTCTCCCAATTAAAGGGCTCTCAGTAATGTCACGACCGACTGAGTAAGTACTCGCAGACTGGTGCTAGATTTTGAGTCAGGGACAGATGGGACAGCTTTTTCACTCTATGACTCTTCTTTCAAAAACAAACCTTTACCTCCTGCTGCTTGAGAAATTGGTGTGAGGCTGACAGTAAAGGATGTTGAGGACAAAGTGTAAGTACTTGACTCATGCAGGTGCTGAGAAAAGCAAGGCTGAACGTAGCAAACATCACCATATTGTTCGACAGGAACAAACAAGTTGTTTAGTTTTAAGCATTCATACATTCATCCTTGAATACAATCACTATTGATGATGGCAATGTGAGAGACGTCCGTCATAGTGACGCACAGGGAGCAATCACCTGCCTGCAGCTCCTGTTGGCTTTATACTGAGCTTGAGCTCATTGTTTGCCTGCCCAACCTACAAATGAACTGTACTGGTACACTCACTACTCTCATTATCTATATCTATATATACATATAGATATATATCTGGACTACATATATATATATATATATATATATATATATATATATATATATATATATATATATATATATGTACATGGGTGGGCGATACTGCAAATTGGATTGGTATCAATCCAATACCAAGTAATTACAGGGCCAGCATTGCCAATACCAATACTGATAAAAATAATTTTTACTTAAATTATGATAATAATAGAACACAGGACAAAGATTTTAGCCAAATAATAAATAATATTTAACATAATTAAATCTATAACCTATCTGCATGTAGCCTAAATAGGAATACTAATGTTCCTTCAACAGATACACAAAAGGGTTATTATATTCTGCCATATTCATACTTCAGAGTGAACCTGAGTGAGAAAGAGAGGTGGAGAGGAGCGCTGTGCATAAGGACTGAGAGACGCTGTGATCACACAAACTCTGTGAAGAAATACAAGTGATTTGCTGAACTTATAGAAGAGAAAATACAACAAAAGTATTGATCTCATTGCGCTAGTATCGATCCGATACCAATACTTACCTTGGTATCGATACTATCAATATTTGGATCGATCTGCCCACCCGTAATTGTCATAAGACACCACAAGTGTTCCCACACTTTCCCTGCATTTGTGAGTTCAGTGACTGCTGACCCTGTCCATGGTGCTGGATCGATGTGGGTTTGACCTTTATTATGCTCGCTTTCTGGACTTACATGAAACAACAATCCACTATGCTACATAAATTTGGAATAAGATAATGAGTTTTCCATCAATTGGTATGTGCCACCATCACCTGGCAGACAAAGTTAGCAATGAGCCGGGGAACATGGTGGAGTATTTAGCAGCTAAAGAACCAGACATTTCCATCAGAAAGTATTTAGAGACCAAAGCTAAAAGAAGAGCAAATATCTAACCTACTTTTACCAGGTCGACAGAAACGAGACTTTGATATGAGAAGCTGACATGTTCACAGTTTGTCTCCCACAAACCCAGGTGAATCTAAAATCACAATGTCCAAAATGAACGCTTAAAATAATATCAACTTACAGCCGTTCATTTATGGTGTAGGTGGGTCACCATTCTGAAGGGCACATCTATGACGTGAACACAGCAAAAGCTTTTTTCAAAACGCTCACATGAAGAGAGGGATTCTTGAATAGATGCTCCCCCTGCTATTATTTGATGGATGGAGCTATCAGGTAAACTGGCACAGGATTCTACACATCATACGGAGGGGAGACGTCATGCATGTCTGCATTCAGCTATTTAATCAGCCAAACTCCATACACTTGGAACCAATGACACTTTCCCATGAATACCTCCGATGATGAAATGGAAAGTGGGAGATACTATATATCAGTGGAATATTTAATTTCATTTGGTATTGTTTCCTTGATGTTACAACTTTCTCCAGAACACATTTACGTGAAACCTCAGAACTTTGATTTAATTGGGTCCTTATTATACTCCGGAAAGAACTTCTGAATCAAATTGGCAAATGTGTTTGATGTGAGCAGCCTGGAAAATTTTAATTAAAAAAGTGTATGAGAAACAAATACCTACATATTCAATTATTTATTAACAGTTACATTAAAGACAAGAAGGAGGAACCTACTCATTTCGCATGTAGCTTCATCGAATTTGCTCTTAGCTTAATTGCTAACAGGTATTTCTTTAATTAATCGGGTGTTGATCAG
>CAEMYA010000258.1:828228-856273 GCA_903131615.1 Diplodus sargus | reverse complement strand
AAAAAAAAGTATTTAAAAAAATACTGAGAGGAAATAAAAGGTTGCTTTAAAAAATACGAGATATATTGCAAACAAAATTAAAATCATAAACATGCCTAATAAATAAGGACCTTCAATTTTTATCAGAATGTTTAATTCTGTTTTAAACCTCTGTACAGTACTGCAACACTTAAAGCAGTAAAATGCTTCATAGAAAAAGTGGGTTTTCTGGAATTGACTTTGGTATTGAATTGATGTACAGTGCCTGTAAAAAGTATTCGCCCCCTTAATTTTTTACCGCTTTTATTGCTTTTATAAATGGAATCACGGTCAATAAACAAAAAATGTACAAACAAAGAAACACCTGCTAATGTTAAAGTGGATACTCATGTCAGAATATTTAAGTGATTGCATGAGTATTCACCCCCTTCAAGTCAGTATTCAGTAGATGCACCTTTGGCAGCAATCACTGAGTCTGTGTGGATGGGCCTCAATCAGGCCTGCACATCTGGACACTGCACTTTTATTCCATTCTTCATTGCAAAACTGCTCAAGCTCTGTCAGGTTGCAGGGGGATCAGGTGTGGACAGGCCTTTTCATGTCCAGCCACAAATTCTCTATTGGATTATAGAGAATTTGGATTCCCTATTGCCTGAGCCACTCATGCATATTCACCTTGTTGACTTCAAACCTTTTCTATGTAGTTCTCGTTGTTTGCTTTGGGTCATTGTCTTACTGTAAAATACATTTTTTTCACAAGTTGTAGTTCTCTTGCAGACTGAATCAGGTTGTCCTCGAGGATTTCCCTATTGTTGCTGCATTCATTTGACCCTTATCCTTCAGAAGCCTTCCAGGGCCTGCTGCTCAGAAGCATCCCCACAGCATGATGTTGCCACCACCATGCTTCAAGGTGAGGATGGTGTGTTTTTGCAGTTGGCTAAACATAGTATCTAGTCTGATGACCCAAAAGCTCAACTTTGGTCTGATGGGACCATATTTATATGGAACTACGCTTTAGGAGCGGTCCACCTTAACTCTCCTCCAGGTTACATCGTATTCGGAGATTCTCGACTGGCAAGACGATGGCAAGCGGAAAAACAAAAACGTTTTCAGTTAAACTCTGTGTACACAGACAATGTTCTCAATGCTCGTGTTCATGTGTAGAGACCCTGGTGATGCTACGAGCAAAGTTTCATGTTGTGTCGAGCCTTCTTAGTGTTTTAAAAATAGCCATTTTGATGCTATTGTAAAATTGCCCCTAGCACTCCATTGTAAGTGATTTTGACCCGAAAACAAAAATCAATCTTAAAAGTGGCGCTTTCGTTGTAATTATGCTTTTAAACAAACGTTTAACTCAGGAACATTCACAAAAAGAGCCTAGATTGCATTTTGGCGAGAGTTTCACTTTAAATCATCACCTCCCTGATAATTGTGTCAATCCATTTTTCTATAAAAAATTAACACAGTGAGATTTAATCCTATGTCAGCCATTTAAGTGCGATGCATGTTTGTGTAAGTTAATGTATACTCAACAAAACAAAATCAGGAGAATTATTCTCTTTATGTCAAAAATGCCCCTAAAGAAGTTGCTGCAACTGGATATAGGCCTATGTTTTACCAATATTGCAACAACATTTAAAACAGCCTAACTCACCTCATTGATCTATTTAATGCATTTGTTTGAATTCAGAATGTGAACATTTCCAGCCACTGCAAGATACATGATCAAATTCACTCAGTAGTAAATATTTCATTGTTTTTATTCATTTATTTTAAAGTGCATTATGTACTTTTGGGGGATATGTTTTAATCAAAAGAGAAAGATCTTCATTGACTCATTATTCTCCAATGCCTCAGCAAAATAAACAAACTTTTGTGTTTTTGTTTATATAGTGGACCCTGCCACCTTTCTAGCTTCAATCAGTGTTCTGGGGGCCTTCTTTTTTTCTGAGAACAGCTTGTTTATTAATTTGTGGAAAGGATAAATATTTCTGAATTTCTGTCATTACCTCATTAATATTGTAAATGTTACATCTATGAGTTTGAATTTCTTCTCCATAACTACATAGAGCCTCTTTGGATGCACCGCCATACATTACCAGCATTTGGCCAGTACTAATTTCCAACTCTGCCACCAGACAGACTACTTCTGTGATTCCCTTCTTACAAAAAAATAGGATTTCAAAATCAGCTTTTACCCAAACATGTTTGCAAAAGTTGTAACAGAAACACAATTCTGAATTTGCTTTTAGGCTCTAAAGGTACATGTTGTTTTCTTTTCAGAATAAAGTACATCTGACATATTAGCGAAGAGTGACATAAAACATCAGCAGACATAATATGCCGGATAAAATACATTTGTTGAGTTTTCTGTACGCCGTGTGTGTGTTTATATTTTGGTGTGTGACACGAACAGAAGCGGTGACGTTTCATGACAGCATCGCCGCCCCAACAGTGCATTCTGGGTCCAACCCAAGATGGCTGCGCCCTTGCAGAAGTGCTGAAGAAGTGCCTCTCCGGAGAAGTATTCGGGATTGTGTGTGTTTCCCGCGAAAACCAAAGCACCAAATCAGCTACCAGGGTCGCTGGTTTGTAGAGGAACACCATACGACCCCAGTCATCGATAAGTGTGGCCGGTGCTTCGTGTGGCTGTGGCAGACTGTCCGTGTGAAGATGGGCCTCGTCTCCAGCCCCTTCCCATAGCGAAGAGCCGTGGGGAGAGGAGCCGCAGATTCCCCTGCAAACACGCACCCGTCCAACTTGGATTTGACGGGTTTGACATACTATACAGGCTGTGGACGCTGCCCTATAATTTTTTGACCAGGATTATTTGTGCGACCGTATCTGTCATCGTTCGCAGACGGAGAGGTTCCTCAGCCCGGGTTGATAATCCCACCGCACCAAGGTCTGCACGCATCTGCACGCTTCGCTGGCACCACTAGCGCCATTTCTGCACATCTGCTCTGTCTCACATGTCTCTCTGCTCATGTTCTTTCGCAAGCAACCTGTAAAAAGCTCTAATGGCACCGGCCTCTCGTGCAGTTTGACAGCCGACGGCGGTAGCCAGAGCTGTCAAACTAGCCGCGCTATAGTTTTGCTAGCACTTAGCTAGCTGGCCGGTTTATTTGCTAACTGTCCTGCTAGCAAAGAGTGCCGGCTGTGGAGTCGAGTCTAACGCAGCCAGGCCGTGTGAACGTGCCATCAGGCGCACACAACACTTAACCCAGCTAGCTCCTAATGCGTGTCTGGAGCCCCACGGTGACATCATCCAGGTGCTTCCTCTGTGAAAGTGTGCTAGTAACCTGGATATTACTCTGAAGGAGGCAGGCTGCTTGTCTGTTAGGAGTTCAGTGTTGACATGAAGGGTTCCAGATGTGAGTGTGTTTGGTTTCAGTTGTTGTTGTGGTTTTCATTCATGAGGGAGGTTCACAGGAGGGCAGTAAACATGACTCATACATACCCATCCTTACATGGAGTGAAGAAGGGGACATCATTTGGTAAACTCAGCAGCGGGGCTCCCCCCATAAGGCTCTTTCAGGGCTGATGCTGGTTATGAGAAACCAAGGAGATTGAAACCGATAGTTGCAACCGATATTTGTTTGCAGTAAAAATGAAAATCTTAAGAGTAAAAAATTTGACCAAGTGATGAAAAAAAAAACAGAGTGCAACTGTCAGCTACTTTACTTGAGTACTTTGATTTTATGTTACTCTATACTTCCTCGCCACAATATTTATTTGATGCATTAACTTACTAGTTACTTTGCAGATTTTGATTTTTCAGTGTTTGAAGGCTAAAAATTGTGAAATGTTACCAATCAGGTATTGTTGGGGGAGGGACTTTGTGTGAGAGGATGCTGCAGCTGAGTAGCACATTCCAAAATCTTTTATCTGCAACCTGACAGAAAAATCACCAATACAGATAATCGACCAGGGCCAGTGGTCTACCCCTCTCACCAGCCATTTAGGTATTTTAGATTTTTTTAGATTTCACATTTCCAAAAAGAAGAAGACATACACACTGGTGTCTTTCTTGTTTCCAGAGCCGTTACCTGAATGCATCGCTGACAGTGCACTAGCTGAGGAACAGAAATGTGGACACTTGACTCTCCATATCCTGCTGACGGAATTCTATGACAGTAGAGCTTGGCAATTGATGTCCAGATATTACACGATTATCGTGAAATACGACTATATATTATCTTGTATTTTGGAAAACTTACCAAACTGTTCAACTTGTTCATGTACTTTACCCACTTAGTCATTATATCCACCGAGTGAGTATAGTCCTAAAACCCAGAAGTCTGAACTGAAATAAGTCCTGTGTTTACCACAGACCTAAGATATTACACCTTTTGTTCTATGATGTACAATACATCAGCAGAGGTCCCATAATTTAATTATAAAGTACTTACATGTCTTAAAAGTGGTGGTTGCTAACGAGTAGCTAAGTAATACTCCAGAAATTGTCACAGACATAAAACATCATCACACTCATCTACTCACTAGTCCGTCTTTACAGGCTGATTTTAGTTACAAACTATTCTAACTCTAACAGAAAGCGTGTATAATAATTATGTAGTAAGGCGCTTAGCTGGGGTGACGTTTGTGTCATGTGACCACAGTGTAGCCTGTTTATAGCCTAACATTGGCTTTTTACTTCTATCAATTTAATGGATGCTTGTTAAATTTTGCTGAACAAAACATGAAGGTATCATAAACTGGTGTTGAGTTTATTTTTGTCAATAATCCAAAATCCAGTTCAGAAATCCCATATGCTTTTTGTCGAGGGATCAGGGAGATGCCAACTTCTGGGTTAGCCTACAAAATACATGATTCCTACACCCTTGTGCTGCTGATGAGTATATATCGAAAGTCTCATTGTATGAGTATTTTGTGAAAGTAGCAATAGTTTTTCCTACAACATCAATATCGAGGTGTGTAGTCAGACATATTGTGATATTTGAATGGTTGACCATTCCTAGCTTTTATGGAGTGCATTTGAGGAGATTGAGGAACATTATTTGAAAGCCACCTTTGTTTCTTTATAAAGCTTGATTTTCCATTTAACAGGAAAGAGCCCCAGTTCTGAGATGTACAAACTGTACTTAATTTTTTTGATTAAGTTCATCTGTGGAACTGTATTTGTGTCTCATGTTTATTGAATCCCTGTAGCGAGGCATCACAGAATTATTTAGGTCTGCTAATATTATGCTAATGTCGTCCTCTTTCTTGATGTTTTGTTTTCAGCATATGTATGCTTCCAGTTGGCATCATGGTGAAGATACTACTCCCTCTAATTCCTCCTCTAAATGATGATTTTATTCAGTTAAAACAAGAATCAGTACAACTGAAATCTTTCATTTTAAGATAATCAGTAGTTTAGTAGAAAGCTTCACATTTATAAGCTATTTTTTAATGCTGTAAGAGTAGCCTTAACTGAAATTATCATGTTATTTATTTTGTATTAATTCCCATCACGGCTGCATACAGCAACGGCAAATCAAATCTGTGATACTAACAGAGCTCTCCTCTGCAGGGCCCTGATGAAAATGGACTCAGACTTGCTTCATTCGCCGGCCGTGGGCCTCGCAGAGGAAGAGGAGGCCGACATGAATGACTGGAAACTTCCGCTGGCCTTCATGAAGAAACGGCATTCGGAGAAGATTGAGGGCTCCAAGGCCCTAGCGCAGAGCTGGAGGATGAAGGACAGGGTAATTTTCTACTCATCTATGTCTGGAATAATTTAGCAGGTTAAGGATGCTCCCTGTGCTGAGTTGTGGGCAGAGTTTGTAGAGGCTCTTTCTCTTGCAGCCCTGTCAATCTCATGAGTTGTTGAGTGTATAAACTCAATTCAGATTTGTGCAATAGTGGCATTTTCATTTTCAAATATCACTGATGGGACCATGTTCATTTTCATAGATGGAACTGTTGAAACAGGAAATGGGGACAGTTGAAGTTCTACTTGAGATGTTGCCTGATTACCTGACATCGCATCAGACTTACAGGATATTTAAAGTATTAGCCTGGTGATATTATAGTTTTCTTATTGTCAACATATACTGTGCACCAACAATATATTTGTTGTACTCTAAATATGAGTGATGTACCCAATTAGATGGCGATGCTGACTAGACAACTTACTTCTTGTGGCTCTTCCTTGGTAAATAACACAATACGAGTTATACAGTACCTATCAACATTGCTGATAAGAACTATCTTGGATGAAATTTTGTGTTTTGAATGGTGCAAATGGGGAATTTTGGCATTTGAAAAAATTGAGGAAAAAGAAGGCCTAGAGGTTAGAAAGGTGATCGGACGCTCTTCCTGTCAAACCCCCGGAGTGGCGAGAACTCTGGGTGGTGAAAGTTACCACCACTGAGGGTTCCCGGAGCATGGCCCTTAACTCCAACTGCTCCAGTGGAGCTTAATTTTTACCGTACATGTTTTTGAGTGGTATCGTCACTCATCTAGCTCTCAGCATATTGCCGTAACATGAACTTCATCTTGCAGTGTGTAATTTTAATGCAGCTGAGGCACCACAGCGAACAGATGACTGAGGTTGTCCAAGTTGGTGTTTAGCTGTGATTGGTGTGTTAAGGAAAGTGGTGGCGCTTAGGATTGGTCAATTGGCCATCCACAAGGCCAGTTGTCAAAACTTCAATCTACGAAAGAGACGAATCAAACGCAATGATGCTACACACCGTACTTTGAGAGGACATTAGTTTTTAAACAGCCAGGACACAGCAGCAAATCATTGGCCACCCTCGTCTTTATTATAGTGCCAATTCATTTTATTCTGCTGGAGGCTACCCGTGCTACGCTTTGACAGGGGAACCTCAAAGCTTTCCCTCATGAATGGCCACAGTGTATTTCAGCTCTCATAAAGCTGTCGTTTGATCCACTGCAGTGCTACCAACCTTATTCTCTCGGTGCCTCGTGGCTACAGAGCACTGCTGTTATAATGATGGCAAATGCTGCGTAGTCATACATAACCCACAGGAACTCTGTACCTTTTGTAGAAATTCAACCAAATGAAAATGTGACACGTCGCTACTGTTCGGACATCAGTGGAATTACGATGCAGTGCCCACTCAAGTGTCAAGCTTCAGGGAACTGTTGAATTAGAAGGCATCATTAAGTGTGACTCTGGTATTGATTTAAAAGAGGTAGTAGGAGCTGGTTGAAACGGGCATTCGTATCGGAAAGTCACGCTAAATCAACGGAACATTTTTCATTGCTCAGACTTCAGGCGATAGACCCTCATTTGTACACTCGTAAGAAGAATGTGTCCTTTTTAAATTTCTGGGCTCAGAGAGCTGCGACTCAAGACGGCGTTTTGTGTTTGATGCGGGGAAGAATTTGGTTTTGAATGCAACTCTCACCCTGGGCTTGGATCCGTCTTTTAAAATGGCAGTAATTACAAAATGATGTTTGAAAACATTTCTTCCCAAAGTAATTTTTTTGAATGTTGTGAAAGTAGTATGAATGGCACCCAATGATTGGTCGAAGGTTTTTTTTGTGTATTTATTTTCTTTTGGGCACTTTTTCTGACAAATATTAATTTGTCAGAAATTCAGGATGGTTCTTGTTTGGATTTGTGTAACCTTCAGTTGTTTTGGCATATTTCTTATTTAATGAAGCCCACAACGTGATCGGGGGCTCTGATACTGTGGAGTGTCCTCGATAAGAGACATAATCTGATGGCATTCAGCAAGAGCTATTTTAATCATGCAAGTGCAAAGTCAAGGTGGTAGGTCTGAGGTGCACGGACTGTGTGAGCATTTCAAAGGGCACTTGGGCCTCAGTCATTGTGGAAGCTGGCGCACATGCATAAGCTTCATATCCACTGCCACATTTATGCATAAATGGATGCAGAAACGCTGTTAGACATCTGCGATATCTAGCACCTGCACATGTACCTGTAAACCATCATTGTGGTAACATCTCATTATCAATATTTGATGTCAGAAGGACGATCAATGATCATATTGAACAGAATTTACAAGGTGCTAGGTAATTAACGGTCAACTGAAAAGATCGTTAACAGGGAAATATGGTTCCAATGAAAATGAAATAAATTTGTCACTCATAATTAATTGAAAATCAATTCTTTAGATGTGGGTTGGGTGAGATTTTACTGAATACAAAAACCCACAATCAGTGAAACTGACAAACGATTAAAACAAAAATGATTTAGTGTAAGGTATACTGCACAATATGGTAAAAAATCATATCATGATTATTTTGACAGACATCGCAATTGTGTTTTAATCTGTGATTCACGGGAATCATCATATTTGTATCAACAAGAACTATTAAAATCATGATGATGTGACATCTGTTGGGGTCTGTAGTAAACACACACGTTTTCCTACATCTGGAGTAAAAGATTGTTGATGTATTGTGCCATACTGTAAGGTGACATCTCTCGCATCCTATTTCATGTCCATATCATCATTTCACCCGCAGCTATCTCTAGAAAAACGTGTGTACGCTTGGTCTGAAGTATACATGAGTTATGGTCATTCGCATGTGCCCACTTTGTTTATATATCTGATCCCTGCTATTTTGGTTCATGCATGTGCAGCAGCACAAAGAGCACAAAAGCTGGATGATATGATATCTAAATCAGGGTGGTATCATGTGGTAATTTGTAATTACACTCTCAGCCAGTCACATCACGAGCTTCACAGCTCTTGAACAGTTGAGCCAATCACAGAGAAGTATGTGGACAGCAGCTGCAAAAAAACAGGA
This sequence comes from Diplodus sargus, assembly GCA_903131615.1. NCBI lineage: Eukaryota > Metazoa > Chordata > Actinopteri > Spariformes > Sparidae > Diplodus > Diplodus sargus. The sequence continues at coordinate 847,540 of CAEMYA010000258.1, read as the reverse complement.
AAACAAACAACAGTGTGATCAATACAGACTGATAAATACTGTTCCTGCTTAAATCACATAAAATGTTATATTTTACACAGATTTTGGCACATCTACTGGCTGGAGAATATTAAATTAAATTAAATTCATTTATTTACATCTCTAATCAAGCATTATTATTGCATATTTGCTGCAAGTACGCTCTTGCTCTTCTTGATAAAATCACCAAAGTGGCAGTGAAGCGATATCATGCCAGAAAAAGACTGGTTCTTGGACGTCTGTTCTGAGCACAACGTTGATGAGAAATTTTCCACCAAAATGCTAAAAATTAATTTTGTGTTCCCTAATTTGAATGAAGATCAAGGATAGTAACGAAATGGTCAGAGACCTGCTTGCATTGGTTGTTGTGGCATAATAGAAACAGAACCCAGATCGTCTGTTGCAGCTTTGTACATTTTCTTCAGTTATTCATGGGTGATCACTGAAAGCACTTGGTCTGTAATTGCTTGGGCTGATTTAAACTGATGGACAGTGTCTTTCACCATTAGGATATCGAGCGAGTTGGTATGCGAACAGCTAAGCCTAGTGAGAGAAGTGTGCAGCGGGAGGCTTACGAATGGGCTGTAAATGATGTTCAGCACTGGGAAATCAGAGGTCTTACTCTTGGAGACATACATACATACATACATACATGCATACATACATACATACATACATACATACATGCACACATGCACACATGCACGCACTCAGAGTTGTCTCTGCATGAGCACAGGAGGCTAGAGGAAGGCTATATAATAACAAGGCCCATTGGTCAAAATAGTGCATCTATTCCTCTCTTGAGCCAGTGACAACTTTTCACTTGTCTCTGTGTGTGCGTCTGTGTGTGTGTGTTTGCAATTGGGACACAGCTGTTTGTGTGTCCTATTCTGTGTGCAGCATTACTGCTTGTACGTTTTCTGCATCTGTTGACTGAAATCATGATAACAGTTTTCAGATATGCTTATGAAATAGCTGTCAGTGTTGTGTAGTAGAGTCCAAGGTCAGGGCCAACTCCACACGATAAGTGGCTACATGAAGGAATAAAAGCAAGCAAATGTTGAATAGAAAGCTCTTATCGGGGTATGGAGTATTCTTTTTCTGTCTCGTGTGTATCATAGTTCCTTGAGCAACCAGACCTGCTGCGTGAAATTAAAGCAGTCACATTAAGTTTTCACCGATTTTGCAGGTGTTTGTTTGGTTTCTGTCGAGAAACCACGAAATGGTACTAATTCAGTTTACAGGTGCCGTTTTTTGTTGTATGTTCGTTCTCACACTAAACATAGAGCAAAGCAGGTGTGTATTGATAATGAAAAAACATGAACCATGACCTGATTAGATAAGTGATAGCAGCACAGGCTTTGACCATTATTGATCCACAGATCCACAGGTGGTACACTTGTTTGCGAGATATCAGGCTAAAAACCGATAGCGTAGGCCATAACAAAGCCAAAGGCTGTCATGTGAGTCCATGAATCCATTAGAAATATCCCATACCATACCATACCTATGTGTTGTGAATGATACTGTGGTGTAGACTAGGTATGCCATGATAATAGCTATTAATAGAAGGTTTATAGTCTGAGGAAACAATTATATTGCATTAATTTATTTCACAACTCAGCATTTTTATTTAGAGGTTATTTTGTATTTTGTCTCCACAACATTCCCTTTTTTGGCTCTTTCTGAACAGTTGCTGCCTTTCAAAACAAAAATAATAAAGTATCCAAATAAGACAGTGAAAATTAACAAAAAGGCGAGTCAAAGTGTTGTTTCAGTACAAACGAAAGAAATGAATCGAGAACTGCTCTTATGTAGGTGTGAGGCTCTTGAGGGGATTACACGCCGTTTTGGTGAGTGTTAATTTGCTTTGCTGTCGTTGGTTTTCGTTGCTATGACTTAGTCCAACTTTAAACTCACCACCACTAAAACAATACACCAAAAAATGATGTATCATGATGTCCCTTTTATTTAGAGTGATGACAGAAACGCTCTGTGTTGCTGAGCCATTTCTGTTATCAAACCATTGGCATTTTAAGAAAAGGTTAATTGTAAAGTAAATTGTTTTTGTTTCAGGTGCTCTATGCAAAGTAGAAATAGAAATACAGCGTGAATGGAAACAAGAGATAAAGATAAAGATATAAATGAAATATTAAAGTAGACAATAATGAAATAAAATAAAATAACATAATAAATTATACAATAAAATGAAGTATTAAATAATAAAGTAGACAGTCTGGAAATGTATCCAATAACATATACAGTGAGATTATATATACACTATACAGAGAAATAGTTGTATTGTTAAATTACAGTTTTGCATTGTCTTTTGTTTTTTATGTTAAAAGTCCGATCAGAGGGAGGAGTTGTACAGTTTGATGGCCACAGGCAGGAATGACTTCCTGTGGCGCTCAGTGGTGGATTTAGGAGCAAACAGTCTCTGGCTGAAGGTGCTCCTCTGTTCGACCAGAGCGTTGTGGAGAGGGTGTATCGCCCACACCTTCGACAGCATCCTCCTGTCTGACACTGCTGTCAAAGTGTCCAGCTCCACCTCTACAGCGTCACTGGCCTTCCTGATCAGCTTGAGTCTGTTGGCATCTGCTACTCTCAGTCTGCTGCCCCAGCACACAACAGCAAACAGAATAGCACTGGCCACCACAGACTCCGAAAACATCCTCAGCATCGTCCGGCAGATGTTAAAGGAGCGGAGCCTCCTCAGAAAATAGAGGTGGTTCTGTCCCTTCTTGTAGAGGACACTGGTGACCTGGTTCTCCTCAGATCCACCACCAGCTCTTTGGTTCTTGTTGTGTTGAGCTGCAGGTGGTTCAGCTCACACCATGTGACAAAGTTGTCCACCACAGCTCTGTACTCAGCCTCCTCACCCTTGCTGATACATCCAACTGCAGCAGAGTCATCAGAAAACTTCTAAAGATGGCAAGACTCTGTCTGGTAGCTGAAGTCCGTGGTGTAAAGGGTGAAGAGGAAAGGAGAGAGGACAGTCCCTTGTGGGGCCCCGGTGTTGCTGACCACTGCTTCTGACACACAGTGCCGCAAGTGCACGTACACATACTAACCCATTTCAAAGACCCAGTGATGGAATAAATCAAAGATTGATTTACTGAAGTACTGTTCTTAAGTAAAGTTTGGAGGTACTTTACTTGAGTATTTACATTTTCTGCTTTTTGTACTTCCTCTCCACTACATTTATTGGATGCTTGGAGTTATTAATTGCTTTGCAGATTCAGATTATTCAGTAATTATAGGCTATAACTGTCATGTGGATATTGTTGTGGATGGGACATTGTGTGAGAGGATGCTGCATCAGAGCAGAAGTAGCACATTTTAAAATTAGTTTATTCTATTTTTTATTTATTTATTTTTTGCGATCTGACAGAAAAATCATCGATACCAGTAATCAGAAAAATGCTGAATATCCCTGATAATTGGCCACCCTAGTTTTTAACATTACGTTGAATACCAGATAAACTCCCTCTAAAGCAGTGAGTTGACCTACACACAGACACATCTCTTTCCTAGCCCTTTTATGCCTCACAGTCCCCTGTGGAGCTGCAAGCTGAATGACGTCAGAGGGACGCAACTCAAAGTTGGTGAAACTTATTGTCAGGAGGATGTGTGTATGAAAGCTGTGCAGTATGAAGGTGGATCAGGATTGATTTTACTCAAAGGAAAGGAATTCATCTCGGGAGCAGTTTTGTTGAAATGGGGGCATGCAGGAGGACAGTGGAGGGTGTACATTGTAGTAAACTCTCTGAGAATTTGAACATAGGAAACAGGCAGAAGGACGTATGATGAGTTTGTCCAGCTGATTTCAAACATTTTGAACACCCTGTTTTTAGCATTTTGAATGAAATATTCAACAAGAAAATAGTGAAGATTTGCTGTGATAAATTGTGTTTACTTTATGATACTGAAATGAGCTTCGATCTGATTAGAACTTTATCCTGATCACATTAATGAGTCTCCTGTAGCAGACCACATACCAACACACATACTGACCTCTCCGGTGCTCCTGCCTTTAATTAAGAGTCCTCTTAAGACCTGAGAGCAGCTTAGTTAAACATTTCTATAATGATAAGATTGATATTTAATAAACACACAGCAGTCGTTGAGAGGGGCAATGAAAACAATATCAGATGTTTAAAAGCCATTGATTGAGTGTGTTTACATGACATCATGCTGGTTTCACTCAAGCAATGCTGGGTTCATGTGACCACAGCACACCAGGTTAAAGTAAAAGTTGATTACCTTCATGTGAGCAGCAGCATGTCACACCAGATGGCAAACTATGTTTTGAGAAACACTGGAAGTAGTTTCTGTGGCATTTCATCTCAGGGCTCAGCTGTATCTACTATTCCCCTTGACAATAGTTAAAATGGATTTACTGATTAAAGAGTGCTATAAATGTCCCTGTCTTATTTTGTTGACGTGTGATATGTGATAATCAGCATATATTGTTCTTTCTAGATGCCTCACAGTAAAAGCCACCCACAGGTTCACCAGTGGCTTTTAATGTGAAACAGTGGCAACAGGAAATGTTCGATTTGCAATCACTGAAACTGAACTTCCAACTACAGAGATTTAGTTGTGTGCTACATAGATACTGAGCACTTCACACCAAGAAACCTAAAAAAGAAATGGGACTCAGCTCAGCCCCAGTGCAGTATTGGTGTCCGTGCTGTGTTCAGGTTTGTGGAGTATTCACTCGGAGTATCCCTCTGGTTTTTAAGAAGCCTGATAAATTGCTTTGGGTGTCCTGATAGAAATCATCATGGCATGTAAAAACCTGATCCAGACTTCTGATGACCTTGCGTCATGTGAGCACATACTTCCTCATCTCTTCAAGTGTTTGTAGTTATTCAAAAACTATTCAAGTGCCTGTACAAATTACTGAGAATATACAAATTCAAAGAAACCAACAAATCACGTCAGTTCATTTGGCGAGTTTTCTGTTCCTCTCCTCACCATCAGACCCACTTGCACAACAAAGCTTATATTTAACTATGATTAACCATCTTAGTGCTGGGTGCCCATTTCTATTTTCGTATTGTCCGGTTGTGCTCACTCAAGATCATTCATAGGCGATCTGCTTGCCAAGAGGCAGTGGGAGAAGGAGCTTGGTTTGAAAGTGGCATCTTTAGCATCTAATTACATTGTACACATGAGTTTTTATTTGCCCCAAACAGCCAGAATACTTCACTGTGTGTAAGTCGTCTCCAGTCTCTTCGGTTTTCCCCCTCTGTACGTTGATGAAATAAAGAACGTTTCCTCTCCAGCTCCAGTCGGCACTCACCATTATAGTACACGAACAACCAAGAAAGAAGGTCACCTGTGGATCGCTGCTGCAGTCTGGTTGATAAACAGGAGTGAATATAAATAAAGACCCAAGTTTCTGCAATAAAAGTCACAAAAAATCAACTATCTCATCTTAAATGTTGTAATACAAATCATATCCATAACTTTAACTACTGTTAGGGAGTGAAGAGCATGGCTGTGGTGAGCAGGAACATGTAGAACTGAGATGTGGGGTGTCAGATCCATGGAAAAGAGATTGCAAACAGGTTTTTAATTAGTGATTTTAAAATTCACTCATGCTGATTAATGGGGCATAGTGGGCGGACAAGATGCCCCACAGAAACATGACTAAATCACCAGTAGGGCGTTGATTCTGTAGGTTATTTTTTATAAATGATCAGTAGCCTAGATGTTGCCTTTATCTTCCCTGATGCCCCAGCTCTGTTGTAATTAACACAGTGACAGCCCATTTTTGTTGAAACACTTTGTTACAACAGAGTGTTGAAATGTCAAAGCAGTTTATACCTTTGTGAAAGCAGCCTGCAGCTGTTTCTAAAAACAATGTTATTTACTGAGATTTTTCTAAATTTAACAATATCAGGTCATTTTTCATTTATGTGACCCCCTTTTTGGACTTACAAATGCCTCAAGGCATTCTAGTTTTGCCCTGTTATTTTTCAGAGGTCTGGGATATTAACTGTATTCAAATACTCAATATAACTTGTTGTGATTTATTATCAGCTGGATGTTATGCTTGATTCTAGCAGTCCGAGTTAGCCACTGACACTTGTGAAGGTTCCCTGATGACCTCTTTGCATCAGTCTGGACAGCTTTTGGTCTCAGACACACACACGCACCCGCACCCGAACACACACACGCACATACAATATTCATTTAAATTTGCCTCTTATCCCTCCCTGCTGGTTTGCACATGTGCCTTGCCTGCTGGCTTTTTCGACTTAGAAATAATGAAATCAATAAGTAATCAATATCCAAGCCCATTATAATAATGTGGAAATGAGACAGGTGGTCTGTTTGGCTTTATCTTCTGCATCATTAGTTGATTTCAATCAATGTTCACAGTTCATTAGGCAGCATATAGACTTTCAGCCACAGAGCCATGGAAACAAAATGTATTTGCATGCTACTAGAAATAATTAGATGACAGTGGTTTCACTGTTGAGTTGAGTTTTGGCAGCTGTTGGTCATGGTGAGTCTTCAGGACAGTCCCTAAATCAAAAGCTGAGATTAAAGGCCTCTTGTCGACAAGCCCTCGTCGAGTATCTGTGAGCAAGATACTGAAGAAAGATGCTGTACTGACACTTCTGACCTCCCTGTGTGAAAAGAGGAGGCTTAATTTCCTCATATGCTTCTGATATAATTTTCTAAACCTGTATGATTTCTGAATTTTAAAAATTTCACATATCTGAAAAAATGGTGTGGTTTTATAGAGCCCATTAGTTGCAAGGAAATGACTGCCTCAGTTTATATCATCTTTCATTTCCTCTTTGTATCATTATAATGATGGGGAAGATAATGCTGATGCTTTTGAATAAGAATGAAGATTAATGTACAGCAACTCTGTCTCTTCTAGTAGTGAGGGATGCAGAGACTTTGGAAAGTGAATAGTGTCACGTAGACAAACAAGTTTTTTTCTGTCTACACTGAGTGTGTCATCACAGTGTAAACTAACTGTTTAACAACCTTAAACAGTCCAAGCAATTGGCATTTATTCCTGAAAAAAGAAACATCCTGGTATTTATTCCAACTGTGTGCAAAGGAGTTATTTGGTGTAGGCTATTTACTCTCCTGCAATTTAACATGAAATAGTTTCCACATCTTAACATGATATCTAGTCGTACCGACATCAGGCTACAGCCTCTACAAATAGTATATGTTCTAACTAGCGATGGAAGGCTACGTTAAATTGGCAGAAGTGTGAAGGTAGGCAGGGTTTGAACTTATCTCTGGAGCTCTCTTTAGTCATTCTTCACACAACTACTTCTGTCACTTTTGGTACAACATTATGAACGCCTTTGACAGGAGGGACCTTCCTGATTGTATCCCTAATTGGATGATTCATTGTGCGTATTACAAAGGCAGACCAGAGACACAGGAGCTTTGGAGAAAGATTGGAGATTTAAGTGAAATGCAGCCAGGAGGGGGACTTTGATACAGAACAAACATGTACCACCAAAACATTTTTTGATATCCGAAGAAAAAAAGAACAGTCAAGAAGAGTCATCCAAATGCACAACTCTGCTAGCTCTTATCTGGACTTTGAGCTGAAATGTCCAATATCTGACCTGTTGCTGCCAGTAAGCTATGGCTGGCCTGGAGGAGATCGATGCTCTCCACCATTTTAATAACCTTCATTTATTGCGGGCCAAACAAATGGAATAATCAGCGACCATTGATCGACACAGCTAGCGGGTCTTGGGCCTGTATGGGAGTCTTAAAAAGGGCGCAGTGGGAAAAGGCCAGAAAGTCCCCCGGAGTCCTGTGCAGTTATTAATGAGAGGAGGAAGGGAACTAATTATACACACAGGCCCAACCAGAAGGAAATACACACACTCACACACACATGCAAATGCACATGCACATGCAGATGTATACAGTTTATCTCTGTCAGCGTCCCTCACTCCCTCTCCCCTGTCTGTCACACACTCTCTTTTGTTCCATCAATTTTTATCACAGCAATGGGTTTGACTCTGCTTATGAAAAAATGAATGCTTCTTCACTCCTCTGATGCTCTGTCACTTATTCTCTTATTGCTTTCCTCCTCCTCTGTCTTCTCCCTCCTCACACAGATTAGTTGATTATTGGAAGTCCATGAGGTACCGCATACCTGATTTAAAATCTAATTTTGTTTCCTCTCAGATTAATGCTAACAGTCAAATTGACAGGCTTTGATAAAGAGCCACTTGTTATGGGTCAAAAGGTGGTATATTCACAGTGGGAGCCCTCGCTTTACTATCACTGCTCTCCCTCTAGTCTGCTTCGCTTTTATTCCTTCATCTTGTCTTCCTTCATGTTCTTTTTTTAGAGCACACTTCTACTCTCTTTATGTGCCTGTTCATTGAATCTATCAGCATTTGTTTTTTATTGACTGGAAGTTGTCAAAAAATACAGAAAAACGTCCAACTGAAGTTTCCACAGCTTGATTTTGAAGACACATTTCCTGTTTTGTCAAACCAACAGTCCAAACTCAAAGTATACAACAAACAGCTTTGCTACTGTGATTCCACAATCAGTGACTTGGGATTTTGTGAAAGGGTGTGATAATTACTTAAAGGGATATTCCGGTGTAAGTTTAACAGGGTGTCCACTACATGTAATTGACTGTGGCGCACCGCCACGGCAAAATAAAAGCCGCCATACCTTAAAAATTCAGGCATAAATAAATCCAGTGTAAGAGAAGGGAAATATTTTACCGTTGTCTTCCACCGCAGTCTTTGACGTTAACTAGCATGTTGGATATTTAGCTTGATAATTAGCTAGAGGATTAAAATGGTCACTTAGAGCAGAGTCCTGCACGGATCACCCCATCTGACCCGTTTTCACAAATTATATTCTGTACCCGAGCCGACCCGCGATACCAACGCCTGAAGGAAAATTGGACGGACGCAATTTTTAAAAGTGAAAGTAAGACAGCGTGGGGAATGGGAGTTCTGGGAGGGCGCAAGCACGCATGAATGAGCTCATTATGCTCATCATTTGTGTCGCTAATAATGACTGATGATAAGTGAGGCCTTGAAAATGGCAATCGTAAAACCCGACCCGCTTCTCCAGGTGTCCGACACAGTACATTATGTTTCACCCGTGCAGGACTCTGACTTAGATAACTCCTCTTGAAACAAATAATACAAATAGTATTTCTTTACAATATTAGAGTTCATGATGGCTGTGTGAGAGCATTATAACCAGAGAAAAAAAATGAAATTCCCTAAGTAGCCTATGACAGAAGTATAAATATTACAGTATGATGACCCAAACTGCCCCCCCGCCACAGTCTCAGAAAATACTGGGGGAAACACTGTTTAATCCATGGTCTAACACACCGTGAAACTGTGTGTTAGACCACTCTCCTGTAACAGCTTCCTGTTGACGGGAAGTCCCGACGAGTTGATTACCGAGTGCAGTAGAGTTCCTTCGCTCAAGGATGAAAATGTGTGATTATGACTCCATGGAAAATCAATCAAAGTTCATATGTGTCTTGCGTACCAGTTTATAACAGTAATTATCGAGAGCGGACAGGGAAAAGAGTGGAATTGAGCATTTCTAACCGCACTCGGTAATCGTTGCGTTGGGACTTCCCTGACCCGGAAGCTAATGGAGGAGAGTTGAAATCTGTTTTTAGCTTCACAATAGAAATCCAGCTAAGCTAATAGAGGTTAGATGCCCTGGTCTATGTGCTGAGACTCTATTTGTACTGTTGCTGAAGTTTGGTGCTGTTCTGAGCATTATTTGTGGCTTTTTGATGGCAGTTTCTTGTTGGAGGCGTATACTGCAGTGTATTGTTATCGTGTGGTCTTTTTCTGAGGTTGCTAAAACCCCGTAAAGTAGCGATCTGCTGACTTGATCTCTCGAGAGGAGAGGATTAAACTTACACCGGAATATCCCTTTAATGGGGGGTCGCAAGACTACTCTTTGACTAACTTTGATTCATAAGGTTTGAAGTAGGGATGCAAGATATGCTTTTTTTCCCAACTGATTTGAACAGATTTGATAACCAGTCTCTTAGAACCGATTTAAAAAAAAAAAAAAAAAGTTTTTGTTAAGTTTAGTTTATGTACACCTGAGGTTAAAAAAGGATAAGATATGTCCATAGTAAAACTTGTGTCGCTTATGTGAGCTACAGCTACAGTGTGTGCTAAATCTCAGACCTTTTTACTCTTCTCAGAACCCTTGCGTAACATGCATTGCAATCATGTTGTTGCCCTCTGAAACACTAAAAACTGTCCATATGGGCGACGACATCTTTGAACCGCGAGCCTGCTGTGCTTGTTGACATAGTTAGATTCCCCCTTCCTCTCCGTCGTCTTCTGTGTTAGAGGCATAGGCTGCCTCCACCTGCAGTGTGCACTGCCCCGCAGCTGACCCACCCCTAGAATTCTGTCTCTAGAGCTGTCCCCTAGAGACAGTCATTTACACCATCATTAGCGATAAAAAAAAAAAAAAACAATCATAGGAAGTTCTTAAAGAACACTTTGTGTAGCTTGTGGAGAGGGTGCGCGACACTGGGAAGCAGTCTCTCCTAGTTCTACCTCTGTTTTCCCAATTACAGTAATAATTAGGAACAGATATGTAAAATACAATATTCACCGACATTCTGCCCCTAGGCTTAATAACGTTATTACCTTCCCCTGCAGGTCTCAGCCTCCCGAATCTATTCCTCCAGTTGTTTTTGCCCTGTTCAACTACTGATCACTGTCAAACAAATCACTCGTACTCAGTGATTTAATAGCGGCAACAATTTAGATATCTCGTGTCTTACTGAGACTTGGCTATAATCAGACAAGCTACCCCCTGGTGGAATTTTGCCCACCAAAATACAGCTTCCATAATGCTGTGAGGTCCACAGGCCACGGGTAGGACATTGCAGTGGTTTATAAGAGCAAGCTCAGCTATTTGGTGCTGGCTCTTTTCAACAGACCGTGGCTTGTCTGTTTCTCATGTGTTTATCATCTCCTTGATTGCATGGTTTATGTTTTTTACATGCCGTATCAAATGTTAATGTTGTATTAAATACATACTTAATTTATACATTGTGTGACTGAGTCGTCTGTAATTGTGCTGTGTAGTGGTGTTTTTATTTGTATGACCACTGAGGAGTTGCAAGATTTTGTCGTACACTGTACAAAGACAATATAGGCATTCTATTCTATTCTATTCTATTCTATTCTATTCTATTCTATTCTATAACACATCTGCTTGGTATGATGACTTTGGTGCTTCACCCCCCAGGATGTCAGTGGTTTTGATTTGGAACCTCTGAACTTTTGATTTCCTGTAAGTCTCAAGAGGTCATACTTGAGTCACATGATATACCGGGAGATTGGGTTGAAAGCCCAATGACCAGCTAGTAGTCATATGTTGAGTTCCGATTTGTGAACTTTTCTCACAGTTTTCGATCATGTGCATGAGCCTGCTCATCACAGTCAGAAACAATGTACATAGATCAGTCCAGCTCTGTTGTGCATTCAATAATGTTCAGTTTCTATAATGTAATGGAACACTCAGCCATATAAACGTGGTCTAAGGTTTGACAGTTTCCCCCACGGCAGATGTTATTTCCTGCCCAGTTGATAATTCCGCATTTTCCCTCATCGCCTGCAATGCGATCTGTCCAAACTGGGCTGATAAATGAACTTCTTGTTTTTGTTTTCACTGTCTTTGTTTTCAGTGTGCATGTGAGGTAAAATGTGGAATAACCAAGCAGATAAATCAGTGAGAATAATGTGGACCACATCTGTGTGCCGTCACACTCGAATGCTGCTTTACACTGCAATGATGAGCTGGAACAGATAAACACAATCCCTCATTCATCTGTATTATTCTCATGCAAATAAATATCAATATGCATTATGAATTGCCCTGTTGGACACTGGACAGAAAGCAAATAATTTCATCAGGGTTGTTTATATTAGGATGTTAATTATCCTGCCTTCGTATTGAGCCACTTTTTGTAATCATGATCAACACTTAGGTGATCCCACTGCGATGGCATGGAGCGTAGTCTCCCGTCCACACAGTACCACAGGTGACAAGTTTCACTGTTACTTAAAGTATTAATTTCTGTGGCTTTTGTGTGTTTTGAGAAAAAAATGGTTAGTCCTGGTCGTCTATAGGAAATGAAATGATAGCGCACCATCTCCTCAAGAGAGTCAACAGCTTTCTTTGACATTTTACCTGCGATGACAGTTACATATTTTCTCTCTCCCTGGACTTCGCCTTAATATGTCTCCAAAGTGTTCTGTCATTTCAGCTGTTGTATTTTAAAGGGCAAACCTGCCCCGGTTCCTTCCAGTGTCTCTCTTGTCTATCTCTTGGCTAAATGTCTTTTCCCACAACACTGGTGTAGATATTTTGCAGCTCCTACATAGCAGTTAAATCAGATAGTTACAACACTTAGGTGCAATCTCTTTTGTGTTTTTGCACTGTGTATTTATTCAAGTGATAGATACATATCCATTTTATGTTAGGAGATCACACTTCTGTGTGGAGAGTTGCCTCTTACCCTTCAACGATCTCAAGTCTTCGTTGAATTTTGTTTCACTGAGGTCCTGACTGGTGTGTCAGGGGACATTGGTTCATTCTTGAAGGAAAGCCTGTAGTTCTTTGAAGGTTGAAGGAAGAGGAAATATTTGCAGTGTGTCCCCCATGAAACGTCAGTGAGTTTTAGATCTAGGGCTTTTAGTTGTTTTCTGGTGTTCATGAAATGACTCAAGATATGCTATTCAAGATTCACTGGGAACTATCCTGCTATCATTTGAAGAGTGGCCTCTCTACACGCGCGCACAAATTATGACATTTGTGTAAACAATTATAAAGGTTGATGCAGGATCAAATGACATAATTTTTCTGTACCACAAATCAAACGTTTTACTTTGGTAGGCTTATATGTAGTTGCCTTGGGCCACCTATGATTGGCGAGCATGACTGTGTACTAGGAAACATGGGTCAGTGGTGCATCTCGCAGCTAAATTAATTGCAGCCTCTGTTTGCTTAATGCATTGTTTCAAATCATCTGGTCCAAGTCCTAGTTCACAGCTTTACAGTTGTATTGGTTGTACAATACTATTACTATTGTAAGCTCTGTCATGGCACAGTATGAACTGACAGACTCTGACCTCTTCTTTACAGTAATTTAGAAGTCAGAAATTAAAAATCTGAATGACTGCAATACATAAAACGTTATGATGAAAACTGTACAATGAAGAATGCATATACGAGCACACAAGAGACATTTTGCATTAAGGAACTATACACAGTATCTCTCCTTTTAACTAAAGAGAATTTAAACCCCCCCAAAGTCAGTGGTGGTGGCTTTAACTGCATACGATCAGTTGGTGCTCTGTTGTTGGCTCAAAGTTAGCAACACCTCTGACTGTCGCACAGTTCGTAAGGTGCTTGTCAGTCAGGCGGGTTCTATGCTGTTTCCATTATTTTCATCTGTGAGAAGGCCATCTCTTAGAGATGTAGGGCAGCCACAATAGGCTCTGACCTTCTGTGCACAGAAGAAGGGGAGATGAAATTGGCTGCCCCCCAAAAATTCTGTCCTTTGTCCTTGCTTAAATTTCAGTTTTACTTTTCAATTTAATTTTTTCCATGTCTGCTCCATTTGGTAAGGACAATACATCCTACAACTTGACAGATATAGCATCAGTGTCAATGGGAAGAAGAGGCATTTTACAATGTCTTTCATGTCATGGTAGCGCCATCATCAGGACAGGTTTTTAATTTGTAAAACTGCACCGTTCTACTCTTTGTTGGTACTAACAAGCACATTTTAGCGTCCTAACAAACTTAAAACATATGGTGAATGTCAAAACGTTATACCTGCTAAACATCAGCATATTAACAAGGTCACTGTTCACATGGCGATGTTGGCATTAAACTCACGGCATTTCTGTGCCTAAGTACAGCCTCACATGGATTTAGACTTCGTCTTTCTTGGTCAGGAATATCATACAGCTGTGAGCAGTGTAACTTCTGTGGTAGAGCTATTGCCTTAGTTTAACTTTTTTTATCACTAACCTGGTTGTTGTGTGCATGTTATTGTGCTCTAAAGCAGAAAACTTGTGCATCAGTGCCCATTCATCAGGATGTACACCATACAGGCAGGAAAAGGGCGAGTTGTGAGGAAGTCAGGTGAAGAAGAATTAAGCGGTGTGACACAGTGTGCGGATGAGTGTACATGTCGAGTCTTGTCCTGCAGAGTCCCACTAGCACACTGACCTTTCACTCTGTCGGTGGGAAAGCAGAGGCCACCTTAATTACCTTCGCAGCTACAGTTCAGCGAACCCTGGGATGTCACCTAACCCACTGTATCCACAGTGCAGGTGCGCTATTGGTCTACATTGCACACAGATGCAGTATCTAACTCTTAACTGTAAAAGGTCACCTGGCAATGTTGCATTGACCTACAAGACTATGTATGTTACTACAGGCTATCCAATGGGGACAGCTCTGTGTATATGCGTGTATATACAGTTGTTGTTCAGTAGCCAGTATTGAGATAATCATGATTTGACTTATGGACAGTGAGTGTATCATTTGGAATAATTAGCGTTTTTAGCGGTGATCTCTTTTCTGACAGAAACTTCTTCAAATTATGCCATATTACTTTCCCGCCATTCAAATTGTTGTCTCTAGCCTCTTTTTTTAAATGGCAAAAGGAAAAGTCCATATTCCTCGATTTCATCGGATGTCGCCTCATTTCAGAAAATCTGTAGCCAAATAGTTGCAAGAAAGAGATGGACCCTGCTGGGAGCCCTGCATATAGCTGACCTACGGCTAATTGGAGCCAGGAGGACATACAGGGCCTCTTGAAGTTCAAGCACCCATCTGTCACGGAGTAAACGCGATCAGGCTTTAATTCTGAAAGCGACACAATGATGAAATGGTCACTGTTGTGCGAGGGTCAAGCAGTGCCGTCAACATACTGCTGTCTTGTTGTGTCAGTGGCAGACGTGAGGAAGCTATGGACCAGTGATCCGCTGACACTTTGCCAAGACACAAAATTTGAAGAAATATAGGCACTATATTCTATTCTAATAAGACACATAGCTGTGTTAAAATGACACCTGTTCACAAAATATATTCATGACCAGATGTGAAACGTTTCATAGAGTCTTGGATGATGGGAAAGCATCAATTTGTCAACGAGAAAATCACCTCAGCTGTAAGCACCGTCGACATCTAGTGTTTGTGTTGATGAACAGTAATGGGTTTATTAAGTTCTTGTAGGTTTTGAATTTTTATTTCAGCCTGATTGCTGCAAGGATGACGTTATTTAAAGTCTCTCATCATCAAATATTAAAAAATTACTACTGTTTAGCAGTTAACGGTGTACTCCTGAAAAGAATTATATCTTAGGGGTGAAAGACCAATTCTTGATTGTATTTTTCATTTAAATTTGTATTTTATTATTTGTACTTTTGACAAGCTTTAAGTTGTTAAGTTGTTCTTTGCCACAAACATGATGTACCAGCAATGTTCACTTGATTCAACAAGCCACGTCAACCTCCTCTTATCTAGTCATTTTGGGTTGACGGGCATTCAGAGAGAAATTAATACATGAAGTACAACCATGGAAATTCAGACTGAACAACAGATCCGTTCAATGCACCACAGTGGTGCATAATACTATGGGGCAGGGTTTTTTACAGTTTTGGAAATTGTCATTGAGGCAGTTATTTTATCTTTTACTGCCACTATCACCAGGTAAACAGTAGAAATTCGCCATTCGCATTGCAAAGTAATATACCAGGAATATGTGCTTGCTCAGAAGTAATTTGCCATTGCAGATCCTTGCCAGGATCGGAGACAGGTTGGGCAACTGGTGTCAGGTGTTTCTGAAGTGCTCACAGTGAAGATGTAGTTATGGCTCACTGCTGCTGCAATGTGTAATTAGGACCACAGTGTAGAGCACCTGTGTCGCCTGGACTTGCCATATAACCCATGCATCAATTGATCTTTTCAGATGGCCTCTTTCTCTTTCCACACACTTCTTGCTCCAGTGGTCTTCTGTGTCGTGATTCATTACTTTTTGTGGTGTCAGTCTGTTGTTACGGGTTATGTCTGTCTACTGTCGAAAGATGTGCCTTTGCTTGATCTGACAGTGACAAACCTCTGGGGTTGCAGGATAGATTCCTCGATGGAGTGACATTAGCCTCAGTGTTAGACATAATGTAATCCCTGGAACGGAAGAATCCGTGGGAGGAAAAGAATAACTCCTGTCTCTGTAACTACTGTTGACTTTCCCCTGGGCGAGACACTCAACCTTCACCACTCCACTGGAGCTTCAGTGGCCAGCAGCAGCAGAATGTGGTTTACTGGAGAACTCCCAGGACGGCCCTGAATACAAGCATGTGTGCTCAGTTTGAAAGATTTTGTGTGGTTTTTGAAAGCATTAAGAATGAATCTACTAGTCTGTTTTGAGTTTAGCTTTGATGAGTGATGTGAGGATAATGCTGCGTTCTCTGTTTTCCCTCCAGATGAAGACTGTGAGCGTAGCGCTGGTGTTGTGTCTCAACGTGGGAGTGGACCCCCCTGATGTTGTCAAGACGTCCCCCTGTGCCAGACTAGAGTGCTGGATAGGTGAGTGAGTCCACACCAACATAAATGCAAAACAGACAAGCACTAAACATTTTTTAATAAAGGTTTCTGAACGGTGCTTCCGGTGCACACTGTTCAAATATAGAATCCCATTTTTTCAGACACATAACTTAATAGGATCTGAATCATGCAGAGAGCCCTGCTTCTTACCTATTGTCTAACAATCACCATGTTTAGACAGTTACTTCAGTGTAATACAGCGATGATTGACTGTTCTTCCGTGGTAAAGAAAAGCAACTGTCTCCATGACTTCCCATGATGCAGGTTTGCCTTAACTGGTACGAAGTACAGATGTAGATTTATATAGATTTATATATATGTAGACCAGGCCCTTGGAGTCCATTGAGATATGTTTTCCTGGCACCCAAAAAGTTTTCTAGCTTCAAGATTTTGCTGTTATATTTCTCCCACTGTCATGATGACATGTTTTTGCTGTAATGCCATGAATGGGCGTCGCCCTAGTATCCAGGTCTGTAAAGCGATGTTTGGACAGCACACAAATCAGGTTTTATTTCTGAAATCAAATCTGAAAGATGTAGGGTCCGCGCTATGATTTACAAGTGATCAGACTTTTGTGTTTGTCACCAACCTGTTGCATGGGTTCCTGTGGTAACATGGTAGATGTCAGTAACTACGTACGCTGGTGATGCTACTTCCCATCACTGAAGCATAAGAAATGGATGCATCATCTTCCCCTCCAAGCCATAACGCTGTCAAGTTACAGAGCACAGAATTTGTTGTGTAGTTGCAGCGTGAGTGACACAAAAGGCACTTTGAAATCCAATACAAGGGGCCAGAGCAACTGGACTGAGATGCGCAGAACCCTGAGATCCCTGACCCTAACCCTGACCCTGCACTGCACACAACTCCTAAATGTGGTTTCCAGAACATGTGGAACATCTTTGGTCCAACTAGAAATAAGAAAGATCTCAATAGAAATGACAATATCAATGAAAATGTGCTTCGTTCTTTGCTTTCTTTGCTCTAGAAATGGCAATGTCAGTCATGTGGTTGGTTCTCTAGTTTGAATGGTTCAGAATGAAATATCTCAACGAATATTGCTGTAGCCTCTAGGTCTTGCCATCTATCCATCTGAAAAATGAAAAAAAAAAAAAAAAGAAAAATTTGTAGTATATAGAGAATCGGGCAATACAGTCACATGTCCAGTACCACTCCAATTCAAGTTGGTGGCATTTCCGAGTACTCCACCATATTCTGAAATAACTGTTATATAAGGCATCACTTATTAAATCATATAGTGTCTATGCCAAAGGCCAGTAAATAACTATAAATGTTAGTAATTGTGAAAAATAGCCGAGGCCTACTGTTCAGACAGTGATTAAGTAGTGGTAAATCCATAAGACTGCTGTCAACTTCAACTGCTGTTATTCTGCAGCATTTAGGGACACCATCCTTCCAACGGAAGCTCATGTCAAATGCCTCTATGAACTGAGGATGAAGCAGTCTGCCCCTCCACGAACCAAACAAAGTGACACAGAACAAAAACACAGGAACCATTAAAATGGGAACCTCAAACTGTTGTTAAACATCCCCTGAGACTGCTCTACTCCCAGGAGTGAGGAAAGCACATTAAAGCGGGAGCACAGTTGCTCTGTGTTTTTGTAACTTCTGAGGACACTGACATTGTGCAGATCTGCCACTTCTTTTGAGGCGGTGTTTGGGAATATTAATGGGTGAATGTAGACGTGATGTCCTGAAATGCTCCATGGTGTTGAATTTATGACACATGCTATAGCTATATGCTAATAGAAGGGCCGATAACTCAATATGTAGGCATAAACCCCATGTCCATTTGTATTTTTGGTAAACTAAATCTAGATAAACCTTCAATAAAATTAAATTGTTATTAGGCTGTATTTTGAAATAGCCTAAAATAAGAAGTAAGTGATAGATTCCTTAATGTTGAAAGTAAACCAGATGTTAAGAAATGCATCTTTTAGTTTTCTTGTTGCATAAGTCGGTCTCATTCATCTGAGCGCAGTGGTTTAATTTTCTGCATAAAGCATCTCAGTATCTCCCGTAAACGTGCCAATACATTCTTCTCTGTCTGCTGAGCACAATTTGATCCGTCCTCAATCTATATTCTGCTATTCTTCATGCCATATTGATTTACTCTCATCAATATTTCAACCTGAGGGGCTGCTGCTATTTTTCCAAACCCTGCTTTTGATTTTAACAAGAAAAAATGTCTTTGATGCTGAAGTTATCAACTGTAATATGCCATTGTAATCATGGCACGGACGTTTCTTTCACCTGAATATTAAACAATGTTAGCCATTGTTTGGATCTTCACGATGATCCTTTTACTGAATGAG
The DNA here is from genome assembly GCA_903131615.1 of Diplodus sargus. Lineage (NCBI taxonomy): Eukaryota > Metazoa > Chordata > Actinopteri > Spariformes > Sparidae > Diplodus > Diplodus sargus. The sequence continues at coordinate 828,530 of CAEMYA010000258.1, read as the reverse complement.
ATTGACGTCAATGTAAATTTTTTCATCATGGTTGTTTTGTCAGGTCCAGACTGAATGTGAATGATTTTGCTGCACTATGAATGTCATGTGCTATGTGTGTATTTAGATTCTGTTTTTTCTGGGCAGATCCTCTGTCGATGAGTCCACAGAAAGCCTTGGAGACTATCGGGGCCAACCTGCAGAAGCAATATGAAAACTGGCAACCCAGGGTGAGTGGGTTCACATGAACCAGCCTCTGTACTTTTTGTCACTTGTTCCTAAAATGTAACCGTGGCCACATGCACTGATTGACACCACAGTAT
>CAEMYA010000258.1:814269-825680 GCA_903131615.1 Diplodus sargus | reverse complement strand
ATAGATATATAGATATATATAGATATATAGATAGATATAGATATAGATATAGATATAGATAGATATTGATAGATATAGATAGATATTGATAGATATAGATAGATATAGATAGATAGATATAGATAGATATATATAGATAGATATAGATATATATATAGATATATATTCGTCATATGTTGTGCCTATGTGGTAAAGAGAAGACATGAGGTAAGAGGAGTCGGAGGAAAAGACGTCCCGGGAGAGAGCAGTTAAAGGAATGTAGGCTCTGGTTTGGCTGACCCAGGAGGTTAGCAGCAAATGGTGGTGGGAGTGCAGGAGGAGGAGTGGGAGGGTGAGAAAGCTGTTCCTTCTCTTCAGCCGGAGGATTCACAGCTCTGCAGCACCAACACCGCAGAGCAGCGTTCGCCAACACACCTTACATAAACTGTTGACAAAGCAATCAAGCGCACAGCAGCAATTTTACCCGCGATGAATATCTCGGAATGAGTTAGTTTTCGAATGGGCATAGTCGGTAAACATTAGACCTTTGAGGAAATCTGAAATCTTTTCTGTCACGTTTCCCGTGTGCTGCAGGTGGTGTTGGTGTGTAAGAGCAGTGTCGGTAACAGTCGAGCTGCTCAGAGAGTTTGACTGTGCCAGCCTCCTGTCAAAAATACATTTCCCTGTTTGCTTCTGTACTCTTTAATTTACCCTCATGTGCCGAAGACACAGAAAGAAAGGCAAACACTGTTTGAGCTGCTGCATACTCACTTTCTTCTTTTTAAAACACAACTCATTCTCTCTGAAAATTTATTTGCATCGTTTTCCACTCCTTAAAGTGATATTTCTGTCAATCATGGTCTCATGTTTTCATTCTTACTTTACCTCTTCATGTAGGCACCAGTATTCTTTGCCTGTGGATTTGTTTATTGCTTGTGTGTGTGAGTATTCAGGAATATGTAAAGAAAAGATGCGATAAAGTCTTTCTGCCTCTGGTTGGCTCTGAGCTGAGAGCTCTCACAGTGGATGCAGATTATTCAATTTACTGTCCAGCAGCATGTTGCAGATGATATACATCTAAAGTTAGTTAAGTCAACCAGAAACAGCTCATCTACCTAGCACCAGAAGCTCAATGACATCATGATATGGTAATGCTATTGGTCATGTAACCCCAAAACAGCATCCATTCATATAAGTGTTGATTGCAGTCGGTCTATCAACATGTGATCTGTTTGCAGTGATTTTCATTATTAAATGCCCTGTTTGATGCTGTTAATTGTTTGTATGCCAGCTAAAGCCATCCAGTATATTTGTATCCTGTACATATCCATGCTACATAGTCATTTATGTTAGTGGCGGAGTCCACCTTTTCCGCATAGCATTTTAAAGGCATTGCAATCCTCTCCCTCCTCTCTACGTCACCACACTTCCACGACTCCTTTCTTCTATTTGAGGCAGCTCTCTTTTACTCTTTCTTCTCTTCAACCGCTTTTTCATCACTTGACCTGTTAGATAGTATAAATGGTCATCGGGGGTGCTGTAAAATAGTGGCTTTCCCTGTTTGCCATTTACCAAAACAGAAGGATCCTGGTCTCTGCCTGTTACCTGTTACAGTACCGCCTTTTTATGGAGTTCTCTGTCCTGATTGGATAAAGTGGACAGGGATACCAGAAAATGTATTTTTCTCTTTTACTGCATGAGAAGGGGAAGGAGAAACATGGGTAACTGACCAAATACTCTAATATTGATAACTGTTGAAATACAAGACTATTTAATACTTACAGTTGCACTATGAAAAAATTATTAGAGAAAGATCTTCACTGACTGTTTAATAAGCAAACCGTCTTTGTTTTCATGACTGAATAAACAAACTGACCTCAAAGAGCAAGATCATTTCATACTGATTTACTCTGACCCTTGCACTTTTTTAGCTTCAAACAGTGTTCTGAGGACTTTATGTTCCTCTGAGAACAGCTTGTTTATTCATTTATGGAAAAGATAAGATTTCTGAGTTTGTTTTATTACCTAATTAATATTGTAAATATAAAAATTCTGAGTTTACATTTGTTAGCACTAAGATTTGGCTGCTTATTTATTTTTTCTTCTTTTCTTTGTCCGCTGTATGGCTTATGGTGCTTACAGACTTAACTTTCAGTGATCTTATAGGTTCATTGCAAGCCACACTGTGCGACATGGATCTATTAAATTTGGGTGTGACATTAACTGTAATGTTTATAGACAATACCGTGATACACTTTCTGAATTGCTACACTTTGACGCAAGTCAAGAATGATACATAATCCGTCTGAATGGACGTAGATCATAGCACTAGACTCAAAATTCCTTCAGAATTTTTGACAGTGCCAAAGTACTTTTGGTCGGCGGCCATCTTTCAGCCTCTCTCATAGTGCCATGTAGGAGCACCGCTTTGGAGACACGACCAAAGATATTGCACAGTTTTTTCCACATCATTCATCTTTCCTCAGGGACAACTCAAAATCGTCCTTCATACATCATTGTATTTTGTTGTATTTGTTGGCGGTAGCATAGTATGCTAACAACAAGTCAGTGATAAAGACGACTAGTAGCACGTGTGTGTGTGTAAGAGAGAGAGAGCGCCTGTGTGTGTATGTTGGCACAGATGCTACGAAAATCAGGATCTATGTTTTTTAGATTTCTCCTTTTCAAATATCCTCATATATATTTGCTTTTCAAATGTAGTTTATTGTCTTCTTGTGGTATGTCTCATGGACAGTTTTAGCTGCAGCCACCCTGGATATGTTTTCTCAGCAGTAGTGTCATTTTGGCTCGTAACTGAAGCCAGATGTCTCCAGTGTGTCATTGATGAACTGGTAATGGCATCACATTCCATCTTAAAAGTTGTGATGTTGTGAATGTGGTTGTCTTTGCAAGATGTGGCAAGGGATGAATAATCATGTGACACATGCTGGTCAGCAGGGGGGAACCAGAAATGTGATGGAGACCATGGCAACATGACTTTTGACTTTTAAAATATCTTTATTTTTTCAGTTAGTTATTCTCAAAATCAAAAGTGCATCAGCAGCACTAAACAACCAAGAAAGCAAAGCAAAACAAAAACAAATACAAAACAAAGCAAACTCATTACAGTCAACATTCAGTGCGTTTACATGACACTCAAGAAAACCGAATTACTGTGTTTGTCCGACCATGATCAGATTTTTAAGGTGCATGTATACACCTTAGTCTGACTAAAATCGGACCGGATCAGATTTCTCATAGTCGGATTAAAACACCTAGATAATTCGATGCATGTATACGTTCTATCAGATTGGATCGGATTTTGGGTTCTGCGCAGGCTCGAGATGTTTTTCCCGGGGCCGTGAGCCGGAAGTAGTAGGACGGCGGTGGCAGTGTCTTTCCTCTGAAATAACCACAAGCAAGAGCACCATTGTGCTTCTAGTTTGTGTAATTATCAAGTACACCATGTATGAAATGTACAAAGATGATTGACTGCTAGCTTCGCCACGGCAAACACAACATTCATCAGAATGCTCACCTAATTTCCTCACCTTGTATTTGTGACCATAAATAAACAAATCTAAAGAAAACTGCTCCCCAAAACCGGTGCACCACGACTTTAACACTTCCCAGCAGACCAGCTAAATGGTCCAAGTTTAACACAGCCAGCTCTCTGCAGAGCACAACACAGACTGGAGGAGGACAGTGTCTGAGATGTTTTATAGTTATTGTGCAGCAGAGGTTCCTCCAGGAGCCCCCTGCCAGGTGAGGCAGCAGGGTCCCTGGTGTGTTTCAGACACTTCATGCTTCCAGGACAGAGGTGTAGAAGAATGACAAACCGGTAAGGTCTACTTCATCCGGCCGGACCAGGAGCAGCTGTTTATTAAATCCCAGTCGGCTTACCCTCTGCAGAAGCTGCTCCGCAGTCTCCTGCCACTGCAGACCACACTGATAAAGCAGCCTCTGGACAGTCTGCAGTCTGAAGGACATCATTTTTGCTCTAACGTCGACCAGTCCCTGTCCTCCTTCCTCCACTGGTAGATAGAGAGCTGCAGCCCTGATCCAGTGCGGCCCAGTCCAGAAGAAGTCCACAAGTTGTTTCTGGATGTCGTCAATCAGGCTCCCTGGTGGAGATAAGACTTTCAGCCTGTGCCACAGTCTCGAAGCGACCAAGTTATTAATGACCAGGACCTGTCCCCAGTATGACAGCTGAGGCAGCAGCCAATGCCATTTAGACAACCGTGCACACACCTTCGCCACTACACCCTCCCAGTTTTGCTGTTCAAAAACCAGATCTCCCAGATACACGCCGAGCACCTTCATCCCGTTTCTTTTCCACTGAAGCCTCGATGGAAGAGTGGGCATCCTGCTGTTCCCCGTGCCGCAGTACAGAGCCTCACATTTTGCCCAGTTGACCTTGGCAGATGAAGCCCTTCCAACCTAAAGACCAGGCCCAGCTGGTTCTGACACTCACTTGTAAAAGCTTTGTGTTGATTAAGACTTTCTGCGTCTAACATTCATATCAGTTATTTTTTTTTATTGTTATATTTACATTAATTTTAGTGTCTGTTCCTCACTTGCAAGCTCAACTTCTTTTGGTCCTGCTCAGACGCTTTCAGCGCCTCCTCTTGTACACTACCTTCAGGATCCATCTTCAGCCGTCTCTGTTGTTGTTGCCTTAGAGACACTCTTTTGTCCATAGTCTGTGCTTTTAGTGAGTGTGGCTGTATTGTGTTATATTAGAGCCCAGACTGGATTCAACTGCCGACTGCTTTTGTTTCACACAGACACATCAAGAAAGAGACATTATTGAGATACCTTGCTTAGCTTTCACTTTCGGTTTTCCGTCTCGACATGTCTCCCCTGCTCTCCTATTCTCTTTCAAACTTCAGTTGTTCTTTCATTTTTTCACTGCGTGTCACACTTTCTGTTTTCTTTCTCCTTCTGTCCTTTGGTATTTGTTTGCCAATCCAGTCTGAAATTCTCCCCTCTTGACAGCCAGAGGTTTGGTAGTTATTAAGATGAAAAGCGGCGTTCTTGTCTTGTCAGAAGTCTGCCTTACTTGCTGAACATGTTGCAGCTGCCATACAGGTTTACACCACATGCTCTGGCCGGCATAAATGTCATTTCTCCTTCGGTCTGTCTTTTCCTGTGTCTTCACAGTGTTCTCAAGCTCTCTTTGTGTGGAGCTCTTCTGCCCAGCTGCAGCCTGTGAACCCCTGCTGTCCTCTCCACCAAATATCTCTGCATTATGTATTAGTGCGCTGCAGCTCAAACTCAGCTCGGCTCTTTGCTACTGATTAGCTTTGAGGTTTTTCTCTTATCACCCTGGAAACACCAAACTACACAGCGGAAGGCGAGTCCGAGTGAAAGATTTCTGTGTCTGAGTCTGTAATGACGCAATGCACTTTTTAAACTTGGGTAATGTTGCATTTTTGTCATACACTGAGATGATGAGAGGCCCCGACTACACTTTTGACTAGGTATGCCTCTCACACAAGTGACCTCATCTGTGTATTATTTTTGCAATAGCAGTAAAATGACAGGCTTTAAATATTTTGTTATTTGGTCTTTTTGCCTTTAACCAAATGTGAAAAGAAGAAAGGAGAACATGGTTACATTTGGATTTGACCAGTTAGGGTATTTCTAAGGGGCACATCACTGATTTTACACACATTATTAATTATGGGGACTTTCACTACATTCAAAACAGAAGTGTAATGGCTTCTTCAGCTCTGGAAGGAGCTCTCTAAAATCTGAGAGTTTACCCTGATGACATATTGGAGTCTGAGCCATACAGGCTATTAAAAAAAAGATTAAGTTGACTCTCACAAGTCTTCCAAATGTAGGCAAAAGATGTGACATTTCTGTAATACTCCTATAAACTGTTGCTTATGCTTCGCTGCAAGACCACTCTTCAGAGCGTTTGTAGCTGTCCACTACAATTCAGTCCATAAAATTAAAATGGAATGTAGTTGTGCAATGCTAATGCATCATTATCAACATATTTGTAGATGGCTGAAAGTTGGAGAAAACAATGGAACCAAAGACTGCCATGACATTCACGTTCTTTACAAGTGGATCTAAACTTTTGACCACCACTGTATTTCGCATCGCCTCAGTCACCATCGAGAGGCTGACAAACACATGGCATTGATGTGGATAGACTGTCAGTGGGAAAGTTGCTAAACATGAATGAATGAATGACTTATTGAAACGTGATAAATATTAGTCAATGTCCGAGATTCATGGAAGTTGGTGGCCAGGGGTGCCCAAGCAGCTGCTTAGTTCGCTAATGCCCCAGGCCGGCCCTGTACATTGAATTGAGTTCGAAAGAGTATTTTGTATATTATCATTTTTGGGAGATGTAACATTTTCACAATAACAGAAACATTTACCACATCTGTACTTGAAGAAAGATAGAATGATTATTGGTTGAAATCTCTTCATCAGTTTAGAAAAACCATGTGAGGATGATAAAAAAAGAACAACCTAGATCATGTGAGGCTAACAATGTGTGGTCTTGTGCAGCTCATGTGTGCAGAAGGGAAACGTGATTTGGTAATGAGTGTGCTGACAAAGCATGCAAACTGCGAGTGGCATGCAGTGTCATCAGATTCAACTTAATTCAAGCACAAAAAGTTTGGCAAATATAGATATGGATCATTTTCACACATTCTAATTTCCATTTTGAAAATTTGGAACAGAAAAAAAAATACATTGGCTGATTTACTAAAGACGAGTTGATCCTTTCCTGGCTCCGGCAGTTATGGAGCATCTGCACTTCCTCTCCACACTTTCAACTCATTAACCAACACTATTCTACTCACTGCATTATTCCCTCGGAGAACCCCTCGCAGCTGCCAAATCAGTTGAATCCCATTTGAGCACAATTGACGACTGGCGTGTGCGGGAAGCTGCAGAATTAATAACGTGCTGTGGAATCTATCTTAATGATCTCCCCTCGCCTCTCCTCGTGCACTTAGTCCAATAAGAGCCACAGAGGAAACCATTAGCCCACAGGAAGACTTATGGACATCCCAGCAATACATCTATTAACAACGTGTTTATGAGAAAGGCTACAGGTCATATCCTGAATGTCCCAGAGAGAGGCAGCTTATTGATCAGTTCTCTTACTGCCACTGATCACCTTGTGAAAGTCCCACTGAGCCACAACGTGGAGACAACAAACCATCTCGTGTTGATGATTAGATAGAGATTATCCCAGGATTATGGTGACATCAGGTCGATGCAAAATTGTTATTGTTCTTACCAACTGTAGAAGAGGTACATTCTCTCTTTAACCAGTGGTTGTGGCTTAAAATGGGCTGCAATTTGTTGCAATTAGCTCCCAGGACGAGAGGCGAAATTTCTCATTCTTTTTGAATCAGCCTAAGTAACTAATTTTACTGCAATGTCAAACACAGTGTTGGTAAGATATGAACACACCCTGGTATCTCAGTTGATGGAGCCTGCACCCAATGTACAGAGGCTGTGTCTTGCCGCAGCAGAAGGGTTCAAGTCCGACCTGTGGCCCTTTGCTGCGTGACGTCACCCCTCTCGCTCAACCTATTTCCTGTCAATCTCAAACTGTTCTGTCATATAAAGCCAGGAAAGGCCAAAAAATAAAAAAGTAAATAAAAACAGAAACATACCTAATAATTTGTATGTGCTTCATAAATAGTAACTAGCTTTTACTATGGCCCATCAGAATGGTGTGCACCGGGGCCTGTCGTAACTCTGCCACTGCCACCTGTTGCTACCCTCTGCACGAACGAATGCTGTGTGCCAAGTCATGAAAAATAAGACGGCACGGCAGGCATAATTTTATATTTGCTGCTGTGTGTCACACAGAAATGATAAAGAAAGTTTAAATGAAAAAGGCTGTTCATCAACATATAGAAGGGGTGCTTTTAGACCGAGAGGGAGAGAGCACTTCAGTGCTGCATGTTTTAAGTGGTGCTGAGTGTACAGTATGCAGCATGACGGATCGAGATAAAGACCCTTAAACAGTGATACTGAAATGAGCAAAGGTTGTATAAGTTCAACTTTTGATTCGTAATGGGATGAACGATAACACTTCCCTTTTACACAGTATCCCTTTAAAGCTGCTGTATATGTATTATCACCTTATAATGTTGTTATAGCAAACACGTGCGACCACAGTTCTCTTTTATCATTAATTTGAGTCGTGTTTCAGGTTACCTGATAAATGCAATTCCAATATTCACTCTCTTTTGATTTTTACCAGCTCCTGAGGGAAATGCCTGTCTCTATGGCTGCCAGATGCTAAGCAATATTCATCAGTTAGGGGCTAACTTAATATGCCATTTGGCACTGGGCATGTAGCATTTATTCGGTTTCAAGAGCTTTTTTTTTGTGTGCTGAAAACAGCTGTGGCTGGAATCAGGGCTGATGAGAGTGGTGAGACTGAGGCCAAATTGTAGACTGAAAACAACAAAACAATGAGCTGAAAGATACAAAAAAAGAGATGAAGAGAGAACAACAGAGTTGATGGGTAAAAACAAAGTCCATAGCAATCAGCGACCCTTTGTGATCAACTGTTATCATTGGTAAGTGCAGCGTTAAGCCAATTGTGTTGTAATTCACTGCGTTGAAGAGAAATCATGTTTTCATTTTGAAAGAGATGGTGAGAAAAAAGAGAAGGAAAATCCTGCAGGAATTTAGAAAATGGCAACCATCCCAAGAAACACAGGTGTAACTTCTGTTCTTTTTAGGTGAGCCAGTTCACAATTGATAGAACTGAGACATCTTTAAAAGAATCATTTTCACCTGTGCTTTCCCTGCTATGACACTCTCACATGTCTGCAGCCCAAAACTTTTAGACAGTACAAAAAAAAACAAGAAAGCAAAAAATTAAACGCAAAATAATGTACGTTATATTAGGGCACATTGTAATGATCTAAAATAAACTGGTTTATTAGTAGGTGAAACATGTCAGTAAAAGAGGCCTAGTATATGTTTGTTAGTGTGTCATTCAGCAGTCCAATCAGTTGCTCTCTGCCATGTTTCTGTGTCCACTGTGACTCACCTCAGTGTCTGCTGCGGTCAGAGACTAATGGTGAGTGTTGGACTATTATTATTATTATTATTACATCCTGACGCTGTGCGTGTGTGTGTTGAAGACCTGTTAATGTGTGTGTTGTCATGTGTTGGCATGAAACTTCCGGAGAGGATATAGAGCAGGAGGAGACAACACAGGAGGCCAGGATGTGACTCAGCGATCAGAGATAAAAAGAAATACACCACCCACCATTGATTTAGCTGTTTTTTATTCTAGTGATGTGTAAAAATCTGTGGCTGAGACTGCATGTGCATGCCCATCTAACAAGCTTCAGTTGAGCGCGAAAGTAGGCACCGATGCATTGGTGCGTTAAAGGACCATGGTACAAATTGGGGCGGATCCAATCAGATTCTGACTTTCTGAATCCTTCCTGTAGAAGAGCAGAGTTCTCTCGATGACAAAAATTGGCCATCCCTGAAGACATTTTTGTGTCTTTGCAACTCATCTGAGTCACTTCGCTGCCTGCCACCCTGCCTACAGCTCTGTGCTCTCATCAAGCAGAGTCTGTAGTCCACATGTGCTTTTATTATTAACATGGCTCTGCCCAGCCATCCTGAGCTCTTCTATTAAATTTAAAAGTTCTTTTCTTCTGTGCTGTGAGTTCAAGTGCCTCTCAAATTGTCCTCAGATGAATGGCCAAAGAGAAAAAGTTTCTTTTTTCATTCACAAAGATTTGGCATGGCTTTCACTTGAGGAGGATTATAAAAAGCATGTAAGTCATATAGTGGTGTATCGAACATTCAGCAAAAAGTTGAAACTTGTCAGTTTGCTGAAATAGAGAAAATACACAAAAAGATTGTTATTCTTCTGATCATCATGATGAATATTCAATTTGAGGACTGTTCAATTCCACTGTGTAGTGCAGCTGTATGAGGAACCTTCTTTTTTAATAGCATCCTTGTTAAAGTATTCAAGAACATCTGGCAGTTATGTATCATATATGTCTGTATATTTTGTCTCTTTATGACTGGCTGTTGCTCACATGATACTGCTACTGATACTGGTTAACATTTTACTACCCCTGAGTAGTCATGTCTACACCCATCCACACGTGGAAGAACTATGCCGTGCTACTTTGTTGTGCTTGTACCAGTGCTTTAGACCCTCAACAGTTAAGTGCTTACTTAACTTTTATCATAGTATTTGCATTATGTAAGTGAATGTAGTTATTTTAACACAGTACTTTTCCCAAACCTAAAAATGTTGTGCTTAAACTAGGGGTGGGTATTGGCAAGAAGCTCACGATACGATACGTATCACGATACTTTGGTCACGATACGATACGTATCACGATATCACGATATTGCAATATAAATAAAGATGAAAACACAAGTACCCTTTATATGTACATCAGATGATATTGATCAGAGGACATATTGAGTCAAAACTATTTCATTCAAAACAGCCTCTCCATTTTATTAATTCCCATGAAATTTCCAGGCAGTAATATTCTCTTTGTCCAGCTCGTTGTTCTTGCTATCTCTCTTAACTTTGAAGCCAAAGTGCTTCCAAACGTCAACTTTAAATTGTGGAGGCGTTGTTAACTTGCCATCCATTTTGCAAAGACCTCAGCCACTCTCTCTACTACAGAAATACACCCGCCGCACAGCAGAGTCACTCTTCGGCGATATATCGATATTTGGAGTTGAAAAAATCGATATTGTATTGGGTGGCAAAGTATCGCAATATATTGCTATATCCATATTTTTGCCCACCCCTAGCCTAAACGTAACCAGACTACTGCAACCAGACAACTCAGACATTTCATAATGTGAACTGTTTGACAGGAAGCTTCATTATGAAAGTCTAACCCAATGTTGTATATTACCTGTTAATGCTAAACTGCCTCTGGTGCCTTTCAATTGCATAACTGATGCTAGAGGGTTAATTATAGCGTCATAGTTTGAAGCTAAAGGCCACTGACCAAGCTGCTGTATTTACTAGCTGTGGGTAAGAACGTGTTGTGCTTTAACCGTCTGCCTGAGCCGTTCAACACTATATGAATGGCACCGTAGCGTGTCACTAAGCCTTTTTCAACACTAAAGAATGATCTTTTTGTTGTAGTTCCAAATGCCAACGAAGGATCTAATAATAAGTCCTTGATTCATCATAATTCACAGTGTGAACTTTGTGTAGACAGCAATGCAGAGTCAGTTATTAGTCACAGTTTTCCTGTTTTATTTTATTTTGTGATAACTTGAAAAGTTTGACCGATTACTTACAATCAGCTATTTTTCAGAAAGCTTAATTTAGATGTGCTCTTTTAATTGCTGTAAACGTGTGCTGTTGATGGAGCAAAACCACAGAGGGCTCCTTGTTCTTTTAACAGCAGATAAAGTGATCCCCC
>CAEMYA010000258.1:756018-814209 GCA_903131615.1 Diplodus sargus | reverse complement strand
CACTTTTGCCCTGATCGCTTGTGATTGCAGGGACCTGCACCTCTCACTCTGCACTAATTAGCAGGACAGCTGTCTGTATAGATCATTAGTGTCCCCCTCTACCCCCTCAGTCTTCAACTAATGGCTCTCCTGTCCCCCCTTCTCTCTCTAATGTGCTGTTCGCCTCCCATGGTGTCTCCCTGTCTCAAGGCAGTGTGGGATATCTGTATCAACGAGCTGACCAGCAGTGGCCTTTTAATGGGATCAATTTATAACATGATTTCTGTCCATCTTTTAACACAATTACACTTAACCCTGATATAAAAAATGTTTTTTTTTCTTTTCAATGGCAGATGGCCACTGCTTGTTAGCATGATCCGGTGATGATGTGAGGCAGATTTCATTACGTTTACTTGAGGGTAATCGAACAACCATCCGGGAAATGTTGAATTAAATGACAAGCCTGCTTGCACAGTGCTTAGCCTCTTATTTTTCAGTTTCACCAGCATGTCACTGGAATAAATGAACACTTTTTAAGCTTGTCCTTTTGTATCTTATTGTGACTGATGTAGATTTAAGGGAAATCCACCAAAGAGAGTTCCTCTCATCTGTGTACTTGAGAAATTAACCCAAGTCTTGTTGAGTCCTTTTTTTGTATTTGCATTCAAATAACTTCCAGTCGTTACATATTGTTAACTTTTGTGAGTGAAACTTTTCAGGTCGGGCTCATCTAAATGATCTAGCTCAATGATGTGGCTCAAGGTTTTGCAGTCTCGTTGGCATCTTCTTACCTTTATGTTTTCTCTCCCTTTCTGAAGGATTTTAGAAAGGTTTCACTGTTCTGCACTATTTTACTTGAGAAAGTGACCTTTAAAACTCTTGATGCTTTAGAAACGAAGGGTTTTACTGAGTGCAAAAACATGATTTACAAAAAAAATTTATTACGGATTGTTGCCACAACTGGAACTAAGTGAACTAAGATCTGTAACCTGGAGATTCCTATACCGAAACTGTTGAGAGCTTTTTAGGCTAAGATACAGTCATGGTCAAAAGTTTAAACATACTTGTAAAGAACAAGTTTTTCATGGCAGAAGTTTTATTTTTCTGTGATGGAATGAGTGGAACACACTTTGTCACAAAAAATAGTTGTCAACTTTGGTTCAATAATAGATTTATTATTGGTCTTCTGAAAATGTGACCAAATCTGCTGAGTCAAAAATAGTTAAATGTCTCTTGGCTCAATTAGGTACTTTTGATAACTATCCACAATTTGTTGGCTTCCTGGCACAGACTTGTTTCTTCTGCACAGTCCACATCTCAATGGGGTTCAGGTCAGGACCTCCCGAACTTCAGAATCTGTTTTTAAAAAAGATGTATATATATATGTACAGCAGTAAAGATTTGGTGGGGATTGGCCTGTGAGCCAACAGTTTGCCCTATTCTGCAGACTTGTCGCTATATTTCAGGGGTCTCAGAGTGTGACAGAGACGAAAAGCAGATCACCTCCCATTTTGCCGACCAGGTCTCAAAGAAATGGTGAATAATCTGGTGGAGAACAGATTGCAGGATACACCCAAGCATTTGTAAAAAAAATGTTTCCCCTTCAAGACTACATTTATATTTACATTTACAGAAATAAGCAGATGCTTTTGACCAAAACAACGTACAGTAATTAATACAAACATTCATACACTGATGGCGGTGGCTGCCATGCAAGGTGCCGACCAGCACATCAGGAGCAGTTTGGGGTTCAGTATCTTGCCCAAGGACACTTTGACATTCAGACCTCAAGGATACACACAGAATATTATGTTGAGAAACACCGGATGTACAAGAAACTTTAGATTCCGGGTCATGGGGTTCCCAGAGTCAGAAACATTTAACTGAATTGGCACGGCATGGCCTGAAAATCAGCATTACGTTGATTCTTAAGGTACGGATGTGTTATTATTATTTAATATCTCTTTGTGATATAAGGTTTCTCTGGACTTATTCTTTTTCTTTGAAATAAGCAATCACATTTTAATTAAAGATGATGAAAAGGGAAAAATGTTGTGTATGAAGTGTCAAAATGTTGAATTGGCTCTGACTCTGGTCTCTTTTGACTGAATGAAATACAGCAGTGAAAGGCTTAACACTTTGTTCTGCTAGTCGAACTGTCATGCATGGCCTCGATGCTCCAGTTGCCTTGCTGTAGCTGATCTAAGCCTCTGTCTCTGCAGTCTCTCTTTGACAGCACGCTGTCATATTTTTGCTGGACGTTATTTAGATTATGTACAGAATTCTATGTTCTCACAATATGGCAATGAATGTGAAGGACAGTGACGAACGTTCAAACGTGGCCATGTAAATAAAAAAAAGCAGCCTGCTGAAAAGCCTAAAAACATGAAGTCTGTGAACTGTGGCTTGTTGTAACATGAGAGAGTCAGGAAAATCCTCCCAAAACCATAAAGCTCAGCCATGCAGAGTTTGACAGGGTTTCTTTCTTCTTGCCTGTCCCCCTGCATCATTAAAGGGAAGGGATAGTCTTTTCAGGATTACAGGGGTTTGTAGACTGCTTCAGGCTTTGGACAATTGATCATTATACATCTCTTCTCCACTTCCCACTTTCCCCTCCCCTGTCTCCTTTACTGTGCTTTCTTTTAGGCCTAACCACCCTAAAACTCTCCTCTTCCTGCTTCTTCCATCATTCTCACTATTCCCCCTTTGTAACCTGTGTGCTTATCTCATGTTGTCTCAAATCTTTTTGTCAACAATACATAAAAGCCACATAGGTAAATTATTTATTATTTTTACTCAGCTGATACAGGGACATGGGAAGAAAAACAAAAAAAAACTTAAATGTTTGTTGTGCACACAGGAAACTTCCTTACCAGATGAGCTGACTGGAGAATACAGAGACTGCACTGTCTCCGCTGCGCTCTGTGCACCTGACAGCACAGTCATGTTGAAATGATGTAGCACATAATTGAAAATCTGTACTGCTTATTCATTGCTTTCCCCAAATGAACTGTGTTTGCTTTACCTGTTGCATCTTTTCATCATCATCCCAAACTGGGACGAAAAAAGTATTGAACCTTAAACAATGGATTGGTCTCCTCATAGAGGAATTCCTCTTCACCTTGTCAAATGTGACAGACTGTGTAAATACATAATTAACTCTTCCTGCCAATCATTACTGCTCCTCTCTTCTGCTATCTCCATCATTCCCTACTACCCCACTACCACACTCCCTTCCAACTCTAGAAGTTGTTCTGCAACAAATCCCCTGGTACAACGTTCTTCTCATCTTCTTACTTATTCCTCTTCTTCTTTTACTCATCTGGGTTGGATCTTTTTCTCAGGCTTGCATTGTATGTAGCAGCTAATTGATGCTGCCCATAACTCCACTGTGAGGTGACACGTGTGTGCAGGTATTTCAACTTCATATGAGCAAACATGCACAATAGATTTACTTCATGCCCTTGGTTTCAGTTGGTGAACCTGCATCACTAAACTGAGGCATGGATTTATTACACATTTCCTTTCCAAAGTATACAGATTTTAGAAGCAGCTGGCATTTCCAGTATACATGACACTTTAATTCACACCATGCTTATACATTATTGCAATAATTATCAGAGGCATTTTCATTAATATGATTTATAAAACTAATTTTCTGTTTGAATTCTAAATCATGTTATTATGCTTAACTCTTAAAAATCTATACTGACTAAATCACATGTTAATGGTGGCTTCAAGAGGTTATGCTGCTAAAAACACTAACGACCAAAGAATTCTGCTCTGAACCGAGCAGCTTACCAGCTTTGCCATGCTTTGAGACAGATGTCCATTTACAGGCTGCACTAAGTCATGTCAGATTTGAGATGGGCTCTAGTCAAACTGTCGGAGTACATATTTGGCAGCATATTCGTTGCCGCACTTCTGTGAGAAGTCTTCCAAAGCTGTGCAACCGTGACTTAAGAAAGCATCATCCATCAAACATGTTTGACATATGCACGATGCCTCGTCCACCACGTCACTCTAGCCAGTGAAATTTTGGAAGGTCTGTCAGCAAGCAGTACGTGCTGTTTAGTTTCAGTCATCACAATGGTGATCACCATTGAACCGAAAAAATACATAATCTTTAAACAGGAATGTGTACCTGTAAACAAATTACATCTTGTAACATCCTACCCGTGTAGGAGTTCTTTACAGCCTACTATCTATTATGTTGAAAATATATTTCATGCCTGCCAGTTACAGTGTCTGCCAGCTTAGCCTAGGGTGTATTTATTTATGAACACCGTTGCATGTGTGAAATCTCAAGTACATCAGACAGCAAGGCCCACAAACATTTTGTGGATCTGTAACCTAAACCTTTACAATATGCTACTTGGCCGAGCATATGAGACTGATCTGCATTGACTCCATCTGTCAGCGAGGTGATCAAAAGACTCCCGACAATGGTCTTAGAGTTGTCAAAAGATAGGCACCTCAGTTTGATGGTCATGGAGGCAGTGGGATCGTGTTCAGATAAATGAAAGAGAGCAGAAAACAGGGAGGATACTCACAGAGGAACAGGAGAAAGGAAAGAGTACAGAGGAGGCCATTTATCACAGCCAATCCACGACTGCAGCCGGCATAATGAAGACAGATAGTGGCTCTAGTTGTCAACACGAGAAGCTTATCTCTATATTAAGCAGTCCCACCATTAGAAACACACCGGCCGCTTGTTAGGAGATTGATCTGGAGCATTTAGCGCGTGGATGAAAGCCTTAATTAGGCTGTAGTGTGACACCAGGTCTCGCTTTATTCTCTTCTCTCCCAGTGGTGGGCTGACCTTGTCTCTTCAGTCTGAGGAGCAGAAATAGTCCTTCATCTCCTGTGGAAAGCTCAAGTTTCAAGACAGACTTCACATGAACTTCTTGTTCACCTATCTGACAATGTTTGGGTCGAGTGATTACCGTCGGAGCACTAAGGCCTTCATCGTCGCAGTCCTTGGTGCTAAATGTGCTTATTCACCCAATGTGTTTGCTGCAAGTCGCTCAGAATAAAAGCAGCAGCTGTATAACAAATATTTATCCTCTTGGAGCCTGAGTGAGTACTCGGATCAGCACAAAGTAAAGGCTCAGCCTTATTGCGGTGTAGAGAGGGTCAGCGTACATGTCTTGCAGGATGGTCTCTCTAATTTCTGAGTGTCCTTGGTGTCATGTGATGCTGTATTGATAGAGACAAGGAAATGCTATTTTGGCTCACCCCCGCTTTAACAGAGAGGTCAGAAGTCAGGGTCAGGTGCACAATAGTGTCTCCTGAGCTAGCAGGAATTCATGGTCTCACTGCCGATAATGGAGCTCAGTGAGACACTGAATTTCTCATCGGCTAAAGGAGATGCAGTGCGGTGACCCTTCGCTCAGACCTCCACAGACGGGAAAGCAGGAAACTGTGACTTACCTCCTATTTGGTAAAGAGGATAATCTACAAATTTACAAATGATTGTGCAATTCCCATGTGATGTCCTTCTTATTTCATTGAGTTTGTTTACACTGGCACTAGTGTCCAGGTATTGAATCTTAACAACAGAAGCATTTAAGCAGTTCATTTCAATGGAATATCCAATATCTGGGGATCCAGTTGCTGGATATAAGTTAATCCATGCAAACCTTTTGTGTTGAGCTTAACTTTAAGTCACAAATATGCTCCTTTCACCTGGCATAGTAAACTGTTCAGAGAAGCAGAAGCAGAAGAATCAGGTCTGGACAGTGTCTGGGGTCACCATCACACATGTAACGCACTTCAGGAGATTGTTTGTGTCAGATGCATTCTCACCTACCGGAAATACTTTGTTTTGTTTAGGAGAGACAGGTGCCTGGTTAGGGCATGAAGGAGGAGGAAGAGGACTCACACATAATGACCACTGTTTTTATATTAATATCAGTACTACATGTATAAATGTCCAAAGTGCAAATTTGTCCTAAAAGTGTGTTGACGTATTATTCTAATAGCAAGTGCATTAGCTAGGTTGCTAAAATGATTTTAGCTGGCCTGCAGAACTATTAGATTTGCCCCAATTCCACTCTACCTACTGATTCTGACGAGTACACGTGCTAATTGTCATGGTGTACTTTTATATTTAGCAGTTTGGGTACAAAAAATCAACATACTTAGCTGCTTATACCAACAGGAAATTACACAATATGTGTCACCATGGAATGTCATCACAAGTTTAAGTGTGAACTGAAGCCTTTGCCTTGTGCATTGAATTGTGGGAGAGTATCTGTTTAGTATAAGCACACTAAAAAAAACACCTGTAGTTTGTTTGCATTCTGTCTACTTTGAGTATACCTTTGTCACTTTTCCATTGTGAACACACTATATACCAAAAACCTGTTTAGAATCAGTTTGTATTTTGAATTTGGGGCACACGGAGCGTGTCTAATGATCATTAACATGTTAAGGTGTCAGCAATCGTGTCAGTGGTCAGTTTGCTGGCTGATGATGCCAACCAACCAAACCACACACAGATTAATTTTTTGCCACTTTTCAGTGTGACATGTGGTTTGATGTGGCCATTTTCCACTTTTGTTGAGTTGCACTGGCCTTTGAGTTCTCTTATCTTTGGACATGATTCCACAATTATCCAGGTTTCTGCCTGTGTGGAGTTTTGTCCTGCTGGTACCTTTGTTCCAGTTAAAAATCTTCAATCAACTGAAAAACCCAGTGTTGGTGTAATTGCCATTGTGACAATATAGCTCAGTATTTCACTGACTTTAAAATGTGGTTAATTAATGAACGAGAGCTACTCAAGATACTTTGAGAGAAGACATGGAATAACTGGACATTGCCATCTAATGAGCTTTTTGTTATCTAATATGGTTCTGCCTCTTCTCCATCTCCCTCCTACTCTCCTCTCCCACCGGTGAAATGCATCATCTTGTCCTCACAGACTATCAGCTTTCTCCTTCAGGATGTTGGAAGCAGAGGACGATGATTATTCTCTCCCACCAGTACCTCCCTCCACCCCTTCATTTTCCTCTTCACCTTGTAGCACTTTTATCTTTTTCAACTTTCTCTTCCTTCCTCTTCACCCTTTTTTTGTTTGGCATCTTTTCTGGGTTTGTTTTGTGTGTATGAGTTTTTCAGATTTTATTTTTTTTGCATTTAAAAGCTAGTTTTTTTTTATTTTGCAAATTCTAGCTGGAATAAAGCACAATGTCTTTTTGCAAAGCTTATCTCTGTAGATCAAGGAGATATGCTTTGCAGGATAAAGTTTTACACGAGACCCAGGTAAAAACTGGAATTTTCATCAGATGGCTAATGTTGGTTATACTGATATGTATGATCACTAACTACTGAAGAACAATTATAATTGAAATTGCTGGTAGCATACTAGCCAGCTGTGACATGAAGTCAGCCCGTTATTCAGCGATGTGTACCTCTAACACACCTTTTTTTATAGAGCAGTTGATCCCTTGGCAGAGGAGGGTTACATGGAAGTGGGCACTCCAACACAGCTGTGATGGCTTCCTCCACTTTTTTTGACTCACTGGCACTCCATTCCCCGACAGATCAGCACCTATAATATGCTTTGCTCTTCTTCAATGGCAAAAAAGAGTTGCATGTCAAAGTTAACCAAAACTGGACTTGACACGAAAGTAGGGCTGGACAATACATTGTTGTTATATTTATATGGTGATATGGCACCATTGTTGTTTCCTGGTTTCAAAGGCTGCATTACAGTAAATTGAAGTAATTTTCTGAACTTGTTATTAAACCCAGCTTTGTCATTATATCCACATTACTGATGATTATGTTTCAAAAACCTCCTTGTGTTAAAATTTTGTCATAGTACCCGTAGTCATCCCTCCAACATGCTCACAGTATTTATATCGTGGCATTTTATTTTGTTGCCCAGTCCTAACATTAATGAAGTACTTTTGAGGAGATTTCAACACTTTGAGATAAGTATCACGTATCCCGCTGCAGCCTAAAAATATAGTGACATTGCATATTGGCCAGCCGTACACAATGAAAAGAACTGGATGGGCTGATTATGGGTAATCCATTCAAATAAGCAGATCTCACCCTGAAGAGTTTTGAATGCTGCTGAGACTAGGCTGAAATTATATGAAAAATAAAACCATAGCACAATTTGCATACACTTTCACTTCCACATTCACTTGCCGCTTTATAAGCCTCAGTTCACCCGGTACTCGGTTACTATGTTTCGTTTTTGTTGGAGTGGAGGAGGAGGCTTTCCTGTTTGCTGTTGTTGTGAGTCATGTAATATAAAGTGAACCAAGCATTCAGAAATACAGTAATGTTATGGGTCTCCTGAGAAATATCAAACAAATGCACATTATGTATGCATCAAGTGATTTTTTATTTTTTTATGCTGGTGCACTGCATTTGTTGTTATTGATGTTCTCTTTCTTATGTTGGTAATTCAGCTTCCCTCCAGCCAGATAATATAAAATACCACAGGAGTTTTCCAGCCAGATTTCTTATAAGTGCAACATAACAACCCTGCAAATATTGGAAAGCAAACAAGTCGTCCTGAGTGATGTCAGAAATTTCCTGTGAATGCTTTTAGGCTACTTTGTCTTCTCCTTTTCCTGACATAACACAGTGCCAATTCAATAAAGCCATCTTGAGCTTCTTACACAATGTCATTATGTTTAATGCAATATGAATGGAGCCTCTTGTGCAACCATTACGCCTTTCAATGGAGGGAGATGCTCTCTTACTCATTGCTAAAACACCATAGCTACGTACATCCAAAAAGGCTATTAGATTTGATGATGTGGGAGCTATTTTTAGAGACAAATGCGTCCGTGATTATTTCCAGGAATGAGGCGGGAGGAGAATATGTACGCCAAAGTCCATTTCCCAGTGTTTTTAGGCCTGGGGGAGGAGTTGGTGGTAGGTGAATGTGTGTTTAGTCTTGAAGAACATGTATACACACTAAACACACTCTCTCTCTCTCTCACACACACACACATACACACGCACAGAAGGAAATTTTCATGCATGCTCAATGTACTCGAATGCCCCAAGGGCTGAAGTTGCAGCTACACACACACACAGACACACATTGCTAGTTCATTAATCACAGCAACAAGGACTCACCCAACATCCACATGCTTACCATGCTTTTCGTACACACACTTAGACACACACATACACACATACATACATTACTCACTAAGCAGGCACAAGGGCACCACAATTAGAGGTGTAATTCAAAACCCCCACTGCATAGGTAGCGATTGTTGCCTTGGTGAGGGCTTTACCGCACACGCCAAAATCACACTTATTGACCACGTGCAGAAATGTAGATTTTTGCTTGAAGGTGTTAAAGGAAATCGAATTTGTTCAAGGTTTTTGTCTTATTTTGCCTGTGAGTCGAAAGGAAGGAATATTGCTGGTTTATGAAAGAGGAGGAGGGGGTTCTACAATGGAATAATTAAGTTAAAAAAAAATACTCACTGCAATGCATTACTACAGCCGGTTGATGCATCACGAATTAGATCAGATGAACGGTCCTCGAGATATGGTAAGGACAAACAGAGATTTCTTGCTCTATAGTTAGCTAATATACATAATGTTTTTAAGGCGGGGGGGAAGCAGAGCACCCAGAGGAAACCCACACAAACACATGCAGGATAAACAAACTTGACACACCTCAGCAAAGAATCGAAACCTGGACCTTCTTGTCATGACGTGGATTATTTCAGAATGCTTGTTTTCCATATATATATTTTTTTAATTTGTCCATAAATTTCTTGAATTTTGGTTCTCCATAGAAAATAACAGTTTTAGTACACATCACGATCGTCATAAACATAGGAGCTCTTGCAGGGTAGTTTTATTGGATTACTAAAGGATTTTGCAGGTACACCTGTTTCTGTATGCAGAAAATACATTGCTGTGTTAATAGTATAATGCAGATTCAGCATTTGAATTGATGTATGTATTTGAATCCACGAGGCAGCTATATAGGACAGAATAACTTTCATATTTGTTTAAGAGGAGACTTGTTTTTGTACTCCAACTACGCCTATCTCTTTATTATGAAATCGAACTTGAATCAAGGTAAATATATACCAAAGAAAAACTAATCATTAGCTGGTGCCTAGGTCCTTTTCCTGAGGTCATGATGAACGCTGAGCCACTGACACGCTGAGTGGGAGCTCTAATAAGGAGACTGGGGAACAAATGCAGGCTCAGAACACAGGAACACCTGCAAAGCAAATGACAAGACGAGAGACAATCAAAAAATGAAAATGAAGAAGAAAAACAAAAACAAATCCACACAAATATACACACAATATATATTACATCCGGCTCTGCATATATAGATCCACTGACCCATTGCGCTACTGTTGAGTTGTCATATAAAAAACTAATTTTCGATGCCTGGGAAATGAGGAGGGAGACGCTGAGTAGTGTGTTGTTGCTGTTTTCACACGGCAGATTTGTATTTGTACATGTATGAATGAGTGTGTGTGTATCCATGTGTCAGTCAGTCACAGAAACTCTACTCCAGATGACCCCTGGGATTGAGAAAACATCCAGACATCCTGTGTGCTTCAAGTAACATGTACGTTTGTGTGTGTAACGTCCCGTTGGACCCTTGGTGCTGGGTACAGAATTACCAGCTATTTCTGTAGTGAAGTGGATTGATTACATCCCATTCACGGCTCTGTTTACTTGTCTTTTGAATGCGATTCCCCATTGCCCCACTGCTCCACATTTCAAATTTAACCCTGAAACCCTGATCCTCTCTTGCTGTCTTCCTCTCCTACTGTCACCGGGGCATATTTTTCTCCGGTCTTGAGGGCTGGAACTTCATCTGTTGATTGATTTTGTTTTAAGTTGATATGTAGGCTAATATTTATGGAAACAGGCCATCAGCAATTTCTCAAAGCCCATGGGGATGTCTTCAAAGTGCGTGATTGGTCCGACCAAAAGTCCAAACCTCAAGGATATTCTGTATGCAATAAAATAAACAAGAAGATAAAATTTGACTTTCTGTGACTGTATTAAAAATTCATAGACAATACAAGCAGTATAAAGAAATGACACTGGCTTTATTAGAGTGGAAATGGGCTGTTGTTGACAGTTTGTTGTTTTGTACCTTTGGTTGTCAAAGAGGTTTTAAGCAGCATTCCTGGTGTCCCACAGCACTAATGACCGTGATATATGCGTGTGTGGGTTTGTTTGGCTTCATGATCAATATTAATGACTCACTACTCTACCTGGTGTTTTTATTTCTGGTAGGACGTGGCTGTGAGCAAGCATCCAGCGTCACAACACTAATTATTTCCCAACCATCAATGTGACTAACTGGTTTTTCGAAGTGTTTTCAGACCACACTGCATTGTGACCCATTTACATGTTCACTCCACTTTTTTAGTGATAGGGATTTCAGTACATTTCAGATACAAGCCAGTGTAGGATGAGCCTCTGAAATCAGGATTCTGGATGATTATGAGAAGGTTTTCATCAAGTTTCAATTTGGATTTCACTAGATTCCCTCAAGTACATGGACACACACAGCCATGACATCAGACAGAGTCAGAGACAGCAGCAGTCCCTAAGCTCCGTCTCCGGGCTAATGGTTTACGGCACTCTTGCCTGCTCCAATCCCTCCTCAATCACCAACTGGTGTAACTCTCTCTGCAGGTGTCTGGAAATGAGGGCAGCAGTTGATTGAACTGGAGGAGAGTACTGTAATAGGCAGCTGGCTGCTTGGGACAAGAATAGCTACTCCAATGCATCTGTTGGACCATAGGTTATTGTGGCTTATCAGTACCTTCAATGTTTCCACCAGCACTTCAAGACAAATTAAATCATCTAATGTTTGACCTTCTGAAGTGTAAGAATTCACTAATGTATTTCAGGTGTGTGTGTTTTAGATCTTAAGATGACCCAGTCATGCTCAAGGACACTTGAGCACACAGAAAGGGCTGTGATCATGTGGATAGACAATAAATGAAAACGCTGTATGGGGCTGCAACTAATGATTAATTCTACTATAAAGTAGTTGGCATGTTATTTTCTTAATTTGCTGATTTTAAATAAATGAATGATCACATTCCTAATAATGATCTCTCAGAGCTCAAGGTATCATTTTAAAGTATGCATGTTTTGTCTAGACTAATAGTCCAAAAAAGCAAAATATAATCAATTTACAGTGACACAGAACAAAACCGGTGCACTTACATTAGTGATAATATAAATGTGAATGTTTGGTATGTATGCTTGAAAAACCAACTAGATTATCTAATGATTAGCAACCTATCTGCTGATTAGAAAATTGACCAGAAAATTCAATCAATTCAGTGACTCATTTTTGACTGTCTACTAACTACAGACATCAGCACTAACTTGATTTCTTCCTGAAGTCTGTACTGCAGCCATCATTATTTCCTGCTTGTCTTGGGGGTGAGCACGTAGATGTTTAAGGGCCATTGAATGCCTATAAAAGGAGGCCCGAGTAATACACAATTAACAAAAAAAAGAATGTGAAGACCATAAAATAAACAAAAAAACATGAAAACCAAAAGCTTGTAACATCTTCTCAATAGACGTGTTTCCATCCAACTTAAGTTATGCACATTTAACATTAGGGCATGAAAACATAAAAGAATTGCCAAATTAGGCAGAAAAGTTTCTAAGGCAATGAAAATGGGCCTCACATACATGACTTGAACGTCCATTCAAGCTTCTACTTGAGACAGCAGATGAAAAGTTGTCATTTGTTTGTTTGACTGATGCTCCCTTAACTACGTCATCTTACTGCCCTCTCTTCTTCTGCCATGGTTTAAGACACTCGTCTAGAGAATGAAAACCACCAGCTGTTTCTTTCGGTGTGCTCATGTTCACATAACTGAAGTGAGTTATCTGTAATTTTGTTACGTTAGTGCTACATTTGGATGGAAACCTTCATATTGCTGTATTTTTAATGTAACATATCAAAACAAAAGCTTACATTTCACTGATCAATCCCATCACCTTCTACCCCCACTGAAAACTGAATAGATGAAACACAAACATCGAAAAACAACAGAGATTCCCGAGAGCTGCTTGAAACTCAGTTTTTAATTAGACTGGTGCTTCAGAGGCCTCTCTATCCCTCCTCTGTCACACACATACACAAGGACAAACACACATTACACACACAGAAGTTTTGATTTAATACAGCCTATTAAGAATCTGATCCTGCATCAGTCAGATGTGCTTAATATGAACATATTGAGTGTTGAATGATAGCCTCGTTTTCTTCCTAGCACACCTGCAGTGGAATCAGGGCTAGGGCTGACCAAAACTCAATTGGGATAAGGAAAGGAGTGAAAGTGTACGTGGTGTGGGCCACTGACCTGACTTGAAGTCAGTTTCAATCTCCAGTGGATAGTAATTTATATTGGCATGAATGTTGCAGGACCCTGATACAAAACATGTCCAATAGGGCTGTAACGACACACATATCGAATCCAAAATCGCGACACTCAGATCCACGAACCGGTCTCGCGGTGTGAGAAGGCAGAATCGCGACACAATTTCTAGGCCAGATCAGCCCTATGAGCAATAAGTAGCTCCTTTCACACAGAGACGCCACATTAACACCACAGTGGTGGTTCGCCAACTCGCCGCCGTTGGTCATTCACACAGAGCAAAGCACCACTGGAGTAAAGACAAACCGCTGTGTAATTCACACAGAAAGCCGGCGCTGCGGCTCCTAAAGAGAACGTGACGGTACACGTCATGATGATGACGACGCGTGTGTGTTTAAACCCTAAATCTAAACCCTCGGATAGTTTATAATCATATGGATGCTGTTTTAATGTGTCATGATTGAGAGCCTGACCCACCAAACATCCTTGAAAGTAACAAAGTTACGTTTTTCGCTCTAAATTGCATAATTGCATAATCGCCATCAGTAAACTGGACGCTGTCTGACTCTGTCAATCGTGAGGACATAGGCTGTTTTCCGGGGTAAAGTTCACTGACGTCTCGGTCAGGAGGGCTGACCGTCATGGTGATTTACATGGGTAGACAATAAGGGAAATTTGAAGATCACTGGCCCAGGACAATGTCAGGTATCGATCCCCATAAAAACGAAAAAGAACATATTCCAGTAAATTCCTGCGGTCTAGCCATCAAGGCTGAAACTTTCTACGATACCAATACTAGTAAATTTCCAGATTCTGGATACTTTTTCGATACCACGATTTAAGAAAAAAGGGCAAAGTTTTGCGGTACCGAAAAAAGGTGCCAGCGGCACGCGTTCCACAGGAGCAAGCGAGCTGTGCACACTGCAGTTGCTTGCAGGTGGTGTGCTGACGTCCCAGGGCACAGCGCTCACTGCACACAGAAAGTAGATGTCAGTCTTTGATCGGGTCGGAATCTTGTAACACTATTAGCGGTAATTAGCTACCGAGACGATTTCACAGAAATCATTTCAAACCACAGGGAATTAAAGTGAAATTAGATTTATAACATTTTTTACTTGTTATCCTTTTTAAAGGCATTATTCGTTCTGGTGGCCTTGACAGTTTTAAAAGTACATCCGGGCCACCGGGCCATTTATATTGTCGACCCCTGATTTATTTTCATCACGAACACTCGGTGAGTTAAAGTTTTTTGCCGGTGACAGACGCTGTTTTTCGAGCAGAGATGTGACGAGGAGTTGGTAGGACAGGCGGGAGGACAGACGCTTCTCCACGAACAGCTGCTGTATTTTTTTCCTCATATAAGTTGCTAAAGACAGCTACAGTTACTACGTTACTTTTGTTTGGTTCTGTAAAATTGCTTTGTGGGACATTTCTCTTTATTTAGTTGAGTGAGGGACCTGTGCAGTCATCAGACTGTATGATGGACACACCCTCCATGCGCGCAGCCGGCTCATCCATTCACACTGATTCAGGTTGCCACTACTGTGCCTCTGACACTATCAGAGGAGTATCGTATACAGAAGTTATTGAAATGTAACATAAATAAAATGTTACATTTTTTAAAAAACATCTAGATTTGTATTGAACCGCAGGTCAAAAATCGTGACACAAACCGAATCGTGAGTTTGGTGTATCGCTACAGTGCTACTGTCCAAGGCATGCATGAGTTAAAGTGTATGTGGGGAAAAAACTAAAAAAGATTTGACTGGATGTGTAAACAAAGTCTGTGAACGAGTGCTAAGTAATACAAGGTTTCAGGAAGTGAGGTTTGTTATTGTCAGAAGGGAGAAAGCCTCATTGATTTCCCAGCTCATGTTCCATACTGACTAAGAGGTCTGGACACTTGAGAAGATGTGTGAGAGAGATGTGTTTCAAAATGAGTTTTCAAAAAGTCAAACCGAACTATCATGTTTGAAGCAGTTTGTATTTTAAAACTTGTACTCTGTACTCTCTCACTTTGTTTAAATGTACACTATACACTTGGTGCGTTCTGTCCTTCTGCCAGTTACATAAGCCATGTCACTTAGTCATCTGTGGCAGCAATGTTCTGACTCCTGCTGCTCTCTTCCAGCATCAGACTCGAACACACAAACAGATTTATAAGAAATTTTCACCAAGTAATAAGTAAGAGGAGATTCATTTGGTCCAACATGCTGAGCCTTTGGTGATTCTTTTAGTATATGTCTATGTGGTGTTTTTGACTATTACTTCCTCAAAAGTGCAATCATCCACACCACTGAATTTGTAGTTTTGGGACTGAGAAATGGCTGTATGGGTAACATTTACTGGACAGGATTAATGTGCTGGCAGAAGGAATGAAACGTGTCATCTCGCCCTCTGCTCCAATCGACCTGCTGTGAAGTGACTCAGACTGGACACCCAGGCCCCAGCAGGACTGCTGTCACTGGGGAAATGACTACTGTGCCGCACCGGATCACTCACTGCTATTTTACAAACAGCTAAATTTGAACAAGTGTACTTTATTGATCCCTGTTGGGAAATCGTGTTTTGGCTTGACCCCCTTTCCAGGCCAGACCTAATGGCTGGCTGCACATTAGTATTGTTGGAATCGTTAGGGTTTCGAGTTTCGTGCTTTGTTGTCAGAAATCACCAAAATGTCATTGAACAATTGTAGACATGATCTTTGTCTCAAATAGGCCTCACTGTTTTTTAGATATACTTTCTTAATCATACTATTGACTAATGATAGAAGGACATGAAAATAGTGTAATTGCAATCAGGATATTTAAAGCAAAAGGAGATAATCCACATCATCTGTCTTAATTTGGTCACAAGCAAAACTTTAAACATCCATTCTTGTTCTGGGCCGTGGTGACAAAAGGCTATCGCAAGGCCCATACATTCCTCTCACTAGCTACGTCCTCCAGTTCTTCTTTGGGTATCCTGAGACATTCCAAGGCTGGAAGGAATATATAATCCTTTCAGACTGTTCATCTTTTGCCCGGTGGTCTCAACCAAGTTTGAAATACTCAGAACACCTCTGCAAGGATGCAGCAAGGAGGCATCCTAATCAGCTGCCCGAACCATGTCGGCCAACTCCGTTCAACATGAAAGAAACTTTTTCAGACATCTGTGCTGCTCATCTTGTCATCAGGTGTGAACCCAGACACCTTGCAAAGGACAGTCATTTTGAATGCCTATATCTTTGATCTCATACTTTTGGTCTTTGCATGATGCTCATGACCAAAATTGAGAGTTGAGTGTAGATCAACCAGTCAATCTATGACTGGTGCAGCATCGTTACTGCTGAGGCCGCACCAGTCCATTCGTAAATCACATGCTCCATCTTACCCTCCTTTGTTAACAAAACCTCAAGATACTTGAAGTCTGTCATTTGGGGCAGCAAATCACTCAAAACCTGAGGGATGCAATCCACCATTCGCTGGCCAAGTGCCATGGTCTTAGATAGGTTTCAAAGGGCTGACGGTCCTCCCCTCTGCTCCAAACCCTCCCACTGTGCACTGGAGGTCAAGGTCTGAAAAAGTCAGCAAAACCAAATTATCATAGCAGAGACCAGAATTCACACATTCACCACATCCAAAATCTCTAAATTCTGCGGCTTCCCCTCAGGAATCTCCCATTGAAAAGCACCAACCATGTCCATGAATCAGGCACAGCCCTGACTGCGCCCAACACCTTCTAAAAACATGCTTTACTTCTTGCTGAAAATGCTTTCACAGCTCTTATTCTGGTGCTAAAAGGACACTTTTTGGGACTCTCCAGAGTCCCATACAACCCTCAATGGGTATTACGGTTGACACAGTCATAAGACTTAGTACACAAAGCACATGTAGATCTGATGGGAAAACTCCCCTGACTCGACCCAATGTTTAGACCTGTAATCCCCACTGAGTTGAATTGTCACTGTAGTTCTGGTACGGCCCAAACACATGCAAACAGAGACTGCCTCAGAGGCTGCATCTCAGTCCTCTTCTAGGGGAAGTCTGATATCTTTTGTGAAATGAAACCACAAAACGGACGGGCCACAGCATTATGTGACATTGATGTATCGTGTATCACATAATCAAACTAAACAAATGGATTCCATTTGGCTGCCAATCATGGCAACCATTCCCCCATCATGTTGCAGATTACGATGCATATTTTTCCTTCTCTGACCTCCGTCATCATTTATGTCGGAAGAAGTTGAGTTAAGAACGTGTATGATGCTCATTTCTGTCGGAGCTACTAATGACCAACACAGAAGATATATCAATCCTTCAACCGCAGTGAAGCCCAGCACAATTTACTGTCAGCTACTAGAATAAATGGATTATAGTTGTTTTGTATGTTGTGCAATACGTTCATTTCCCCCCACAAACTATCTTTGGCCGTCATCAGCTTTCAGAGAATGCATTAACCATCTAGCCTTTACAAAAACGTTAATTGTTTTTCTTGGAAATTGTGGCCCTGTCAGAAGCAGAAACAAGATACAATGCTTTGAAACACTTCATCTCTTCTTTCTTCTCGTGTCTGTTTCCCCTTTCTTTCTTTATATCGTCCACCTTTCTGTCAGTTCCTTTGGCTTACTTCACATCTCAACAAGAGTTACACTGTTGATTGGTGACTGAGAGGACAGAGGTTGTCTTTTCTCATTTCCTCTCTCTGGTGACAAGTGGCTGCTGCTATCCCTGTCATCCAAGATAACACGTCCTTTGAGGTTTTTTGTTCTTCACTTCAACTTAAAATGATTGCAAGTGTAATGAAAGGCATGCACTCCATTAAGATGCATCCCTTGTTGTAGGCATTGTATACCTGTCTCTCTGTTAGCGTATTAGCTTTCCCCTTATGCCATGTGAGAATTAAGAGAATGAATTGCTTTTCAGAAGGCTGATTTTACCTTTAAAAACTAGGTGCTCTGTCATGGCAGTAACTTGAAATGCTGCTTGACTTCCTAACTTGCATCTAGTTGTTTGCCATCACCACAGACATAGCCTTTTCTGTTGTCTAAATCATCGCCTGATGTTTGTGACAGCCAGAGTGGCTCCCATTGCACCTGACAGCTTTACAATCTGTATTTTAATTACATCCTGAATGCTTATGGTACTGTGAAAAGGTCGCCTGTTCTCAGGAAGTGACATGATGATGAATGGCGAGGGGGCCAGCAAAAAACACACCTTTAAAAAGAGTTTGTTTTCTGTGGCCTTGATGGATATAATGGATATGTTTTATGGAGGTGCTGTGAGGAAAAGAGGCAACAGGCAGACAGCTGCAGTTTGTAACAACCTCTGCGGAGAGTCGGCCCCCACAGGAGGCTGGAGCTCCTCCTTCAGGTCAAGGTGGTTAATGTTAGGCGATCAGTCTCACACACACACACACACATACGCGCGCACGCACGCACGCGCACGCACACACACACACACACACACACACACACACACACACACACACACACACACACACACGATTAAATGGACTCTCCTAGGTGTCTTCCTCATACATATGAATCTGTCTTAAGCTCTCTATGCCACTTGAATTTGATATGCCAGACTGTCATGAATGTAAATGAACAGCTTTGCCAAAGCCTCTAAATACAATTGGGAATTATCCAAAATTACAACTACAAGCAGGTAAGTGTAAACACTTGTCCCACCTGCCTGTTCCTGCTCTCTTTCTCTCTTTCCTCGTTTCATTTTGCACTCCGCTTCCAGGATTACACTTCCCCTCCTTCTGTACCCGCTCTTATTTCACACGCTATACCTCGATCACTGCAGGTCTCTCACTAACACCATTACGCCATTCAGATACCACTTGATATCATCAGGATGAGCGCTATGTCTCTCGGCATTCAGACGCTCTTATCTGATTATACCCAAATTGAATCAGCCTACCAGCTCTGCTCTCCGATACGGGAAGCCAAAATGTGGCGTCTTTGATCAAGGTCTGTTCAGCTTGGCCTCTGCAGGATGTGTGATGTGAGGAACAATGAGCAAGTGATAATTTTATTCTGCAAATCGGGACAATGAATGGCCATTGATAATTAGGATTACAGCATCTTGCCTCATTTAAATGATAACCAGACAGTTGTAAAATTAAAAACACCAAGGATCCCAAAGGTACTGTGCTGTACAACACCAAGATTCACAGCCTGCATGATGGGTAGAAATTTAAAAAAGATTAAAAAACCCAGCAGCTAGTGCTATCTTCAGATCGGACACAAAGAGTCTTAAATTTGCTTTTGGTATTTGTATACTGTACATTTTCAAATGAAAGCCTGTAATGAAATAATGGATTAGGGTTGAGTAATGCCAAATACTAACAAAGACTGGTAGTTAATCAAGGCAAGGTAAAACCATTAACTTGCATGTACCAGTACTACAGTGTAGGGCTGGGCGATAAAACAATAACAATCTATCGCGATGGACACATGATCAATATCAATAGAAAATACTTTCGATAGAACGTTCAATAATTTCACTGAACTCCGTTAGAAACAGGTGATCTGTGAGCGGCGAAATGCAGTGCAAGGCCCAGCTGCTGGACGAGAGGTTGCGCTAATGCGTAGGGATACGGAGGTTCTACGGTTGACGAAATGTAGTGCCAAAAAAAAAAGGGTGGTCTGACGGCGATGTAAAGCGGTGTGAATTTTCTCTATACAACGTACACTTGAAATAATATAGATTTTTTTAGGTGGGCCCCTAGTTTAACCTAGAGGGTTAAAATTTGCTTTGCATCTGGACTCCGTTCACTGCAGTACAAAGCTGAGCGTCTGGGCTGGAGCGGCTCTCTGCTCCTCCTAACTGAAGCTGCGCTGATCGGTGATTACGGTAGGGAACAGATCGACTATAGATATGTACTATATATGACCCCACTTCAATAAACCCGAACTATCCCTTTAACATATTGTCAAGCAGCAATGTCAGCTTCTACACTATTTTGTCTCATGCCTTAGATTCTGATTCTGAAATCTTGAGAATGATTTTTTTTTAATCAAAAATCTCACCTGAAGTCAATATTTAAAGGGTTATTTTTCACGTTTTTCTTATTTCAAATGAGTAAAAAAAAAAAATTTTAAAAAAATTATCGATTTCAACTGATATGAAACTCTTATATTGTGATGCATTTTTCAGCCATATTGCCCATCCCTACGACAGTGACACACATGCTTATTTGATCTGTATAAAGACAGTCGCGGCCCAATCTATTGGCCAAAGTGATATGTGGCGCAGTGCACGGCATGCATATGAATACAGAAGTGCCGCAATTGAGGAAAATATAGTTTCTGCGGGAAGGGCTTTCTGACAATGGTGTGAAGTGTTTTTTTACAGATGGTTCTGCTTTTAGATGGCTAAAAAACTGTTGTTCAGGGTGTGAATATGATTCTGAGAGCTGCTGAAAAGATGTAAGAAAGGATAGTTAAGATATTGATCTTCAAAGGTCTTGATTTTCAAATTAGACCAAACCCAAAAGGTATTATCTACAAAGGATCAGAAGAAACATGGTTAGCAACTAGCGGAGCATAGACAGATGAGGACTAGAGGGCAAAAGTGATGCTTAAACCAAACGCCAATCTTGGATTAGATCCTAGCCAACACATTCACGGCACACATTTCAGTTACAAGCTTTCTTCTTTCTGTGATGTAAAGAAGAAGGGATATTTTTGTCATTTTAAATTGATGACCATCTCAAATTGTTTTCCTGCAATTTTTTTCCCTTGATTGAATCCTAATAAATAAAATTGAATGGGTAAGCGGTTCTTTCAAGCAAAACGCTGTTGAGATTCGAGGCAGCTTCTTTGTCTTGTTTTTTTGCGGCAGTTTGAGTAGTTGGAAGATTTGTGAGAAGCTGAAGTGAAACTCTCGTCTAAAAGCAACCCAGGCTTTATTTGTGAATGTATATGAGTCAAACCTTCGTGTAAATGCATGATTACGATGAAAGAGGCACTTTTAAGATTTACCGTTGTTTCGTTTTCGGGCAAGCTAATTTTCAATGTAGTGCAGGGGCACTCTTATACTAGCATCAAAATCGCTATTTTGAAAACACTAAGAAGGCTAGACACAACATGAAACTTTGCTCGGATTATCACCAGGGTCTCTACACATGAACACGAGCATTGAGAACATTGTTTGTGTACACAGAGTTTAATAAGAAGAAGGTTTTTGGACGACTCGCATTAGCTGCTGCATCTCTTGTGCGCCGACGTCATAGCCGACAAAAAGTGTCGATCCCCGAGTGCCACCTGACAGGAAGGAGAGTAATGGTGGACCTCCTACCTGTTTGGTCGCACTCGGGGATCGACACTTTAAGGTCAAAAATGGCTTCTTCTGTGATTCAAAGCCATTTGACAGGAGGCAGCCTGTTTGTTGAAAGGCTCGTTAGTTATGTAACAGAAAGGCCTTGGCAAGTGTGATAATGATTCAGACTGGTATAACCAGGCACTTCTCTGTTGCATAACTAGTTGACACCTCTGTGTCCCTTCCATCCACACACACACACACACACACACACACACACACACACACACACACACACACACACACACACACACACACACACACACACACTTTATTTAATGAACTGACGGAGCACAAACAATGCAAATGTCATCCATCTCCTGTTACTCCTTTAAAGTTTCTTGAGTAGACAAACACACGGGTACAGGCACGAGCATCACGTTGACTTCACGGTTATAAAATCTTGTGACGGGTATAGCATGATCTAAAGGAAGAAACAGGTGGCAGAGAAAACAAGTTGACAGCAGTAAAGCAACAGAAGCACCACCTCAGATTCAGCGCTCCATGTTTTTTAGTTTGTTTACGTGAGGAATATATGCTTCTAGTGGTTCGCTGTGAATCAGCACTCAAGAAGCACCTCTGTGCTGCTTTCATACAACGGCATCATACAGGTTTGCAAAACCAGCTATATTGGACTTCCTACTATCAACGGCTTGCATAAAGTTAACGCTTGGCTTGAATGTGTAAAGCCTTTTAAAGGCTTCCTTGTTTAGCTACAAATTACACTTTTGAAGCATTTGTGTTTATATAAAGCCCATAAATGCCATCAGCTAAAATAATCTTTGTTTAAAAATGTGAAAGGGCTATTGGAGGGTTTGCCATCTTTCATAGCAAAATGTCTTTGTTTGAGTCCATGTTATTCTGGATCATAGCTATCATAATGTCTCTATCAGGTGTGCCAGCTCCTTAGTCACTTCTACACTGATTCAGACTATTATTTTTGGGCTGATCAAAGCAAACTGGGCAAAAGCTACATTCCCACGCGAAATGTCTCATTTTCCCATGCAATTTTTTCTCTTCAGTGTTTGAAATCATTGGTAATGGTTTGTCCATCCACAAAAACAAACATACTTGCTGGCTACACAATTTGTTAAATGGTTCCTAAATTGTTTTGGATTTTATAGTGGTAAAATGTAATGAACACACATAAATTTGTGGTAAATTCAAGAAAAATACAAGCACATGGCAGATGCAGAGAGCCACCCCCCCGCCGCCAAAAGCAGACATCACCATGTTTTGATCCCATTTAGGGTTAGGGGATATTTTTTGAGCCTTTTATTTTCCTGCATGATTTGAAGTGTTGAAAAAACATTTTCATAAAGCAAGCATATTTGCCTTACCCTAACCCTTTCTTGTGTTGTTAAAAGTGTTAAGAACATGAAAGAAATACATTAAGGTACATTTAGAACAGAACAAAATTTGCCCAAAAAATTGCGGTTAATTTGCGATTAATCGCGAGTTAACTATGGACAAAATGCGATAAATTGCGATTGAAAAGATGAGTTGCTTGACAGCCCTCGTTTTTACGTACATTAATAGGGAATTTGGGTTACATTTAGTTATCAATAACAATTAATGATTATCAGGGATGATTATTAATTATGATAAATAATAAGATGTGACCAACAAAAAGATCGCCTCAGCAGCATCACCCTTGAAGAAGGGAAATGTTAGCTGATTCAGTAATTCAGTCCCATAAAAGGCACTAAGTTGTCAGTTTGTTACTTTGATTCATAGTTAACATAGAAACTACAACCAAAATTACCATAACAGCTAGTAATGGTTGAAGGATTTCAGAGTCCCTGACAGAGAAGAGGTTGGCAACATTCACTGTCGTACAATGTTAAATAGGTAGGTTCAAAAGTCTTTTATTTAACACAAAATGGAATTACACAATATAACTAACATGTACTATACATATGCGAGTGTGTGTCGAAAAGAACCAAACAAATAGTGGATCACCACGTTTCTTTGATCGGAGAGAACAAAGAACTAATGGTGGTGCTCACAGTGTGTGCTTGCTGATATCACATGTAGGTGTGATATGATCCAGGCTGAAGAATGAGTGTGTGTGTGGAGTGCTGCCAGGCTAGGAGAGATGGTTAGTTGCATGCTCAGACCCTGAATCTGTGTGAAACTTAACTTGGCCAACATCAGCTTAGCCATGTGGCAGAACCAACCACCAATAACCTGACTACACAGAGATAACATTAACACTCAAACAGTGGATGGACCAAAACTCAGTCAGTAGTTATTTACCCCATGTACCCCCTTTCAACCTAAACTGGCAGAAATTTGGCCCAATTCTAAAATCAATTTAGCAATTAGGGCCTTAACTTAGTCTTAATCAGTATAGTTTCTGCCTCATATCCCAAATTCCCAAAAGCTGGGTTGAGATGTGGTTACCATATCATATGATTCATACTCCTGAAACTGCTCAGTGATGTTTCATGCCTTGTGAATTGGGGCAGCACCATCCTGGAAGACAAAAAGGAAAAAGGATAAAGTGTCTTAAATCTTGTCTCTTGCCATCCCAATCAAATTTCAAGGTCGTCTGGGCCTGCTCTGTATTTTGGCACATAACACGGTGCATGACGGGATGTTAATTGCATGTATAGATGCATCTGCATCAGTCCCTTCACTCACCTCACCGTCAGGTTTTCCTTGGTCACTTTGTCTTAATGTAGCTCTGTCAGCCCACTTTCAATCCTTTGTGATGAGGCCTTGTTTTACCGTCTTTGCTGTATATGGTTTAGAAGGCCGAGTACACAGTAATGATTCAAATACACATTACAAAATGGTTGGATTTAATGTGAACTTAGAACTACAGAGTTTGAAGTAACTGGATGTGATTATTATTTGATTTTTGTGAGAGAAAAGCTGTTCTGTGTCCTCGTCTGTTTTGCAGTTTTCTCAAGGTCTAAATGTCACAACAATTCTACTCTATGAGGCTTTTCTGTTTGCAGAGGTTGCTTCCTCCTTTATTGTTTGATGTTTCGCTGAATTTTCAGATCTCACAAACAAGAAAAACATGTTCTACTCCTCTGGCTGCCCGGTCAGCTTGACATGTCAGGCTGTTTTTTTCTTAAGCACCACTTTATCAACAATATACCTTTCAACTTGAAAAAATGTGAATAAGGAGGTGCTGAAAAATACATCCAGCCTGTTTTGTTTATACAGTAGAGCCCTAGATAAAGTATAAATCATGACCATGTCATAAGGAGCAGCTTCGTGACTTACACGACATGAAGAAATATGTTATGAAAACCAGCAGGATGATGCCCCTCACAGCCCTCTATGTATCAGCTCATACATGTACTGTACTGTATGTCTTTATGTATTCTTAAAGGCAGCTCTGTTTCCCCAGCGTTGTTGGCTTTATGTTACATTCAGTTAAACCCCACGAACAGCAACAGTATTACATCATTTAACATGGTGTAATGATGGTCTGTTCTTCTCGTAGCTTCTCTTTATTATTTGAATGCATGAGGTGAGTGGGTGAGTGAGTAAATGTGTTGGGTGATTATATATCCGTTTGCTTTTTATTAAACGATTGTGCAATCTATATTCTATAATGCCATCGTAGGATCTACGATTCTCCCAGTGTGTTTTCTTTCTGTCCATCCTCACCTACTTACTGTGTCATGGAGCAGACTGCAGCTGCCCTTTCAAACACTTACTGTGTGTGCACAAACAAGGGACTTTTACCAGATGTAACTCTGACAGCATCGCAGATGTTGGGTTCATTTCCTTTTCAGAGATGATTTGATTTGTTTGGGAAGAGGGTTTAATTTGAGAAACCAAAATCTGTATTTTAGTTTTTCGTTGTTTGTTGTTTGATGCTCAATGGGTGTTTTGTTTTTTCACAGTTAAACTCTGGAATCTTTATTTTTGGTAAATATTATTAGGACTATTTCACTCCAATCCTATCTAGCAAAATGCCACAAGGATTAGGCTGTTGCTGCCCCTGTGTTTTTGAAGAAGAATTTGATAAAGGAAATGTCAGCTGTGGGCATAAAACCCAAGATCTGTTTATCTTTACAAATCCAGACATGACTGTCTAAAAGTGGCTTAGCCCTCAGTGCTGAAAATATCTTTAAAATCAAAAGTCAAATAGAATCGTGGATTTGGAGAGTCACAACACCACTAGTGTGGATAACAGTATATCGCATAATGTCCAGTTTGGGAGATGTCTGAGTATCAGTAAAATGGCAGAAACATTTCAGTTTATTTTTTTCAGTTAATTCATTCATTCATACATAGCCAAGAAGATAAACATATACAATTTAGACCAGATAGACATCTGTAATGGTCCTTTCATGTTAGATGTAAAATAAACATGCTTCCCCTCTGCTCTCCTGTTTTTCAGGCACGGTACAAGCAGAGTCTGGACCCCACAGTGGACGAGGTGAAGAAGCTTTGCACGTCGCTGAGACGTAATGCCAAAGAGGAGCGAGTCCTCTTCCACTACAACGGTCACGGGGTGCCTCGGCCCACCGTCAACGGAGAGATCTGGGTCTTTAATAAGGTACCACACACAAACAAGAAATCTGTTCTCACATTCACAAACACTAGCCATATAATTCTTTACCTTTGCTGCAACAATTTCCAAAGGAAGACTTTATTATGGTTTGCAAGATGCCACAGTTTCTGTTTACATGTGCATCAAAATGCAATTATAATGTGATCAAGGACATAATCAGAGGGAAGCAAAGCCCATGTAAACATCATTCTCTCATTAGATTAGCGCAGTAAAGCTCCTTGCCACAACGAGCCTGAACACTGCAGCAGAAAATCTCCTTGCATTAAAAAAGACCATTTATGACATACTGTCAGCTACATGTATTGAACTGAGGTCACATGGAGGTTTAGTGTGTACAGGGCTCGTCAAAGACGTCTTGTAACAGAAATAATCATCCTCGTCATTTGAATAGGAGTTGATGATGTATGTTATAGCTTCACTTAATCAAATCTAATATGGACAGCTGTCAAACTATGGGGCCATATAATAAGTTGAATTATGATACACACAGTATATTACATGTAAAACAATGCATTATTTGCGTATCTTAGTTTAAAAAAGGGAACATGATTATATTCTATCCACAATTTCAGTGTTCTTTTCACCAGCTTTAATAACACTTTCCTCTTGGACTTTCTCACTGGATACGATTTTCATTACGCACTCTTTACAACCAGAGTCATCCAGGCAGTGCTGAAAGACTTGCTTTTAACTGTCCAATCAAATGTGAATCACGAATACCATACTTTTCCTGCATCCCTTTGTAGTGTTGTTTGTGCATCTTCAGAAATTAATTCAAGATTCAAAGTGTTTAATGTTATATGCACAGTAAGGGAGCATGTTTCCCTGTACAATGAAATTCTTTCTTTGCTGTCCACAGAATGACAACAATGTGTAAAGAAATATACACAACAAGAATATACATAAAACAATATAAATCTGAGCAGTGGAATTGTGCAAAATGTAAACATTCAGGAGAGTTATATGAGGTAGAACGTGATTGTAAACGGGAGTGGGAAAGGAAGAGTTCTTTGGTCTGGTAGTCTTAGGTTTAACACTTCTGTACCTCCGGCCTGAGGGTAGAAGTGTGAACAGTCCGTGCTGGGGGTGGGTGGGGTCCTTGAGGATGGAGGTAGCTCTTCTGTGAATTCTGCGGTGGTAGATGCTCTGCAGAGAGGGCAGTGGATTCCTGGTGATCTTCTCAGCGGTCCTTACCACTCTGCAGGTGTTTGCGGTCCATAGCAGTAGTTCTGTCGTACCATATGGTGCTAGAGCTGGTCAAAATGCTGATAATCCCAAAGTGTTCACAACAAGTCGAGCAGTACTCTTAAATAATTAGCCCCAGGGACCATTTAATGCCCAGTTTGTGTACCCAATTCTTGTTTATTGTCAATAACGCAGCAATAAATGGTTACGTTTTCTAGCTCAACAGATCAACTTTGGCGCCTGAACTAAAATTGGACGAGGGTTCTTGCAGGTGACACGGTTGAAATATGATTCATGGAAGAAAGTATTTCAGGAGGGGCCTGTACATTCTTGAAACGTAGTTAGTATACCAAAGTGACTCACCCCTGGTTTCCATCGGGCGTATGTCAGTGAAGTTATGTTTTTGTTGCTATTTTAATCTGTCCTCCATGCGACTAAATATCCAGACAGACAGGCAGCGTTAAAGAAGCAAAGTTTGCTGCCGGCCTATACAGTAGACATCCTGGGAGTTTTCTTATTTTGTCACGCTCTCCTAGATTTTTGTGCTTCTACCATTAGTGGGTAGGCTACGTACTTAAATCCTGCTATGGCGTAATGTTGATGTAGTGAAGTGAAACTTGATCCCGAAATGGTACACAGTGTTTTATTTTGAAAATTGACGGGATGAACTATGCTGTTCCTGTGTGCAACTTCTTGCCCGTCACAACCTGCTCCGCTCAACTTGACGTGATTATGGTCCCGCCTCCGTCAAAAATAGACTCACCGTGTATTCTCTGCCGTGCAGAGTTGTGAGCCGCTTCTGGGGCACTACTGAGATGTACCATGGTGCAGCTGTTGGAAACATGAGCATTGACTAGAAGAGCTGCAATCAGCTCCGGCAACCGTAACACGGCCATACCT
The DNA here is from genome assembly GCA_903131615.1 of Diplodus sargus. Lineage (NCBI taxonomy): Eukaryota > Metazoa > Chordata > Actinopteri > Spariformes > Sparidae > Diplodus > Diplodus sargus. The sequence goes on along the minus strand of CAEMYA010000258.1, from coordinate 785,908 downwards.
GTCCCAGTGGAATCAAGGGCTTAATGGTGCAATATGTAAGAACTGGCCACCTGTTCATACTCCAAATTCAAATTCGTACTCCAAACAAATGACAGCATAACACCAGAGTAACCACTAACTGCTGCTAACTGTAGCTGCCTTAGCTAGTTAACTCAGTTAGCCATTTAGCTAGTGGTCTGGACTGGGAGCTCATCGCAGTAAGGGTTAGGGCTTTGGACCATGACTGGCTGGGGCTGGATGGTTGGCATGTTATGTTCAGCAGAAATCTCTGCAACAATACATAGACATCGAAACATTAAACATTATTTCTTCACATTCTGTTTTCCCCCCTAAAATTCTTACAAATTGCACCTTTGGCTACCAAACATGAAAGCATTTGTCATTGCTTAGTTGCGAGTGGGACATAAAGTCTGCAATTGTTTCATTGGCTTGTCCTATAAGTAAGCACCCACTCACAATGATGCACCGCTTCTGTCTGGGCCGAGCTGCTGCCTCCCCGTCCACAGCACACCCTCGGGCCTTATGTCCTCTTCTCCCGCTCTCTTCCCCCTCCTTTTCTTCCACATATTACTCCTTAGACTTATTCCTTTTCCCATAAAATGAAGCTGCCGCTGAAACATCACATCAGTGGGGATTTGATGTTGAAGCTATGTCGGGGGAAGTTGTGTAGCACCAAATTTTCCATTAAGTATGGATTTTAAACACCTTTTATAGCACCGTGGTTATTAGATTTATTACTCACTGCCTCTTTCGGAGTTCCCATCATCCTCATTTTCCTGTCTCGCCCTCATTATGATGTTCTCTTCTCAACTGTTTCTCTCCCCCTCTCCTCTGCTCACACTCTTCATCAAACAGATGACGAGTTAATAATTAAACGCAAATCCATAAAAGTGAGTTATCAGCAATAACATGATGCACCGTGTCTCTCATTCCCCTCCTCTGACATCTCCTGTCTCATCTCTTTCCCACTTTTTTTCTCTTTCAGAACTACACCCAGTACATCCCGCTGTCCATCTACGACCTGCAGACGTGGATGGGGAGCCCTTCCATTTTTGTCTATGACTGCTCCAATGCGGGCATCATTGTCAAGTCATTTAAACAGTTCGCCCTGCAGAGAGAGCAGGAGCTGGAGGTAGGCAGCTGCACTGACAAACACGTACATGGTTTTTACGGAATGTAGCAACACAGCAGTTGAGTAGTCGGGTTAGTGGTTGGGTTGTCATCCAACACCAAAAGGGCTGGTGTGCATGCAAACAAGGAGAAATGAACCGCTGGTATTTATGAGTTGTTACACAAAACAAAAATGCTCACACATATACACTCACTCACACACAAACACGCAGACACACTCATATATACTGTATATATAAGGAGGAGCTGAGAGGTGTCGGTGATTGTTGAGTCATGATTCTTCACTAGAATCATGAAAAAAATCCAGGATGTCCTCACCCTGCTGTGATCCAGCCAATCAAATGGGCAGCTGGCTGTAAATCATTGAGTCTTTCTTTAGTCTTGAGAGTACATATGCACACACACACACACACACACACACATACACACACACACACAACCACACACACAACCACACACACACACACAACCACACACACACACACACACACTCTCACAGATACACACCACTACCAGCCCCAGTCCCTTCACCGCTTCATCTTTTTATTACGTTTTCTCTCTCCCGGCTACGGCATGTTATGTGAATCCTTAATGAGATGGCGCTGTCATTCATCTCAATTATTCATGGAGAAGTTTCAGCCAGACTGTAGATTAGCTGGGAAATGAGAGAGGGAGGGGAGAGTGTGAAAGGTACAGGATGAACAGTACTGAGCAGAGAGACGGGAGGCAGAGCTGGAGTAAAGGAGAGCTACTGCGCTGTACTACCTGTTAAAGTAATGGTAAAGGCAGCAGCTAAACTGCTGAGTTGCCGCAGTGTTTGACAGAAGTCGTCACAAGTGTCTCTCCGCCCTCAGCCACTCCTGCTGTTTTCTGTTCGAGTTTGCAGAGGTCATGGCAGTGCTGCGCTGTCAGGGCTAAAGTCAGCACTTCTGTTTTGCTTAATATCAGAAGTATGATTTTTTGTTGGTGTCTTGGTACTGGTGCATAAACAGTGCCAACAGTCCCATTTTTGTATTAGTCTCATAGATACCAGCCACCTGAAGTTCATGGGGTCTCTTTCTTGCCAAGACCCATCCTCCATCCAAGTTTGTTTGGAATCCGTTTACTAGTTTTTTGTGTAATCCCAACCAACCAACTGCCAAGTCAATTCAAGTGAATTTTATACGTTTTCTGCCAATTCACAACAAAACTTATTCATGACACGTTCTAAGTGGAGTAGGTATAAACCATAGTCTTTAAGTTGTTTATTGAGACACATCCTTTCCCCAGTGAATAAGTACTTGCCAACAGTGGTGGGAAATAACTATCTGTCTCCCAGAGAACAGACTGTGGTTTCCCTTTCTGCCTCATCTGTCAGATGTGAAGCTCCTCGTTGATCTGGCTCGTAATTTACTCACGAACAAATTCATTCACACTTAGTAGTACATTTAGTCTAGCTTGCAAATATATATGAAGTAACTGGTTGGGTTAAATATTTTAGTAATTTAGCAATATAGTTATCTGTCTAGTATGTAAATAATATGTTAATGAAGTGACGGCTTTAGTGTGGATATTCAGCACCAGAGACAGAACTCAGTTAACCTATATTATTAATTTTCTGATGGCTAATTTTCTCTTGGCAAAATCTAAAAAAACAACTAGCAAAGAGTAGCTATAAAAGAAGGCACGCAACACTCATTCTTTGTAGATTGTCCAGGCGTTAAAAGTGCAGCAGCAATCGTGTTCTTTGCCTGAAGGTGGCACCCAATAGCATACCCACATCTAAACTGCTGCTGCTGTCACCTCTCTTGAATGGAGGTGGCTCAAACATTAAGGTGTAAAACTGCTGGTACATCAAGAATTGTCTGGTCCTGTTTTACAGTTCTTCACATCGAAGACACTTTAGCCCTAACAACTTTATTTGAAGTTCTTCCGCCCTCTACCGGTCAAATGCTGATTAATAAAGCTTTAATTGGCGATGTTGACTTTTTGTACAACAAAGAGATAATAGTGTGTATTAGTATAGAGGTGGCAAAACACAGTAAGGGTCAAATGACTTTGACTGATCTAGAGAAAGCATTCCTAGAACTATTTTCAGCAATCTCGCCACGTGTTTTAAAAGTAACATTCGGGAATGTCAGCAATTTACCACCTGAGTTTTTATGCAATTCTGGTGAAGTGAAGTGACCAACCTTTCGTGACAAGCAGCAGATCAAAGTAGGCTGTCACAAAGGAGTTATTAGTAGGGTTTTAAACAGGCAGACAGGTGGTCTGGAGAACAAGCTCCCCATTCTTGTGGCTATTCAATACGAGGTTCACTGAGCAATGGGCCACTTTGGGTTCTCTGGGTTATGGCTAAGAAAAATGTCTTTACCACCGCTGTCTGTTGTCAGTTGAGGGTAGTTTTAGTGTGATATTTGCTTTAAAGCCTGAGAGTACAGCTTGGGGAGTAGCTGTGGTTGGTATAAGCTTAGATATGCTGTGTGGCTGACGCAAGAATGTACACACACTTGATCAGTCATTTTTGGAGACTTTGTGTCTCCCCTTTCATAGCAAGGCATTTTGTGTACTCCAAAGGAATTAACTGCATCCTTGCACAAAAAGTATTTATTTAAAGGTTGGAGCTTCAGTTCATTTGAGCCATTTTATCATCCCAGATGGGAAACTTGACTTTCAGTGAGGGTCACAAGACCGTACGCAAGTACTAAAACAACAGATCAAAATCAAAAGGTACAAGAATGTTTCCCGAGCAAAAATCACGAGCACAAAAATACAACAGAACAGTCTCTCAGATACAAAATTGAATGTGCATATTAACCAGGGTTAATGCTCGGAGAACAAAGGAGTTTTTCCTGCTATTAAGCTTGAACAGGGGTACTCTGAATCTATAGCCTGAGGGAAGAATGAGGGCCAGTGATCGATGCCATCGTCCATCACAAAAGGCTCACAGTCATTGACTTCTTCCCCCTGTACAAACATGATTTAAAAGGTGCCCCAACAGAAAGCTTAAAAAAGTGGTGCGTCCCCTCAGAGTTGCCGTAGGGCAGGAGTTGTTGGCATTTGTGACAAGTGGGAGAGGAAATGATAAGAAGTTTGTTGTTTCTCAAAGTTATCTCTCCATTAAGGGAGTCACGATTTCGATTTACAATCGTAATCGACCAAATATTAAGTCACAATCTCGAACTTCGAATTAAAAAATGGAATCGTCGATGCTGCCACGCCTCCATGTCACGTCTGGTCGGCTTGCCAAGCGGAAAAAAACACTAACTTAGCTACTAGCTAAGCCAGTAGCTATTAGCTACAGCCGTTGAAACGATAGCATGGTGTTACACCATTCCTGTTCGGCTCCCGGACCGTGGTCGGGAAGCACAGGGGGCCGCAGTTTGTGTTTACCTTCGGGGTGAAGGCAAACACTAGCTGGTCGGGAAATAATACCAGGGAGCTTTGCTGTATCTGGCCGTCGCCTTTATTCACAGCCAAACTGCAGACTATATTGTACACTTTATTGCTGTCGCTACTACTGCTACTCCTTTCGCTTCTCCTTCCTCTCCCATTCATTCACTGACCGCACGTACGCACGCTCCCTCACTGTCGCTCGCCCACTCGCACCTTGCGCTCACACACCTCACGCATCGCCCTATTCCTGAAAAGGGGCTACGCCACTCTCACAACAATGGCAGCTGCAGATGCAGGAGACCCATCGACAGAACTTGCTCCTCTTTCACTGAAGTCGCCGGTGTGGAAGTATTTTGGATTTCCATAGAATTATGTTGACAACTTTCGAGAATCGAATCGAACCGTGTCCTTAGAATGTAATCAAATCGAGGATTTGGAGAATCGTGACACCCCTAGTCTCCATGTCCCATGTATTATTTTCTAATTGAAGCTGCCCAGTTTGGCAAACCCAAGGTGCTTGGTTGAATTGGTGGCACTGGCGTTTCTTTCCTGCAGGTCACTGCTTTGGTCTCTCTTTCAACTTTGCCATAATTATTTGTGTTCTCTAGCTTAGGTTCCTCAGTATAGCTAGCTTGCTAGACATTTTCCAACCCTATTTCAGACTGGTTTGTTTAGTTCATTATGAACCTGGACTTGTGGAAAAACCGTTGGTCAAAGATAGCCATGTTGGATACCACATCTTTCTACCTGTAACCTACACAATGTAACTCAGGTGTTTTTTGTCCCTGATGTTTAGGTTACAATACCAAGCATTCAGAGTCGTAAAGAAAGTTGGGAATGTAACTGAGGAAGTCCTCCAGTTAAATTTGGGGTAAGTTGCATAGAATCCGTAAGCAATTTCACATTTCCATCCAAATGCCTCCCCTGCTTTTCCACTAGCACAGGAAGTGTTTAATGGGGATGGGTGATGGAAGAAGAGGAGAGATGCGAGGACTTCCACAGACTATTCAATTGTGCAGAATTTGATCCAAGCTGGGAGTCCCCCACACGCTCCTGCACCTACATCCCTCTGTCGCGACAGTGTGTGCATGCACATGGGTGATCCTGAGAGGAAATCATGCAATGATGATACACACACATAATTTGTCAGCCATTTTGAAATACACACTGTTGCTACGTGCACGGTGCACCTGTTTGCCATAGCACGACAGGCCTGATCCCACCAGGGACTGGATTATTTGGAGATGCAGTGATTCACATGAAGACCAGAGCTTGAAGGAAAGGTGGAGGAGGAGGTGGTGTTATCACTCCTCCACAGCACCAACCTCCTCCATTCAGTCAGTCAGTGTGGAAGTCTGCTCTTGAGTGCTCTATTATAGGGCCACCTGCTTCCTTTTAAATATCTCATCACTTCCTGCGTGCACTCAGCAAACATGCTCACTGCATTAGCTGCAGGGCAGAAAGGGGTGTGTGCGCGTGTGCGTGTGCGTGTGTGCGTGCGCATGCATGTGCGTGCGTGCCCTGCAGCACTCACAGCAGGACACGCTGGAGTGTAAGAGCTTGGTGTGTGTTCTGTGTGTGTTGCGGGTTACGTATTTGTGTTGCCAGTGTTTCCAGGATGCTCATATTAAGCCTCGGCCGGCTCCCTCTATCTTTTTAATGAATAATTAACGCACAGCAGTAAAAGTATAGCTCGACCAGAGTTGCATTTTAGTAGCCCTGCATTCACGTGCATGACTACGCCCCTCTGCTGTTAATATGTGTTGTTACATCTGAATCCTCCCTTGGAGTAATAGTCTCATAAATTAATGTCACTTTTTAAAAAAAGAAATTCTCAGAAATACAATTGTACCCTGATATCCCCAGAGGAAGAGAGAGAAAAGAAAGCTGTCATGGTGATTTTCATGGTAATTTGCGAGATTACAATATGCTAATGTGATAATTACAGTGGATGCTTGGCATTAATCAGCTTCTGCTGGCAATGTTGTCGTATTTACCGATAGGATTACTGCGGCACGCCGTCACGCGCTTTCTCCAAATTTCTTCCGGGAGACAATGTTCTTCTTAGGTTGACACAACGAGAGGCTTTAGAAACACGCTCCGCTTTGTTTGTGGTGTCGCTCTCTGCGAGCGAGTCGACATTTTCCTCATTAGAGAGAGAGAAGAGGAATTATGTTACAAGAAGACTGGCACAGATCCATTCGAATGGCAACAGGCATGCTCCCACTCATGCCTGCAAGCATTTCAAAGAGAAATGAGATATGCATGTTGATGGAAAAAGAGACACATGCACAGTTATATGCATTATTATACTTCCACTCATTAATGAAGACCATTCTTCTAGATTTTTATTGTCATGATTTATTCATGTATGTGTGCAGATCTTCTTATAGAGAACTGTTCTGTAAATAGTAAGATCTGAGCATCAGCGGATGGCGCCTTTCTTCCACCACTTATTATAGAGTCAGCTAATGAGTTGTTGAACTAGCACGGAGCAGGAAGGCTGTGCAGTATATGTACAGGAACAGGGAGCATTACATAAATCTACAGTGTCTCATCACAAGCCTTCTTTTGCTGCTTGATTAGCTTAACTGAAACAAAGACTGAGCATTTGAATCAGGTCATAGCAGTTTTATGAATAGTATACAAAAGCTTTTTTTTTCCTTCTCCTTTTTGTAAGTTTTTTGAGGCCCCACAGAAAAGATCCACATTTTTTTTCCTGTTTTGTTTGCTGAGCAGCGTTCTGGATAATCTCTTTGCATTTGTTTCTTGTCTCATCCTATATTTGACTCGGCTCACCCCTGGTGCAGAAAGACTATCACGATGCCTCAGATTTCGCCTTAGATAGTGTGGGTTTAACTCAGCTTGCATCACATGCTGGGCTGAGGCGCAATTTTATAGACCAAACAACTAGTTATAATAAATAATATTTCTTAAGAAAATGATCAATTCATCAGCAATGAAAATAATTGTTAGTTGCAGCCCTTTATGATAGTGATCTTGTTCTTATCCTTGTAGATTCTTAAACTATATCTCTATCTATACTTATATGACTGGGCTTTTAGTGTGTTCTAACAGTCCGTGACAGACACTATCTCCTCCTTCTCCGACGTCCTACTTGTAGCTCCAAAAGTGTTTGCAAACACAGGAGGGATTTGGCACTGGAAGCAACATTTTAGACTGCAGTAAACAGCTGTTCCGAGCATCTACAAGCTCTCCAAGGTAACAGTAACAGTTTGTGATTTATGACAACATCCTTATCGACAGTGAGGAATGCAAGGTGTGTGATATAAAATCACAGCATTTTGCATTGCACACAAATGCTTTAGATCAAACTGAAATTGTCACATTGCAACTGTTCGAAGAGGCATCAGTTAGTGCAGGAATTCGTTAAACAAAATGAAGTGGAATCAAATCAAAATCAGCACAATCCAAATAATCATCAAGCTGTCGGTCACATGTTGAGTCCAGTTTTTCTCACGCAGCGGTCGCCAACTGCGAGGCAGAGAGGACTGAAGATAAATGCTTCGGTAGTATGGTGTTGGCAAAGCAGGGAGAAGAAGACGGAAAAGATGGTATACATTACTCATCCCACTAGGGTTAATTATTTTTCCTCATTCTGTTGTTATTTTACACACACGCTGGCCTAAAATACACACATGCATAAACAGCACCTAAACGCATGCATTAATGTATGGAGACATGCAAAGGAGCTGCCATGTAGCAAGTGCCCCGGAGCAGTTGCGTATCTGGTGCATTCCTCCGAAGCTAGACCCAGTAGTGAAAGAAAGTGTTAGTTGAGTGATGCAAATGATGAGCCAACTCAGACTGCTCTACAAGTCATGGGTGGGAAAACATGTCTAGCTTGGATTCATCCAACAGTGTCTGAGCAGTAACTCCCTTAAGTTAATTCACTGCCCCTTGATGATCTCAAATCCAACGTGTTGCGATGTGCCTCGTCTTGGATTGTTATATTTAGCCTAAATAATAACCTACACATTGTAATCCAGCCCCTCTGCTCAAACCCTTTTGGGACTACCTTCTCACTAGCAAGTTCTATCATCAATTCAATAGTTGATCGTAAAAATCAAAACAAAACAAAGTATTGTAAGTAATAATTTCTTCCAATTCAGGTGATAAAAATGTGCGAAGCCCTGACAGTAGAGATGTCTCAATCAAGTTGTCTGGCCCTGATCCTGAGCAGAGTCCTCAGATATTGTGAATCATCTGAATAGGGTCCAGTCAGATACTTATAAATACCTAAAAGATGATTACATATGTACATTACATATTGAAATAACTGTTATAGCCACTCTGACACACCTTATTTCTCATTGTATCTGAATGCTGGTCCTGATTCAAAATTGCTTAGTTTGAATAGTATTAATTAATACAACAACATTAATAAAAGAATACAACCTCTGAAATTGTGATCCACTGTAGAAAACAATGTATCACTCGGAAGATGTTGGGATGGAGCCTCTTCTCTGACAAACAATCTTTGGCCAAGTACAGACACACAAATGAACAACAGCAAAGTTTCATTATGTTTCTCAAGAAGTTATCATATCATTTATTAGTTATCTGGCCTGACACTGACCATTTGGATCAGTGCGACAGTGAAATTGTCCGAGATTCATTGTGCACATGAACTTCTATTTAAGACAAATACATGGCTACATGTAATGACATTCTTTTAGCAGCTTATTGTCACATGTGTCTTGGTCACATGAAAATACCACCTACTTAACTGACGTCCTCTGTGAAACACGAAGAAGAGGAAGGAGAAGAAGCCACAACAATTGGCAGAATAGAAATCACACTGTCTAATTTACATGCAATACTAAGTACTTTCTTGGGCTTTCTTAACCTACAGATGTTAGCATCAGATGTGTGTGAACACACTCTCTGTTTCAGCCGATCTAATCAGTGAACCAGTAACCACAATACTCCCAGAATCCCTCACAAAAGTTGTTTCTTTGTCTCCTTACTTTTGAAGAGTGTTGTTTTGTTGTGGCGTCACTGAACCAGCCTCTACATCCATGTCTAAGGTGTGTCTTAGCTGCCAGCTGCAGCTGTTTAAATGCACTGTATTAACTGATTTCACCAATTACACAACATTTTTGAATGAAGACAACACTTTGTTGATGGTAAGCATGTCAAATCTTTCATGCTAGAAACAGTAATCAATTTAGGCATCTACTTTGTTGCCCATAGACCAGAGTCTCTCTTGAAAATTGCTTAATTTGTGAGTTGTTGAGTTAGGAGAAACTTTATAAACTTTGGGAAATGTTGTCTGCCACAAATTCTTGATGAATTTGTCTTTCTTTTGGTTTTGGCTATACATAAAGTTCTTTCTTTCTTTGTGTAAAATATCATGGTGTTCTCCTAGTGATGGACGTTTTTTTATTTGAATACCGAGCAAGTAAATGAGCTTTGATCACATATGGTCACTCAAGATACATGCTTTAACCCATGTTATTGTCAGATATGTACTTAAAGACTTAGAATCTCCACTTGTGATCATATCACTCTGCACAGATGGCAATACCAGGTCTGAGGTGCCTCTAAAATAGATTTTTATTCTCATAAACTGGCCTTGACAGAAATAATGTGGGAGCCAGCACAATTGGAGACCTCCCAAACACTGACCAATTAAGTGTCAAATGTTTACTCCAATAATATTTTGATTCTCAACCCACATGGAGCTCATTCTAATTTCTTAATTCCTGCAGGGTTAGTTTACATTTTTCTTTTTCTCCAAATTTAGGCCTGTGAAACTGTGATGTTATGTTGTGTGTTCACAGGAAATGGAGCAAGAGTCTTGACTATAATCTGACATGTCATCGGAAAAATCTCTCCACAGCTACTGACACCAACAATCTACAGGTGTAGAGCCGTTGGCACAATAATGAAATCAAACTCAAAAGCTGCTGTCAGTGAGGAAAAAATGTGTCCTCACAGTCGATTAAAAATGAATTGGAAACAGGATGCAGCGTTTATTGGAAGAATAGAGAGGTGTGTTTTGCTGAAAAGAGGTAATAATTATAACGTTATTATTGTTATTAACATTATTATTAAAAAAAGAAATGATGATGATGATGATAATAATAGCAACAACAATAATAACAGTAATAATCCCTCTCATTTGTTTCCATGATAAGGTAGAGCCGCAAAATGAAAGCAGCAACCGATAGCAGTCAGGGATGATAGAGGAACGTCTTGGATTACTGCCTTCATTAAGACTCACACCTCATTAAAGTCTACTCAGCAAAAGACAGAACCCATATTGAACTCTCGGCAAACGAATCAACAGTACAACAGCACAATGAACACATAAATAGTCAAGCGCTCCAAATATAATTAAAGTTTTACATCATATGCAAGCCCCCTCCATCTTTCACTTTTGCAAGTATCGACTGAGCCGTCCCTCGGTGAGGTAATAACGCGCTAATCCTGTTTTTAGAAGAGACGGGAGGATATTTTACCACTGAAGACTGCCTGCTAAGGGGGCCAGCAGGAGGAATATTTCCTCCCTGGGATCAATAACCTATCACATTACCATTACGTTCTGAAAATGTCTCTTGCATTGTGTCAATTGTAGTGTTTTGCCTGGAGGCACACAGTGTCAAACCTATAAAAAACAGTTATTTGTGTCTTCTGTAGTCAGATTTCCTGTTTTCATGCAACAAAGGGAGAACAAAACAAAAATAAGTCTTTGATTGCTCATCCCACGCTGACCATAACGGAAGCAAACAGTTGGACGCATTGTTTGCTTCAGTTTTTAGTGAATTCTCTCAAGTTCTTTAATTTTCAGTGTGGTACACAGCAGCTAAATGGAGAAGTTCAGCTAATAAATGAAAACAACACTGTAACTTAGAATTAGCTCACTCATGAAGACATACATTTCAGACCTTGATGAAGTCTGTTGTGGAAAAAGCTGACAAATGATTAGATGGGTAGTCGTTTGTCAGATTTTGGCTTCATCTCATCACTCCGAGAAAACTTTTCCAGAGAGACAGACACAAACAGCTTGCAACAATGATGAGAACAGTTAGAGCAGACTTACGTAGGTGGTAACAGGGTGCTAAAGCCTTCACCTGTTGCTTTTGCTGGACATTTGGACAATCTCACACTTGGACTTCAGATTAGTTTTCAAACTAGTTTTCATTTTGAGTATGAAGATGCTGAAGTTGTTTTTATTCTCCATGCCTCCCTTCATCATCATTTATCCTTCTATATCAGTCTGCAGCTGCCACTCTTCAGTCTGTCTCTGACATGTCTTATCTAGTCTTTGGACTTTATCCTCCTGTCTGTCTCTGTTTTCCTCTCACCTTACTACTCATTGCTTTGTCTGTACTCTGATCTTTTAGTATCACAGCAATACCAGGATTTGGCCATTTTCTAGCGACTGAAACACCAGAGCAAACAATAAAAAAAAACATCAAGAAGTCGGCAACATCAGAGTGAAACAACTTCCATGTATTGGAATGGCAGTGGCTTTGCTCAAAGCTATTTTTTAATAATTGTGTCAACAAATTTGGCTGTGTCTCAGTGTCTGTGAGTGCTGTGTGAGCCCTCTGACAGACACAAACACTGGCCACAAACAAGTTTCACCTTGTTAAAGTCAGGTTGTCTGGCACCCAGATCCTCTACTCTGTCTGTCACACTGTCATTCAGTTCCCCGGACGATAGGTCAGGTTGTGGAGCAGCTCAATAATTCAATGTTTTGGTTCTGAAACCCAGATTCACACTGACATGGTTTTCTGTGCTTGTCTAAAATATTCTCCTGGCTTTAATCTCTGGATATTTCAAACCTAACTGTTCATTTACGCTGACTCGTTTTTAGCTACCTTTGCATATTTCTGGGTGCAGCTCAAGTGTCCATTTTAGAAAGCACTGATTTCAAGTTCAGTTTTTTTCAGAGCACCTGATCATCCGTACAGCCTACAATACCCTCTGTCCTTAGACCCTCAAGGGATAATTTTGTTTTTTGCAAGTGTTAAGCCAGCAAGCAACAGTTGGCACCGAGATTTATATCATCCTCAGCACTCACCAGAGATTCTGGTTCTCTCTCTTCATGAAGTGAGAGAATCTGTTCATTAGGTTAAGTACATGTCCCCTCCAGCTCCAGTCAGCAGCCAACATAATGAACACCCGACAGTGGTGGTCACCTCCACAGATTGCTGCTGCAGTCAGTGTTAAGTTCAAAAATGTAATCTCTAAGCTCCCCTCATGTTGTTAAATGACTCTGGATCAAAGCAGAATCTGATGTGACTCCAGGTGTTTGTTCCTCCAGGAGGTCTGGCCCTTCACCCAACTCTCTCCTCCTGAGCTGGCTGGCTCTGAGCGACTGCAGTGACTATTCTCCTGTGCCACCTTGCCCTCCCTCTACAACACTTGACAATATGCCTTTTGGTGTTTTTTTGACAGACAGAAGCATCAGAAATTATATGTTTTGCATTTAAAGGGAAAAAAATTAGAAACCTCAGGTAGACCAAAAATAGAAATCGTGTGTACAGAATAGAATGGCAAAACAAATCACAGTATGTACGAAATACGATGACAAAATTACTGTTAGCTGTAGATGTGCATATGTAAAGAGTACACTGCCATGTCTTGTCTATTCAGGTGGCAGCCATCAATCCCAGCCACCCGCTCGCCCAGATGCCTCTGCCGCCCTCAATGAAGAACTGCATCCAGCTGGCTGCCTGCGAGGCCAGCGAGTTGCTCCCCATGAACCCCGACCTCCCCGCTGACCTCTTCACCTCCTGCCTCACCACGCCCATCAAGATCGCCCTCCGATGGTAATCTTTCTCTAAAACTTTATTTCCTGCCTCTCTGCTATAGTCCACATTTGAGGAATTCCAGATGGTGTATTCAGCATCAGTCCGACATTCATGCTGAGATAATAGTGTAGGCTGTGATAACTGCTAGTAAATGTTAGCATTTAAACGGTGTTTCCTATTATTGAGCCCAAACAGGCTTTAAATAGCCAGGGGAGAAACTCAAAATGTATACACAGGGGCTGGATGCTTATAGACTTTCTCTGGAGGTCAGAAAATGTTAAAGAAACATTCTGCTTTGAAAGAATTTGAAAAACCTTTCTGCTCTCGATAGTTTACTTTTACTGGGGCTGACCTATCCTCTATGAATCTCTTTTGACCAAAAAAGAACAGAGTGTTTTCAGGTAATTGTAAATCATTTGAGGTTGAGGTTATATGTATTATTATTCATCATAATCTAAATGTTATGTTGAGATTATGGATTCATTTTCAGATGGATAGTGCATTATTTCCCAAAACAATCATGACATGGAGCACTGTAACCATAACAATGCCTGCCACTTGTTGGCAGCAGGTTGAACACTTTGAGGATAGAGTGATGTGTCCTGTCCATAGAGCAAACTGAACTTCAGCCATGCTCTGTATTCAGTTATGGTGAGAAATACTCAGCTCTGATGAAAAATGTAAACAGGCTTCATCCATCATCTGCACAGTCGGCTCTAGTAAAACAGGTGAAAGATATTCAGGCATGTGTTTCATTTGGGAGACTTGGCTGATACAGTGGCCTGATGTAAATGCAGCCTGATGCATCATTCAGAGGACTGTACTGGTGAAGTGTCAAGTGAAACCACAGGAGCACATGGGTTACATCAGCCAGTCAGCTGTGTGTGTGGCACACTGAGTGTGTGGGGCTTGCATACCCCGGCAAAGGCTATTGCATCACCTCTGATTCCCTGTCAACAACACACACACACACACACACGCACACGCACACGCACACACACACACACACACAGATATGTCATTCATGTTCTATACACACATGTACTGTAACTCCTGTATGTACAGGCTGTTATCTCTGACAGAGCTGAGAGCTGATGAGAGCAAATTAAGCCATTCTTAGTGTCAGCGCTGGGTATCAGACAATACCAGAAGGTGATGGGAGTATGAGAAGTTGACTTAGATGTCTTGCTCAGAGTCTTAGTCTTCTTTTATCGTATTTTCCTGATACGCTTATATTGTTTTTATTCCAAGTTTCTATCTGCTCCAGCCTCTGAGAAATGAAGGTTCTAGTCGACGCTGATGATTCTGTCAAGAAAACCGACGCCTTGGGTTTTACAATGCTTTTTTAATGGCCACTCTAGGTCCTAATAGGTTAACACAAGCCTGCACACTGAAGCTGAAGTCTTATTCTATTAAGAAAAAGTTTTATTCTACAAACTTATCTTTTTCTTCTTCTTCTTTTAGTACTACTACTTCTTTGTCTTCTTAACATGGCTTAATAAAACATGGCTTTTAAAAATTTCTAAACTAACCCGAATTCAGTTAATGATGATAGACAGAGATGCATTTACATTTACATTTAGGGCATTGAGCAGACGCTTTTGTCCAAAGCGACTTACAATAAGCACCGTTGTCACAAGAAATAAGCCACACCATTTCATTCTTGATAAAGTAAAAAGAAAATAGTAACAATTTTCAAGCCCTCGTCTGAGCATCGTTGCTGATATTTGTCAAGTATGCAGATGGCCTTCAAGAGTTTTTGCGACGTACCACAACTAGCATATTCCAGGCTTAGGGGGGCTTCCAGGGTTAGCTCATTAACTTTGAGTAATAACTTCATCACACATTTTTGTATTGTTAAATCACATTTGTAGTTGCTAAGATTTGAAGATGTGCCAATATTGGATTCCAACAGGGAGTGCAACACAAACTAAAACAAACAAAATATCTCCCCTTGCATTTTTTTACAGTAGACATGTTGAAATTTCACAGAGGGGAAAAAGGTTCACATGATAAACTGCGTAATGGATACATGTTATGGAGCTACTTTGGATTCAAGTTATGTTAATGGTGTTGTTCATGTTAATAAGACTTTGGGTTTTTCTATTAGGACAAGTCAAAATATCTGCAGTGGAAAAGGCATATTTAGTTGTGTCAGTGTGTCTTTTATTGAAGGGTTTTAAAGGAGAGAGTGAGGACTCATCTCTGTATCTCACATTTCTCATATAATTATGTTTACTTTACCTTCATGCATGCAACATGATAACAAATATCTATACATCACCATGACCTGCGTGACTGAGAACCTTCATCAACAACATGATAACATGCTGTCCAACACCTGGAGAGATGATGAGAGAGATGGAGTATGTTAAAACAAAATCCCAGACAAATCCCACAACAAAATGTGAGAAAGACACCACCAGCAATCACCCACTGGGTTTAAAGACATTTCTTTTTAAGTGGTTTTTAGATGAGCTCAGAACGTCATCTTCCATGTAGTAGCATACAGTACAGGCACTATCTGCAAGTCCCTTTGATGCCATAAATCGTTACTTCCCCGCACAGTTTTTTGCATTTTAATGACTGAATTCACTTTGTGCACACTTAAAGTCACAGAGGTGATTTAACACATTTTCCCCCAAAGATTTGAAAGAAGCTGCTAACTTTTTTTAAAATGTGTGAGTGAGAATGACGGGCTGCCTTCAGGAACTGCCCTCTAGCTCGCTTAATGTTTTTTCTCTGCCAGAAATGTTGAAGAGTTTCGTTTATCTTGCTCTGCTCTAAATCCACATCCCACCGTGACCTTCAGCATAATGAGGTCTCAGTATTATGCCATTAATATTGATATCCCTTACCAACATACCATTCTGAGAACAAGTTGCTAAAAGCCAGCTGGATGATATTGACTGAACTATTCCTTAATACCCTCTGCCTCCAAAAATGGATGTTGGGGCTTGCAGAGAAAATTTGGGACTGATCGTTTGTATTAATGACCCTGGTAAACTCAGGCTTCAGTCGTTGTGTGAATGAATATAATGTGCTTAACTGTAATGACCCGGGGGAAATTCAGTCATATATTACTCTACATATGCATTATATATGAAATTTCCTCACAGCTCAGTATAGTTTGATAAGCTAATTCAGCATTAATGTTACATAAACAAAGCTTCAATAGAGATTAATTGAATGTATCACTCATTATTCATCAACTCGACGAACACAATATAGAAATAGATTTCATAGATTAAGCTGACAGAACAAAAATATGTATATGCTCTACATTAGTGTTGTATTTCTATTAAAGAATTGCATTGTTCATCCTCAAAGTCCATATCGAAAAATCCAATGATTTATTTTTGGTATTTAGTTTTCCCTTCTGAAATCTCTAACAAAGGGATTTCTCCACAAATTCAATAAAAATGACCTTCCGCGACTTTGGAAAAAAGAAATAAAACATTCTTCCACATTAATGCTGAATTCATGACTGATTAAACACACCCTGTCTCCAGTGGTTTTACTGATATAATGTCTCTTGGTCTGGTCTGACTCATAGCTTATGTTGGCTAATGACAGCTAACATTTGAAAACTTTAAAGCAACAGTTTTTGTTTTACTTTTAAAATAACGTCTTCAAAAACATTTGGATGGTACAGCATATCGTAATAGGGTGACTGGTGTCTCTCTCACAGCCACACCACCCTCCTCCTCACTTGGCTCTGTTATGTGTCTTCAGTCAGAGTTTATGATCACAGTTTACACACATGTTTACATCAAAATACATGTTATGATGTAATAGGTTTTATTTGTAGTAAGCACCTACATTACGCCTGGCAAATATGCATTTCATTGCAATTGTGTTGCATTCAGAAATGGTGGGGTGCACCAAGTTGCACAAAATGCCAATTTCTGCATAATGTTGCTTTAAATGCTACTGTGCAACTGACTTTATAGATTCAGTTCATTGAATCACAGTTTTTCTCGACTTACACCACTGTTACACTATGTCATAGAAATTACCATCATCCCATAATTGTCACCTGTGGCCACAGTGGCGCTGCTCAGCAAAAGTTACATAAATTGGCTTTAAAGTCAAGGCCTTCAAGGCAATCACTGTGTGACATTACTAATTCCAGACATATACAGCTGCTGTTCAGCGCCCTCCTGCCAGGTTGGTTGAGAATAGCAATTTGATTAAGAATAGTCCCAGTGGTCAAGAAAAACCTCCACACCAGATTAAACATACCAGCTGTGGCCTGCAAGTGTACCAACCTGCCCTCCAGCTTTTAATGAGACCTAAAATCTTCCCCAGTGTCTAAAGATTCTGGAGCTCCCTCTCAACACTTCTCCCTCCCCCCTGATATTCTCATAGGTTGATGCTGCCTCTCGTGCTCACTTATTATTTTCTAAATAAAGACATGTCGAGCTGTCTTCTCCTTAATTTCAAACAGCCCCAGAGTGAGAAACAGCGAGAAAATGAGGAAGGAATAAGGGTGAGTTTGACAGGGTTAGAGTGGGCGGATGGAGGGATTCAGTGATGTGCCCGCTTACCTTGGCTTTAAATCTTTAATGAGATGCATTGAGGGATTGATGATGGGGTTAACAGAGAAAGAGAGTGAGCAAGGGAGTGAGAGAGAATCAGTTGGGGAAAGCAAGGCAGAGAGAGTGCATGTGTACCTTTCATTGCTCTGCTGAGCAGAAAATCATTACTGATGGAGCGCCATCTTCAAGGGATTTCCCCACTGCTGCGATGGATGGGGAGGGATGGAGGAGGTGCGCATCTGAAAATAGAGAGGGAGGAAACGGGATGAACCCAGGGGCTTGCAGGGTAAGGAAGAAAAAGGAACACCGGATAAGGGAATAAAAGCTCAGGGTGCGTCAGCAGTCTAATGGTACATTTAGACTGTCAGTTGGTCGACCATTTGGTTCAGAGTGAAATACCAAGACACAGTGCTGCAGATCCTCAGAGGATGAATCCTGAAGACTTTTGTGATCAACTAGCTATTCATCTAGCACCACTAGCAGGTCAAGTCTTAATTATCCAGTAAAATATATCCACACAAAGAACTAAATTAGGTACTATGGTTGTGCCGTTACAAAAAATTCATTAAAAATAAAAAGAACTAATACCAAATTTGTTCCAACTATTTCAAACACAATCCATGTAGTCTATATCCATGCAACTTTGTCTAATTGATGTGCTTCCTTGATTTACACTGCCTCTAATGCCAAACCTGACAAACTAATGTTTCTGCAGGCAGGTTCATTTTTAATAGCCAGGTGACTTTTAGTCAGGAATTTGACACAACTTCTTGGATGATTTTGTGTTATGATAATCGGTTTTGCAAAGCACTGGCTCTATTTTGCCCTAATGAATAAACTAACAATTACATTGTTCACTGTTACAAAAGAGGTGGCATTTACCATATCAGAGTGATTAAGTGTTTTACTAGCACTACCTGCTGGAGCAAGAGGCAAGGCCCGTAAACAGCCCTTATGCAGCTAGTCAGGGCAGATTAAATTGTATATTTTTCCACATTCCAGCAGAAAATTACTGTTTCCAGACAATGTCCTGTATAATGACCCTGATTAACACCTCCAAAAACATATTTTTGTTCCAAGTTAATCTACTCAATAACTTTTGGATGGATTGCTATGAAATTTCGTTCGAACATTTATGCTCTCTTCAGAATGACCAGTAATAACTTTGGTAATCATCTAACATTTTACTAGCATCACTATCATCACGTCAAAATGGCACTAATGCTGTTGTTTAAATACTACAAAACCAATGACATTCCTGTCCAGCATGTTAACCTAGTCGTTTTAACATGGATGAGAACACATACATTAAGAGGTTCGTGCTGCCCCAGAAGCAAATACGGCTTTTACTTTTTAAACAGCCTCATTTGGCAACTCCTGAAAAATATAAAGATTGTCTAGAATGAACCATGTACCATCATTGCCAGGAAGATGTGAGGGTGCAGCACCTCTGTTATTCAACCCTTTAGGGGAGAATCAGGCAGCAGCAATGGATCCATGTAGAATGCAAAGCAGGCTGAGCCAACTCCTCAGCATGTGTGCTTGCTTCTGCCTCTTCAATATTACACCAATACCATCAGCTCGACATATGCAATCCCCCCCTACAACTGCGCTGCTGTGGCTTCCTGCATGTATGTGAATAATCATGCATATGCTTAGACCCAGGCAATGTATACATGATGCCTGATGCTGATGTGTACATGTAAGCCTTTCAAACTCGCTGCTGAGCTTTGAAGGGGAAGATGGTGACCTCAAGGATCATCCCATTATCAGGTGTGCTGTCAACAGTAGATGAACCTTTAAGAGCAGGAACACAAATGAGATTTTAATTGGCTTTCATGACCACATCTTGTATGCTTTTCATTCTGCAGGGCTCTTCCCTGACACACACACACACACACACACACACACACACACACACACACACACACACACACACACACACACGCACACTACCACACACACATTGGGCCCTCATTATGTTCATTGAGAACAAATGTGGCTACATATCTTTCCTCCCTTTCCCAGCTCCTGTTGGTGGAACAATGCAATTAAACGCTTACAAGAATTGGTATTTGCCTTAACTTACACACACACACAAACACACAAACATACGCACTACACCATTCTTGTTCTGGTGTCTTGACTTAAATAAGTGAAATGTAAATTACTTGTAAAAAGGTTGACACATTCATCTACCCTCTCTTGTCTCTTGATGTAGGAAGTTACATAACATTGCATACGCCTGAGCTGAATACTTTCTGGAGACCTCTATGGATTTGAGGAGAGCAGAGCGTTACCTCAGAAAACCCTATCAAACATACATACTGATGGCAAGATCTGATAGCTCGGCTTCGTCTTGTTTCAAAGACTTGAATCTCTGCTGATGTCATACCGTATCTTTTTACTGAGATTAAATATTTTCTGTGGCTGGATCTGCAGTTTGCCTCATGCTGCTGGGTGCCAGCTGCCAAAGCAGCTATTACACTTAAAGACAGAGTGCAAACGCTGGATACAGCTGTTAAAACTATAAAGCTGTTTAATAAGAAAATGTTTACATGTTTAATGTGAAAAAAAACCACATTGTTTTTCTCATATTGTCCTTTGCTGCAGCACCTCTATTCACCCTCTGTCTGTCCCTTAAGGCCCACCTTCCAAAAAAGCCCAGTCTGCTCTGGTCAGCTGGAACACCACTGGTGTTCTTGAACCTATGACCATGCTGGGGGGCAAGGCTGAGGGCTGTAACTGCATATTTGTGACATCACAACCTTACTTAATTCCTGACAGCTTGTTTAAAGGCACAGTGTCTGAATACAGGCTGTGTGCATTCCTCAGTTGAGTATTTTGTCATTTTCACAATATGTTTATAGCACCTACACCTGCATTGAAATCAATAAGACATGGATCTTACTTACTAAGCTTTCTTTATCAATACGGTCCTTTAAACTTTATTGCTATTTGATATGATACGAGAGGATTGAAAAAAGTAGTGTGAGTGAGGTACAAAATATACTGATACAGCTTTAATCTTTTTTTTAATACAGAAGTTTTATAAACTCCATGTAAAAGATCCAGCTGATGTCAAATAAATTATGAAATCCCCCCCGATGCTCCAAAGAATGAACAAAAAGGCTTGTGGTGCATTTTTTTTTTCTTTTTTATTAAAAACACACAGATGGCTGACGTACAGATATTCAAGTACCAACGATAGTTTGTGCCACAAAAAAATGCCTCAGAACAGCTTCAGTGCTGGTCTCGATTCTCTGAACTCTAATTGAGGAATGAAAACCATACCAAAGAAAAATTGCCTTGTTTAGTGCTCTGATTATGAAATTTCACTCAAGAATATTCTATAGTTGTTTAACTAGTTGGAGTACAGAGACCATGAAATATGATTGGCATCAATTATTTAGGTATTTCCTTTAATGTGTCCAGTATACCAGTCTGTATGCAGTATGCAGATTAAATACAGTCACTCAAGATACGCCTGATCAAATCACATGAACATATTCAAGTTATTTTGAACAGTTTAATCGTCCACCTTAATATACTGAATGGTGTCATCGGGTATCTTAACTATATTACTAATTACTATAGATCCAAATGAGTTTTCTTTCAGAGTAAGGCTTACAGCTGTGAGTCCGAAAATGTGCTCCCTTCTTGGTAAAATCACCATGGCTGCTGTCACAGTCTCAACAGTTGGTCCATTATTCACTGTCAGATTTGTCTCTAGGTGACATCATCAATACGGTCTGTCTCTATGCTGTTCAGCTGGAAGTGAGACTTGTTAAAACTCACAAATTCAAATGGAGCCCTGCGATGTTAAAGGAAAGAACATATGTGAATTCTTTTGGGTGGATTTTTCGTTTAGACTTAATTGCGCTGTAAGCAAGGTCAAGAACCCCTGCAGCTGAGGAAATTTCTGTTAATTAGCATAATGTGTCCAATATACCACTAGCACTACACTTTGATGTTGATTTAAAGTGATAGCAGTAATGAAGCGTGTTTCTATGCTGATAAGGCAGGGCCCTCTCCATCTTCACATTTGTCTTTTTAATGATCAAAAAGCACATTAATCATAATGTGTTATCAGTTGAAAGGTTGTTTTGAAACAAGAGCAGTTGTACCAGAGCTCAGGAGCCTGCTGCTGCTTAATAAGCAGAGTGCTATTAGCTTGGGTAACAAAGAGAAATATGGAAAGAAGCGCTTGAAATGCCACATCCTTTAGTTCTCATCATCTTTCCACATATTTCCTACTACTTAATGGATTTTACACATACAGATCATGTACTATTTTGAAGTTAACACATTGTTCTTTGCTCATTAGTGGCAAGACATTTGCAATGCTACATTATAGGAACTCTGCTGAAAGTCTTTTTAGTGTCACATGAAGACTGTGTGCCTGAAATGTGGCATTTGCAGCCTTGCCTTTCCCAGTGCTGTAGTTCCAAGAAACGTGAATCTCTGTCCACTTATTGTTTCCTCGCGTTGGAGAAACAGTTGACCCCTTAGAGTTTTGTATGCCAACATCACAGTCCTATATACAGTAGCTAATCTTGTGAATTATAGCTACATCTACGCAAAGTAGTGATTGAAATTGCAACAGGTGTGGCTACCCAGCTGTAGAAGGTTGAATTCAACTTGCAGCAAGCAGTCTGCACAGTAACTATTAACTAAAATTATGAAATAAATGCAGTGTACTAAGAAGTTCAACATCTGCATCTAGAATAAGTTGGAGTAGAAATCTAAAGTAGAAGATGGAAGAACCACAAAATTGTCCTGAAGTACAGTACTTAGTTACCTTCCAAAGACTGCTAATCTGCCGCAAAAAAATTTACTTTACAATCTGTGCAACACATGACATTGTCATTCTAAAAACAATCAATTTGGACAGAGGAGAATCGGGAAGTGCGACAATGAAGGATGATCTTCCAAGATGAACTGGCAGACATTCAACTGATACTGTATAGACAGAGTAGACAACAACAATAATATGAGTACACTATATGAACCAATTACAAGCAAATATGAAAAATGATGTAGATCATATAAGATGTTGAGCCACTTTCAGGTATCACTTAGGAGTCAAGGCTCAGGATACCATTCACAGAAGGGGAGAGGAGATGAGAAGCTTGGAAAGAATGTGAAGTTGATTGCAGACAACACGTGATATTATAACAGTTATTGCCAAAGACAGAATTGCTGACTGTGTGAAGCATCGACAGTAGGGGAATGACACAAATTCTGGTTAAAATGAGAGGAGAGAATCCCCAGCATTTTAATACCTGCTGTCAACTGCAAACTACTTTGATGCTTGGAAGATTTCCCGTGTTCCTTTTAAAACAACAATGTTTGAGGGTTCTTCTTTAGAGTTGCCTATATTTAAACTTTCCTTCAACATGTTTTTTAAGACATCAGTTTGAAGTTCGTACCACTGGATCGCAGGGTTTGTATCACAATCATCATCATGTATACACTTTAGTTGTTTTCATAGAACATGCTGAGATTGATATACTGTATCTCATGTACATTGTAGGTCAGTACCACAGCAGATTAGATTTGAGATCACCTAGCTGAACCTCATGCATGACTGATGGAGACAGGGACTTGGGACAAGAAGGCTGATTGAAGAAGTAATGAGCTGTAACCGACAGCTGGTTCTGCAGGGACCAGAGGAGAAACCCTGCTCCTTCCACTCCTCCCCTAGCAGCCATCCTGAGAGCAGTACAGTCGTTTCCTCATACAAGATCCCCTTAATATCCCCTCTAAAAGTTTTAATATGTACATGCCCACTCCTGCCCTCTCGCTCCAGCCTCCACACACTCACTCTCTATTTCACGCATCCAATTAAACTTTGGCCACCTCACTCTCTGTTAGCAGTAATCCCTCAATTTCCTCTTCATCTCTGCCCTCCAGCCTTCCCATACCTCTGTCAGCTGGTCTGTCCATATTGTGTTGTTCCAGCACTGTTGAGTTCGTAAGCCATCGATGTTGTTGCATCCCAGAGCTTGTAGTTGTCACAACACAAATGCTTACATTCAGAATGATCAAAGGTGAGTGCTTTGCCATCCATATTTGTGGGTCTCTTATATCATCTAATATAGATTTCAAATCCAACTTCCACTTGCTTTTTGTTCAGTTTTTTGCTACATAGACATAACTTATTCCCCAAAAGTTGAGACAAACTGGTATTTTATCCCAGAGTCATATACATAGAAGATGACTAGATCTTCTTGCTTATATTTCATTTCATTATTAGTGATAGCAGACTTGGCTCCTGCGATGGCAATGCCGTTTAGTCAGTCAATCCGTGCACCACTTGGTCCAGAATGAAAAATGGGTTAGTATTGGAATGATGGAATAATCGTGTTCCAATAGAAGTAACTTGTTTATGATCCATTTAATCTAATGTTTTCATCAATTCAAACTTTTAATTCATCCAAATGGCTCCAAAACTGATGATGTTCCCATTAGCTTCAGCTATACTTTGGGTTATAGTAGCATGTGCCCATGCTAAACAAGGCTGTATAACACTCTAAACTATGCATACTATCCACCTTATGCCTGGCCCCCACGATACCTTGTGAAAATTATAGGTGCATCTTTCGGGGCACCCTGTTACCTAATGAGAACCAGCCTTTTCCATGCTACTGGGCCATTAGCAAACTTTCTTAGAGCAACATTGGTACATTAACAACGTTATACTGTTTGTTAGCTTTTAGGTCAAAGCACTCATGTTTCTGAGTAGAGACTCACAGAGCCACTACCATGGCTCTTTGTCTCTGCCCTCGCTCTCTATTTATGTTTATGTGATTAAAAAAAGGCCCTCAGTGTTGTGGAATTTTGGCTCACTTGACCGTTCAGGAGAAATTAAGAAGACTCAGAGACACCGATGGCTTACGTTGCGATAGTTTATAAAGCATGGTCATTGAGAAGCAACATAACATCACGTCTGTCTTCACATAGTGTTGCCATGACAATCCTAACAAGTCTCAAATGATATGTTACAGCTTCAGGAGGCAGTGCTTCCATAAACGGTTCTCTGTTTGATAACATAGCAAGGGGGGTAATGCAGAATCTCTCCCCTGTAGCCAGAAGACTAAGAGGTAAAATAGGTCAGAGACACTTAGTCTGCTAACATAGATATATTGAAGGCCCTTCTTATGAGGTTTGCACAAATAGTTAGCTTAGCCTTGGCTTGGTCCGTCAGTCATCTGTTCTGTAGACATATCTACAGTAGCTTTGAGTATCTAGGTTGCAGAGACTGCTCGTAAAGCAATTGTCACTATCCTTATTCAGACTTTAATGTCTGTACAAGACAAGTATAACGTATTGTGAAGTATTGTTTGGAGACATGCTGTCCTGGAAAGATCATATTTCTTCCCCAACACTAAGTATCTGTAAAAGTGTGATTGACAGAGAGGCATAATTTACAATGAACCAAATGTAAACTAAACTGGATTGATAGCAGTTTCACGTTGGCTACATTGGTCCTGTTTGTCACTATATCTTTCAAATCATCTGGTTCATGTAATGAATGAGTTGTTCACCTGACAAGCTTAAACGAAATGTTGTTGAGTCTTAGGAAATTTTTTTTCTGAAAAAAAAAAAGCAAACTGTGTCATTTTCCAAGCTTGAGTCATGGCTGAGATAATTATTGTCCTGCTTTGACGGTGATCATCTGAGAGGTTGTAGTGCTTACATTAACCCTGATGTGATATGTTTCTCCTTTCTTTGGCGAAGGTGTAAATGCACCTCTAATTAGCAACCACGGTTGATGTGTCATCCGGCTACCATGCATTCAGCAGACATTTTACAAACACCAATGAGTTTTAGGTGAGACCAGATTTGACAAGATATCACCCGAGCCTTGATGGAAAGCACTCTAATATGACCCCATGCCATATTCAAACATTTCAGCTCAGAGGAATGTATTGAGCTTGTACAATGCAGTCTTTCAGTTAGGTCTACGGAGTGTAATATGCAAGCATCCTATTCCCTGTATGATTCCCCTCTTAAGTTTGTCACAGGGATGAAATTTAGCTTGATTGATACTCATTTTATCCATCATTTGCATGTTGTTATAGGAGTAAAACACATTTTCCAATTTGATGATTTACCGTTGTTCTCTCTGTCTTATTCTTGTTGTGGGGAATTCATATTTTTTGGGATTAGAAAAAAGAAACAAGCCAGAGGGAAAGCATCTAGAGTTCGAGTTCACATACTGTGATCATATGCATTTGAAAAATCATTTATTCTCATGGCAGTGCATAAATCAGAATCGAATCAGACAAGAATGTTATCGTCTGTGTTTGCTCATCTGAAAACACTAACATGGCTTATCTGAGGAACATTGTGGATCAAGATTACAATAGACACTGCAATGACCAAATTCTCCTCTGCTGTCCTTCTATTTTCTTCTTTATCACTCCCTTCTCCTACCTTCCACACCTGAGGGATTTTTACATCTCCCTGCACAGGGGTTGGATGGAATCACGCTCTCCCTGATGCAACCTCCTGCTTGGTTGGAGCTCTGTTTACTTTGGCCCGTCTGCCTGTTTCTGCCAGACTCCATTTTTAGTTCTTCGTCTCTGTTTATGTCTGGGGATTCACCATATCCCTTTTGCATCAGACACGGGCGAAATCATAAACAAAATCTTTAATCTGCGCTTCAAAGGAAATTCAAAAGTAATTGCAGAACACGGATTGGATTGTGTTGTATTGGGGAAACAATGATATATCTGTGTTTCTGACAAACAGCAAAGGGCTGGCACCTGTTCTGTATCTATGGCTGGCACATGCTCAGCCAATGCAGATTGTGCATATTATGAGCTGCCCTGAAAAAGTTGCTGATCATTAAGACTT
This sequence comes from Diplodus sargus, assembly GCA_903131615.1. Taxonomy (NCBI): domain Eukaryota; kingdom Metazoa; phylum Chordata; class Actinopteri; order Spariformes; family Sparidae; genus Diplodus; species Diplodus sargus. Next base: position 759,207 of record CAEMYA010000258.1, on the reverse strand, counting down.
AAGAACAAGTTGTCCTGGTTACATCCTCCCTCCTCTTTGATCCTTCCGTGCCAGGGACACTCAGGGCCTGTGCTGTTCTTTAAAGAGACATTAAGTCACACTGGTGTCATGAGGGATCTTATTAGTCTTCAGCATGTGAGTGCCATGGCTTGCATCACAGTCGGGGTGGATCAATTGTTGGAAACAGATTCCCAATCCATGTATGACTTCTATTCTTTCAGAAACTGAATTTGCTTCCAGGCAAAGCTGAATCGCTGATACTTGATCGTGACATTCTTTCACTCTAAATGTTCAACCAATAGTGCAACTAATATTTTTTGAGGCAACTAATAATTTTTTTACATTTTCATTTGTCATGTGTCATGTTGTGTAATTTCTACAACTAGACTCACTTCAGAGCTACTTTTCATGTTTTTAAACCTCATACCTTTCAAGATGATGAGTTTGGCTAAATATCAAGTACTTCACTAAACAAATCAAATTCAGTTGTTGTCAGTTATACATTATCTGCTTACTATCTTATGTTTCCCAACATGCACCGCATGTGGGTGAGAAATGCCATCATTTTTTAGGGGGGTCTTGAAAAGTCAAAAACAATCAGTCTGTTGTTGTTTGCTTAAGGTTAAATTGGTAATATTTTTATGTTTTTTATGCTATGTTTACCAATGTTTAAGAATTCTGGTTCCAGCTTCTACCAAGGTCTGTCAGCCAATGGTACGATGCTGTTAGAATCACCTGGTGGCAAGCATAAAGAGTCTTAGGAGTTTCAAGTTTGTGGAAAAAAATGACACTGCCCTAAGGTTAGCTTGTTATGTTCGGGTAAGTTAGCATTAGCTACAACAAACAGCTGTGTTTTGATGTGAAAGCAATGGAAGGGGGAGATGGTATGCCATATTTAGTGGCTGAATGTTATCGATAACACCTTTTTAGGTTTTTAAGCTATTTATGTCTTAAAGCTGGATCAATTGTTATATTTACATTTTCAGTGGTTCAAATTTCAATAAGTTATGTCACTCATAGTGATGAATCCTTTTCAGCCAAAAAAAACATTGTACAATATTTGACTTGAACAAAACCACACAGTTAGCCAACAAAGTATGTGACTCATCTAGCAGTTTAAGTAGACAAATTAATACAGCTTTAAACAGCACTGATGATATATAAAATGATATTGGCTCGATTGTGGGAAATTTATATTGTTGGTTTATCAGTATGTCAGTATCTGTGAAATTCTAGCCAATGATGTAGCTGATAACATGAAGGCAAATTGCTTCAAGTGACTTAACAAGTGTACACTAAAGAGTAAAAAATGATATGTTTTACAGTTTTGAAGGAAGACAACAGGATTGCAATTTGCAATACATGTTCTGCAAGGTTTCTGAGAGGAGGGGAAAACTCTGAGTTGGAACACAACAAATCATGTTTGAGCTATAAATTATTAAATCATCCATCTTTGCCCACTACACCTGAGCCTTTCTACCCGTAGGTGTGAATAAACTTAAGGTAAAGAATCATTTTTCGAGAAGAGAAAAAAGCGAAATCATCTGCAATATTATCGGTATCAGCCATGAGAAGGAGGATATTATCGTTTATCAAACTTGGCTGAAAAAAATCCAGAATGTGGGTTCGTACAAAGAACTCCAATTTTTGTGTCCTGTCTTGTTGGTAGTTTGCTTGTCTTTGTTGACCAAACCAGTTTTTTAATCCAAACTAAGGAACAAACCAACCACACTGTTCAGTTAAACTTGATGTTTTTTTACGGTGTAATCTCAGCCGCTTTTTTCATTCAAAATTCCCTGCAGTTTGTCACACACACACACACACACACACACACACACACACACACACACACACACACACACACCTGCTCTCGTCCAGGTGTGTGATTACTCGCAGTGTGCTCCGGAGCCGAGCTGCGTCGAGGCTCACAGCCAACCTGCTGTGACTTACAGCTGGCCTGACCTGTCGAAGCTAACTGCGCTCGGTAAACAATAGCCCCATGCCAGACGCTCCAGAAAATACGACTGTGCGTTTCCCGCTGCCTGCCCCTCCACTTTTGACTGTAACTCAGCCAAAAGACACATATCAAAGTGCTCAGTGGTTGTAATCTCTGAAGCTCTCATTTATCATGTGAGTGTTTTACCCGTTGATTGTCTCTCTTGTAGGTCATAAAACGTGCACTGTACAGGCCAAGCGTTTTTATTGCTTTGTCTGTTCTTTGAGCACCTCTTTTTTTCTTTCCAGTTCTCACCAGCAGCTTTTCCCTGTCTGTTTTTTTTCCCCAGGTTTTGTATGCAGAAGAGTGCCAAGTTGGTGCCTGGGGTGACGTTAGACCTCATCGAGAAGTAAGTGGCACTTCATCGCCATCCTAAAAAAAACAAACAAAAAAATCTCTCTGTCGCAGCTCTTTCCCCTCGTACTATCTCGATCTGTCAGGAGGGTGCAGTCTACAGAGATCATTATCCTGTTTCCCTCCTGTCTCTCTCTCTCTCTCTCTGTCTGTCTTCCTGTCTGTCTCATTTGCTCTCCCCTCCTTATTGTCAGCTGTCTCTCTTTTGTTTTCCATCCTGCAGGTATAATTCTCTGCCTTTGTTCCCCCCTCGCAGCCAAAGCGGCGGTAGTTTGGCAGATTTAAAGCTCCACAATTCTTCAATAAACCTCTGGGTGCCGAGCGGCTCAGCGCGGAACGTCTCTTGCTCTTAGGCACACACTCAGATATTAGTGATCAATATGGATGTCATATCCAAAGTTTTAGTACTTTCACAGAACCATCAGGAGTGGCTTTTCTTCCTTCTTCCCCTGTACGTGCGGGGGAGTGTAAAAATGACAAGCATAATCTAAGTTGGTTGAGGTGACTTGGTTTCAGAAAAAGTAGGTAACTTGAAAGCCGACTGTCATGTCTCGATGAAAAAAATGATATCTACTGAACTGTCTCAGCAGTCTGTTAGTGGTGTTTGCTAAAGGTGAATTTACTTCCCATCCCCAATTGTGGTTTCAGTGCATTCACACACATGCAGCACCTGCACAGCACGCCTGTACCTTAGACTTTAATTGTTTTTTGGTTTTTGATTGAGGGTTTGTGCTGAGACACCTTGTCCTCCGTGTGTCCTCAAGAGCTGTTTGCTGTCTGTCTGTCTGTCTCTCTGTCTCTCTGTGTGTGTGTGTGTGTGTGTGTGTGTGAGAGAGAGA
>CAEMYA010000258.1:701964-747009 GCA_903131615.1 Diplodus sargus | reverse complement strand
AAATGATGTGTGCGTTTAAGCGGTAGTCTTAGCTTCTTACTACGTATTAATAAATCACCCACTGCAGTTGCACAATCCAAATGAGCGGAGGTGAGCAGCAAACTACATGACCATTTGCATTTACGGATTTATTGGCTCACAATGGCTACTAAGGCCCCGTCCACACGGGCGAAAACAATATTTTTTTCCCCATCTTCCTCGTCATAGTTTTAAGAATATTTGTACCGGGGGGGCTGTGTTTTCCTATTTCTCCACCCTGAGACCCGTTTTCAAAAAAGTATGTTTTCAGGCGCTGCGTTTTCAGGATCCATGAGGTCGGCCAAAACGATGAAAAAAAAAAAAAGGTTTGACGATCAGTCGACTACGGCAAAACCTGACAAATCAGATTTGGCTATGAAAATCCTTAGTTGGAAACCTACATAACATGCTACTGTTCCTCAGCAACCAAATCACGTGTTTTGCTATATAATTTTATGATTGGTTGGTGTGGTGCCTTTTTCCACCAATAGGAACTTGTTTTTTTTGCTTGTGGACACTTTTGTGACAAAAGCCCTTTTTAAACCGTTTCTTCCTGCACCAGACGCAAAGCAAATGTGACGGCAATGTTTGCGATAAAGCATGGCCGACATTATCAGTCGTAAATCTGGTTGTGGACGTGCCGGCGCGTCCATCGACTCAGGAGGTGGGCCGTGGGGGTGGGCTAGCAGCAAGCCACACACGAACATCCTCAGATTCCGATTTCCGTCTGTTGTCCTCACGTATCTGGATCTCCTCAGACCCGAACAGACTCAGTCAGGACTCGTTTAGACTCATTAATCCACAACAGTCAGTTTAGATGCACAGAATGGGACCGAACCACCGGCAAAATTCCGGTCCAGCTCGCGCCGCTGCAGGTATAAATCCATTTGTTTCTTGAGGTGGGGTGTGGAGGTGAGCTCTGCAGTGATGGCTCTGGTGCACACGTTTCTATAGTGGCTATGGTTGACAATGCTAGCGGAATTCGTAAAGCATTTATTAGATAATTTAATAACGGCATCTTTGTAGTCCAAACAAATCTGAGGTTGCAGACCCTTAAACCAAGCAGCAGCCATGTTGAAAATCTCAGGTCAGTCTGATCCTGATCTGCAGAGATATTTGAGGCACACACACACACACACACACACACAGACAGACAGAGATTTCTTGCTTTCATAGAGAGATAGCACCCCGTGTCTTAGTGTTCTCAGAACTGGGGATTACTTTGGTGCTAGAAGCACTGGCCGAAACTATGAGACAAATGAATATCTAACTGTAATGAACTGGAATCGTGCTTTAAAGCAGAAAAAGCAAACAAGCAAGAACACTGTTCATACTGGTGTTGAAGGTGGTGGAAACACAGACTTCTGAAGACAGCTTAATGGCACTCTAAAGTTGTGCAACTGTAAAAAATCTATCTCTATTTCAACATGTCTAGCCAGTGATGAAAAATGAAATGACCTGTGTGTTTCAACTCAGGGAGTCCAAATTAGGGCGCCTTGTAAGACCATTGCAGCAGTGAGGCATCAGCAATATGAAAGCCTAAGAACATCCCCAGTGGTTGAAAATAGTCAAGATGTTGTTATGAAATGCCAGAAGTGCAGTCAGTGCAGGTCAGCTCCTCAAATAGAGATTAATTGTGTTTGGAGTATCCAGCTCAGTAATTGGGGGTATCATTTTAACCATGATTTGGAGACCATAAAACAACCATGCACACACATACACTCTGTATGGTCACAACACACACACACACACACACACACACACACACAGTCTGGAACTAATCATTACCCACACAGCCGGGCTAGATGAAAGTACTCTCCCATCTTCCTTTTTTGACACCTACTTAACTTTTAGCATACAGCTCATATACTCTCTCTCATTGCTCACCTATCTCTCATATGCAACACATACACTCACACTGACACACTCACTCACACTGAGACTCCCCCGAGACAAACTGTATCCCAGCTAGAATAGAAATGTGACAACGCTGATGGCTGCCGAAGCCTTTTAAAACCTCGGGGCTCTGCTGTTAATGAAGCAGCCCACATCAGAAAGAATCCCTGTAATGAAGGCGCCGCGCACCTAATCCAAAACACATTCGCACACGCACACGCACACACACACACACACACACACACACACACACACACACACACACACACACACACACACACACACACATACACATACACACACACAGGGTAGCACAAACACTTCAACATTTAAACAGTGGAATGCATACAGCAGGGACATGAGTTGTCAAACACTGTCTCTCACATAATATCCTTGACACACACACACACACACACATTCGCTCCCTCACACAAAACGGGAATCACAGTCATAAAATGGAGATTGGCGTGGGATTGGCCTGGCCCTATTAGAGTGAATTAGTGAATACATTAATGAGCTGATGAAAATGTGACCTTGACTGATCACTTTAATCTACATATCGCTGTCCTCCTGTATTCTGTATGCTTATACACCAGCTACCCTGTTTTGCTCTGAAGTGTCAGTTTTTCTCATTGAACTTCTCTCTTTTACCCAGTTTGATTTACGTTCAGTCGTTCATTGCCCCATTTTCCTCACTTGTAATCACGTCTTTGTTTAATTTTATTCATCCGCCGCCCTCTTCTGTCCCTGACATGATGGATAATTTCTGTTCGCTCTCTGTGTCTTTAGATCTGTTCCAGAAGTTGTTTCGTCAGGACCTGCTGGTGGCCAGCTTGTTCCGCAATTTCCTGTTAGCAGAGAGGATAATGAGGTCATACAACTGCACGCCGGTCAGCAGTCCTCGTCTGCCCCCTACATACATGCACGCCATGTGGTAAGAAACACACCAACAGAGCTTCATGTACACACATGCACAGATGTCCTTTGCTTTGTGGAGCAGAAGGCAGGAGGAAGAGGAAGAGTCATCCGCTAAGCTTTGCTTTTAGTTCACACCCACTGAAGTAAAGGGATGAATAGATTTTCTAACTGATACATTCTTTGATGAAACAAGAGGCGGTGTCAGCTTTCGGACCCTCAGAGGAGAGGATTGATGTCAATCTTAGCTGTGTGCATTTAGCACAGGCTTTGGTCACAAACAAGTTTAGTCTAGCTTAGCATGACTAAGACTGGGGCGAACTGTTAGCTTGTTTTTCTTCAAATGTGAATTCCACCAACTCCACTGTTGTTATACTATCCTCTACTGCAGTGGTTCCCAAACCTCTCCACGTGAAGGACCACCAAATTGACACAGATTAGATCATGGACCTGGCATTTCCATTTTTAGAATATTTTATTACAGAATGAAACACCGGGGGCACCTGGATTCCACTTTGAGTACCACTGTGTTACTGTATTCACTATATCTTGTGACTTAAGCATGGGTGTATTGAAAACACGATGCTCTGGTTTTACCACTAGATGACTTACCCTCTGGATCCAATTACTGACCAATAATAGCTGGGGTTCAAACACTTCCCTGACTCTCAACAAAACCTTAGATGTTTGAGTGGCCAGCTTGCTTGCCTACAGTTACAACAATACGAAAAATAAAATTTTTAAAATGTAACATTTGAGATTTTCCCCTTTCCTCTGTGGCTGTGACCAGTTGTTTGGGCTAAGCTAGGCTTGAACCATCCTGGATCAATGAATATATAGGCATGACAAAGATATTTATCTTGTCATCAGACTGTCAGTATTAAAGTTAACAATCATATTAGTCAAAAATGTCGACAAACGTAGGAAAACTGTTTTTTTTTCAGCGCAGGTTGCTAATATTGAACTTTTTACCACTGCTACAGTACCAACAGGAAGTGAGCCCTCAGTCAGCAAGAAACGTATCATGCTTGTAGGATTATACACAATATTATTGCCCAGAGCATCATAGTCTGACCTCAGATGTAGAGCGTGACTTCTCATTAACAGCCACTAATGAATTAATTTAAAAAGGGGCCTAAAGGGATAAATGATAATGGACTTACATTTACACAGTGATTTTCTGGTCTACTGACTACCCGAAGTGCTTCGCAACACTTGTCACATTCACCTGTTTACACACACATTTGTACACTGATGGCAAGAGGCTGCCATGCAAGGTGCCAGCCTGCTCATCAGGAAACAATACAGCACTTCCTGGCCAAAACACTCCACTTCCGTGATCAATCATTCCATTTAGTATTGTGCCTAAGGCTACCTCGACAAAAAGCGAGGGGATCTGGGGCTCGAACCCGCAGATTAGTGGATGAACTGCTCTGCCTCCTGAGCTGCAGCCATTTTAATACTTAAGCCAGCTGCAGCAAATGCACCTTTTTTCCCACAGTTGAACCAGCATTCATTCTACAAAACGGACAAGAAATAAAACGTCTAATTACTTTCACAACTTTTAAAAATAAACACTGTCGAGGAAGTGTGAGCCAAGACATGTAGGTGTTTTTACTTGCTTTGGCCCTCTAGCATATGCATACACCTCCTTCATGCTAAGTATAAATTTCCATGTTTGTGTTTCTCAGTTATTTCTATATGTTGACTGTTGCCGGTGTTGCTGTACGTGTTGCTCTCTGCTTAATAACAGAGGCAGCTATAACAGTGTCCTCACTTGTAGCAGCCCCGGCCGACATGAATGCAGCACAGACAGACACGAGGCAAGCTATATGGGGAGTCCGGGCCCTGCTGCTTCAACCCACCCACCCCCATCTCTGACTGAAAGTGGAAGATAATACCTGTCCTCTTGGGGCTATTAAAAGACTTTGTGGGTCATGTTGGACATATCTAGCTGTGGTAGACATGGCACATTTAGGTTAAAAGCAGTGGTACTAAAATACATAGCCATAGTAGTCCACAAAAAAGTTTTTCTGTGTATTATTCAACAACACAAATTTCAGAGTGTTGTGTTCTTTATTCACACAGTACTGGACAGAGATTCTCACAGTGTTTTACATTTTCTGCCATAGTGCTGATTCAACCATGTTTTCTCATTACTAGCTTTGTAAGCACACACACAGATGTGGCAAAAGGCCTCCCTGTTGGCCACTGACTTTACATGCTCCTTCACAGCGTGTAAGAAACATTATCCCATCATCTATCTCCCTTTAGTTACACAAACACTTTCCCATTTTCTCATTTCTCTTCTTGTTCTGCTATAAATGCCTCCCTCCATCTCTCCCACTCATTATCTGGCTCATGTTGGAAATAAACAAAAAAAACACTATCTGACTCTCATTGCCTTGAGGAGAGACTTGTTGTGTAACACCCTTGCATCAGTTATTGTAAAGAACACTGCTCCCTGCTCCTTGAGCGAGCAATACCCTTTCTTTCTCGCTCGTAGCGGCCTATTATTTTAGATTGGGGGTATATTGCGCTGTTTACTGCCAAAGAAATTGGGGGTTGCACTTTGTTTCACAGCAGCGCATGCAGTATTAAGGAGGACAGAATAACGACAGAAAGGTGCTTTAAGAGTGTAGGAAACGAGACAGAGAGAACAATAAAAAATGGAAGTGCCAGAGATAAAAGGCGAGTGGAAAAATAAAAGTTGGGATCAGCACAGATTGGGGGGGGGCGATGGAGAGGGGGAATTAAGCAGTTTGGGGGCTTGTTGATTGATGTTGGTGCCCCAACACAAACAGCAATTGTTATTCAAATGGGGCAGAATAGGGGAGAGCAGATAAACCCAAGGCTGATGACTCCCCTGTGGGTAGTTTCAGTGTGGGATTGTGTGTGGGTGTGCATTTACTGTATATATGTGTCTGTGAGTGTGCGTCGCTGCGCCACTCTGCAGGCAACAGGAAAAAAGAGCTTAGTCAGCCGCCAACTGGTCCCATACACTTCTCTGTTGTTGTCGGCTGTCCCCTTGTCACACACACACACACACACACACACACACACACACACACACACACACGCACACACACACACACACACCCTCTCTTTCTCACACACACAGGTTTTGGTGATGAGTTACTCATTCATATTGGCAGTCATCGTGTGAGTTAACGCTGTCATCTCACACGGTGCAGCAGCCTCCTCCCTGCGAGCGTGTCTTCGCGAATTAGAATGCTCTATCTGCTTGTTTCCTCGGTGTTGGATTACATAAACGACAGCGGGGAGAGATATTTGTTGGCCAAGTTAACACTCAGACTCTCAGCGCTTCAAGTTATGAAACCTAGAAAAATACCCCTAGAAATGTCTTTATATTAGGACCAAAAAGTTTATTTGCCGCTCAAATATTTCTTGTAATTACAAGAAAATGTTAGATAGAGTTTTTGTTTTTAGCAATTGTCGCTAACTTGAGATGACCTAAAGATACAAAATGAGCAAGAAAAAGATGAGATCATTCTTCAGCATCTCTTAAAAATAATTGTTTTGTGCGGCCAAGTTGTGATGGGGTATTAAAGAGAGATATGAGCCATGATGAAACAAAAGAAACAGATGGATAATATTTGAAAACCAAAGGCAGGGCACAAAGTAATACTGGGTCTCATAAACAAAGACGGGAGTTAATCAAATTAATCAAAATCAGATGAGACAGCATTGTACTGATCTTACAAAGGGATTTAACAAAAGGTGAGACATGGAATGAGTATTGAGACATTCAGTGGCACCATCTCGTCATCACGTAGGAAGCTCTAAGTAGATGAGATACTGAAGGAAATAAAATCCAGTGTGATGGAGAGATGACGTGTGTGTCAGACATCGAAAACCTTTGACCTATATCATTCTAATCAAATGCCTACCCAGTAAGATCTAGGATTTATTGTGAGAGCTATTACCTTTGGTTGTGAGCTATTGTGTTCCCAACCTAATAATGCCCCAATCAGTAAATGACTTTCCCTCTCAGTTAACAAATACCACTTGGACTCTTTGTATGTTAGTGATTTTGAAACTGTGCTATAAACAAGCATTGACTGTGCACAGACAAATACTGCACTGACACATGCACCTAAAAAGAAGCACGCCAAAAATCGGCAGCAGCATCCATTTATCTTTTTACTGTAATGTAAATACATGCATTTTCAGCAGCGCATGCAGATGCAGCTCTTCAAATTAAGCTACATTTTTGAATACAGTGAACTTTAAAAACAATTCTCGTCCATCTTGTGCATCCTACACATCCAACCTGACTAGCCCAACCGTCCAAGGCCGGAGAAGGAAGAGGGTCGGGATAAGAGCCATGCTAATCCATCTTGGATTTAAAGCTGCTCCTTGCTGGTCTGGTCTGGTCTGGTCTGGTCGCAAGAAAATGAAATTGACAAATGGACTCGGGCTGGCCAACCAATGGGAAACCAGAACCCCAAGATGATGACATCAGAGATGCCCACATGAGATACAGAGATCTGTCTCTACCACAGCATTTCAGATGAAACTGTTGCACTTGGCAGTTGAAGGATGTTCCAGGCTGACAGAGCACAGGACAAGGAGAGGTTTTGACTTCATTGATGGGTTTGCATTGATTTATGCTGTTTACCTGATGTTGAACTTTTAATGTTGTTGCTGCTGTTTACATTCATTGGGATGCAAATTCAATAAATGTGCTACGCATTTACCTACTCTATCCGTGTATCTAAAAACTATATATGTTCTATGTTTGTGTCATGTAAAAGTATTTACAAATGATAATTTATTTTGGCAACCCTCTTTTGAATAATGACAAATAAATCGCCTTGAACAAATACAAGTAGATATCTTTGCCTCAAATCTGTTGGCTTATTGTAGTTTCAACCAGTGTGCACGCCATCAATCTGAATCTCACATGGTTTAATTTCTCTAAAATCAGGCTTTAAAAACGCATAATGTGTTACACCTGTTCTTAATAATTCAGTAAGGTCTGTTCTGCACTGTTGACATTTTTGCTGAAAGGCTAAATGTTCTGCCGGCCACAGAAGCAGCTGAGTATATAAATTCTTCCATTTAGCCTGAACTTTCACCAACTGACATGAATGCTGGAATAAATTGCCTTGTGTTGACTTTTAGTCGTTGATGGTTCAAGCATACCTACCTGCCTAGTTTTCCAATTAGACAGCTTCTTTAACCACACAATGTGCTGCATGTTTGCACGCTACACATACATAATGGCAGTGGACCCGGTGCTCCTTTTAAAACTGTGCGGTCGAACCAGAGAGCAACTCTATTACACTGCTCCCAGCTAATGGGAAAAGCAGTTTTAAGCAGCGAAAAGCGTCTCAGACATGGTGAACTCTGTGTCACTTGCTCAGCATCATTACATTGCAGTGCATCTACTGGGAACATGAATCGAGCCCTAACTCATGCTAACTGAGAGGAAAAAGCCCCATTGAGGCCCTGAGCTCAATTTGCTGCAAGAAAAAGGAGCCAGAGAGTGGAAGAAAAGAAAGACAGACCGAAAGACCAGAGCGGCTGCGATATGGTTTGATGTGAGTTACATAACCCCATGAATTAGATATGATGACCATGAGAGAACGCGGGTGTTTAGAAAGGGATTAAAGGTGCCTTGCTGCCCTCTCCAGGATCTGTGGGCTGGGAATATGAGGAGGTGTATGTGCACAGGGAAGAACAGGAGGGAGAAAGGTTGAGCTGAGGAGAGTGAGTCGTGATGGGGAGAGAAAAACATAACCAGGGACTTTTGTGTTGGTTCAGGTCATAATGAGATGGCTTTAAAACTCCAACAAGTATATGGGGTTTTAGAGTTGTTATGTATATAATGTGTGTGGAATTTCTAATGTGCTTTGTGTGCGTGTGTGTGTGTGTATGTTCACTGTACAGGCAAGCATGGGACCTTGCCGTGGACATCTGCCTCTCTCAGCTGCCTACCATCATTGAGGAGGGCACCGCCTTCAGAGTAAGTGTGTGTGTGTGTGTGTGTGTGTGTGTGTGTGTGTGTGTGTGTGTGTGTGTGTGTGTGTGTGTGTGTGTGTGTGTGTGTGTGTGTGTGTGTGTGTGTGTGTGTGTGTGTGTGTGTGTGTGTGGTCTTTTCCTGATTTTAATGACACTTTATTAATTTTCTTAATTTTCCAGACTGCTATGCCTGTTTTATTTTTGCCTTTCTCCACTAAGTTGATTCTCCACATTGCTGATGTTTATTTATCAAAAATCTCAATCTGTTGATATTTTGTCAAAGAAGCAATAGTCATCCAGACAATATTGTCATAATATTAATACAGTGGTTTGGTCAAAATACAAATTTTGTCACCCGGTCCTAACACCTTTGAGGAGCTTGTGAGGAAATTTCAAAATATTGAGATACGTATCATGTATCATGATTGTATTGGCAATTGGCATCACATATATATGGGTATCAGCATATATGTTGTCCGATTTGCACAGATATGGTTTGGTGGTATTGGTGTCAGCCCCAAAAATCTAGTTTTAGTTTGGCCCTAATCACAAGACAGATTACAAATATATTGGTCCAGTATGTAGGGTTTTGTGGCATCTAGCAGTCAGGTCAAACAAAATACCCTTAGAAGTCCATCTCTAGAGACGATGTTTGGTTTGTCCGTTGTGGGCTACTGTAGAACATGTCGAACTTTCTCCCTTTGTAGATCTAAAAGGCTCAGGTAACACATAAAAACTGTATTAAGCAATAAGCATAATTGATAAATTATACTTTTATAATAAAAAATTGCAAACACCAAATCTTAGTTTAAGGTGATCACACTAATGAGGCCACATCGCCCTGCCCTAATCAAGACTTGTTCAGCTTAACTTCAGAGAGGGAGAGGCCGCTCCATTTGACTGTTCTTTTGCAAGTGTGTGTGTATAGGTTGGTGGCTACTGTTTATCTAGCATTGATGGATGGCTCTTGTTCCACTGACGCCCGTAAACATCAACAGTTCCTGTTTGCACTGCAAGTTCTCCACCAGCAGCATCTACAACATCTCTATTAATCTTTCAACCACACACGCTCACAGACTCATTCCCCGCGGATAACATTGTAAAATGTCAGGTCTTATAATTCAACTGTGAGTGTCAAATAAAATATAGTTTCTGAAACCACCGGCCCTGCACTTTCAGCCACACTTTAGTGTTATATTTACTGACGTGGCGAGAGACTGTGATGGAGATGCTGAGTGTAATAGGAAGATGCTGCGAGAGGCTGATGGAACTGATGATGACTTACAGTACAGTAAGATATCTTGGTCAACACGGTCCATTTGTCCATCACCATACATCACCAAAACCTGTCTGTGTGAGAGAGAGAGTGTGTGTGTCTGTGTGTCCATGTGTCTGTTTGTCTGTGTGTCTGTGTGTCTGTGTGTCTGTGTGTGAGAGCAGATGCCACCAGATGCTGGACAGATCACAGAGCAGCATGTTCTTTGTAATGCAACCTAATCAGAAAAGTCTGAAAACAGACGAAATGGCCACAGAGCAGCTTTTCCCCAATGTTAGCTCTTTTATCTTGGACTCGTCTATTTCCTCCACCTGGCCCTCTGAGGTGGACATCTTCTGCATCACTCCCCCGGGGGCAGTTTTCCATCCTCAATGCTTCTCTCGTTTCTCCTGCACTCGGGCCTAAAACACTTACCGGCAGCATAATTGAGCCTCGGAGGACTACTAAAGGAGATTTTCCCTCTCTGTCTCGCCCCGTCTTTCAGGAGCCTTTAAGTCCTCTCTGATGGGCTTCAGCTGTTTACTTCATCTTCTTGGTCTCTGTCACAACTGCCTTTAAAGCTGCAGAAATTGTTTTTCCTTCAAACGCAGATTTATTTTCTACTCGCGATAATTAGCCAGTATTGGCAGTAGTTTAACCCTCCACTCCACCCCTACACCCCAAGTATATGCTTATGTTTCACTGAACCATATGCACATAAAATCCAAACAGCTCAAACATAAAATTAGCATCATCATCAGCATTAGAAAATCACACAAATGGTCCTGTATTTGTTATGTTATAACTCAAGACCTGGTGGACCACATGTGGACACCTCAGTCTGCCAGTTCACACCTGGCATGAACATGCATCTCCACTTGTGTCTCAGCTGACTACTTGTGATCCAATCTCACTTACCCGCTCTATATGCAAATACTAATGGACCCAATGTTTCTTACACAAGGAAAGATGGAACTTGTATAGCATTGTCCGAATTTGCAAAAATGCCCAAAAATTGAGAATTTGTCATATGGTATTTCACAATATTTTATGAAACATTACACCCCCAGACTTTCTCAGTGGACAACAATAAACCAGTATACATTGGTTTCTGTTAACTGCATTTATAACATTTGGCATGTTTACCGTAAATAAAAGGTTGTCTTCTTTCATATATTTAGTTTAAGTGATGAAATCAGTTGAACAGTGTGTTCAAACAGCTGCTACATTTGGCAGGTAAAACGCACTTTAGACATGGAAGCACTTGGAATGGTACAGCAATGCACTATTTACAAGGAGAGAAATGATTTGATATGTTGCATTTAATGCCAAATTTAAGAAAAGGCATGAATGATTTAGAATTTGTGGTAGACTGCATTTAACAAGGTCTATAAGTGTTTCTCCTTCCTCAACAACTCACAAAATGTCATGATTTGTTAAGGAAGTCTGAGGATGTTGTGGTTACAAGTTCCGTAGCTTGATTTGTTGAAACAAACAGTGTATTCAAAAACATCTGCTACTTACAAAGAGCCCAAACATGCCATTGGCATTACAGGGAACCACATGGAAGTCAGACAGCATGTTATCAGCCTATAAGGACCATGACGATTCTTCAGGATGCGTGTCGATAACAGATCTGAACAGGGCCTTAGTGTTTTTGATGTGTATTTCATCGTGAAACAGGCAGGAGCATCACATGTTGTGTATTTGGTACTTTATATGGGGTTCCTCTTCTATTCCTTGTTTCCACTTTCTTCTTTAAATGCTGTCTGTACTGTCAAAACCGAGTCTTGTCTCGGTTTGAGAAATATCAAATTCTACGTGAAGCAAGAGCCGTAGTTTCTGTGCGTTGTCTCTGAAGCGATGAAACCTACGTAGACCAGCATGCCTCTCAAACCCGACTGTGAGATCCATTCTCCCTTACTGTAAATGTCTTTATGGTCAGCAGAAAAACAAGAGAATAGAGGAGTTGATAAAGCTGTCCATACTTGAGTTGCAGTGAGTGTTCTGCGTGTGTTTTTGCCCGGGGTTTTGCCTCTCAGGCTACATACATTCTGCCTGACATCATTGATGAAGCTTCTCAGGTCAGTGAGTGTGTTTCCTCAAATAAAGCCTTTGAAGTTATTTAAAAATCCATATTGAATTTACAAAAGTCATAAATATTTACTCTTGCCTGCCTTCGGCTGTAATATCAACTAAAAGTGGTTAATTCATTTATCTCTCATCTGCTGCTAATTTGGTTCCAATTTGTGTTAATTTGATTAATTAAATCATTAGGAATTAATTAGGAAATACTGTTCGGAAGCGCTGAAAATACTGACGTTAAGTAACTCCATGCTTATATACTTTGACTTGCATTTTCATAAAGTGGGTATTGAATTGCATCCTATTTGGTCAAATAAAGGTGTCCTCTCACATTAAATTTGGTTAACCCTATAGACGTAATAAAGAATTAAAGGGACATTTCACCCAACAATGAAAATTCAGTCACTATCTGCTAAGTTGTGTACTCCATAGAACGTTTCTGGATCTTGAAAGCAAAACGACTTTGCAGCAGTCTCCCAAACAACTATAGTAGATAGGGACAACAAACAACCCCAAAACATAAAAAAGGGATTCATACAGCTCGTCCGGTGCAATCCTAATCTCCTGAAACAAGTCCCCATTTACTTCAGTTGTTATGGAAGATGTTGCAATGCTGTGAAGCAGAAGCAGAAATGTTTTGTGGACTACAAAACTTCGACTGACTTTTCATCTGCATGATATTAAATAATGACTGAATTTTCATTTTTGGGTGAACTTGTTCTTCATATATATATTAATGAAATCAGTAAAGCAACAGGGTCTTTGTATTAAAAGATGCCACACATTTTCATTTTTACATTCCCTCCCAAATTGCAGCATTATAACCAAATACAGGAGTCTCGTAGCTAGGCCTACACCCTCTTTACGCCATTTGCTTTCATGTATCAGTGAGTATGTGAGTGTGTGTATAGAGTTATTAAGCTTTGATTATACACAAATTAATTTAGCCATCCAGCCGCGAAGCATTGATATTTTCCCCCTCTACATCCATCAACACTCTACACAGTGCTGTCGTAATTCCTGCTGCAATATTAACACTCGGCATGATCAAAAACTTTGCGGCCAGCAACCAATCAATCAGGCAAACTGCCGTGGCAGCACAGAGAGGGGGGGGGGTGTGATCATGATAGATCAAGATTTATGTTGCTGCTGCAGTGCAGTGTCACTTCTAAGCTCATTGTGTCAGGACTTTTATGATATGATAAGGTAGTCACTGCAGACTGGCTGTGTGTGTGTGTGTGTGTGTCTGTGTGTGTGTGTCTGTGTGTCTGTGTGTCTGTGTGTGTGTGTGTGTGTGTGTCTGTGTGTGTGTGTGTGTACTCAGTTTAAAATTCTGATAGACACTGTGTGTGTGTTTTGTGTCCACAGCACAGTCCTTTCTTTGCGGAGCAGCTGACGGCATTTCAGGTGTGGTTGACGATGGGTGTGGAGAACAGGAACCCTCCTGAGCAGCTGCCGATTGTACTACAGGTATATGGCGCACGCACACACAAAATACAAAAAATATTGTGTATGAAGCAAAACAGAATTTGTGACTGCTTTAGAAAGTCATTATGAACATCAACAAAAACCCATTAGAATCATCTGATCATCAGTCATTAGTTTTCTATTCTTAAGGTGCACTGTCCATACATTACACATATTATAAAAGGCATTAAAGGTCAAAGACCTGAACTTGTGTGTTTCTTTCCATTTAAAAAAGATGGTGAGCACAAAAATCCTTGCTTGAGCAGGTCCTAAGAATCCCACTTGTAACTTAGACACCTGTGATCAATATATTTCAAGTCAACTAAAATTGTCGGCACTTGCCTTGCGAGTTCCCCTTATATAATGCCAGAACTGAGGAGGGTTTAGTCAGGAATATCCTCAGACCAATAGAGAAAATCCAACTTTTTGGAAGAGGAGACTGAAGCCAGGTACATGTATTATTCTGTTGACTAAATAGCGGGGTTGACCAAGAAAGCCAGTTGCTCCTAAATGCAAAATTTACCACAGGTTTGGCTCATGTTCCAACCTGCAATAACATACAGTCATGATAAAAGCTTTACATACACTTGTAAAGAACATGTATATCATGGTAGTCTTCTGTTCCAATGATTTCTACAGCTCTAATTTTTCTGTGATAAAACACAAACTACTTGTATTAAAAAAAAAATCATGAAGTTTGTTTCAATAGAATATCATGTTAAAGTTAATTTTTCCCTTAATGTGATTAATTTAAAGTCACACATTCATATTTTCTACATTCATTACATGTAAAGTGAAATATTTAAACATTGACGTAGTTTGATGATTACAGCTTACAGTTCATGAAAATCAAAAAATCCAGTAGCTTGAAATATTACATAAGTCCAATCAACAAAAGGATTCATAATACAGAAATGTTGACCTTCAGAAAAGTTTGATCATCCACAAGCTTCTGGTAGTCCTCTTCCTCTGGACAGATCAGTGAAGTTCAGCTATTTGTTGGCTTCATGACACTGACTTCAGCACAGCCCACATGTTCTTGGTTGGGTTCAAGTCAGGACTTTGGCCATTCCAAAACCTCAGCTCAAGGTTTTCTCTCATCGTTTGAGTTTTCTTCCTGATCGTGGCAGTGACACAACTGAGCCATACATATACTTACAGCTGTTTGTACAGTTGAGCTTGAGATCTGTAACTGCTTTCAAATGGCTCCAAATGTCTTTCTTGACTTGTTCAAATCAATATGGGCAATGCTGAGCTCCTTAGACTTTCCTATAGTAGTGTTTGTGGCTGAGTCTAATATGTGTTTCTAACAAGCCCCATTAAAATGAGCCCAGTAAAGTCACCAGCTGTTATCAATCAGAATAACTCAGAAGAAGTAAAGAGGCCACGCTATGAAGTAAATTTAATTGACACAACTTTTACATCACTAAAATAGGTAATTCAGTTTGTTGTATGTATATTTATGACCCAGCTGGTTTGGTCACGTTTTCAGAAGACCTATAATAAATCCATTATTGAACCAAACTTCAAAATCATTAGAACTGAAGACTACCATGATTTCCTTTACAAGTTTATGTAAACTTTAGCCCATGAGTGTACCCAGCAGCAAAATCACTGACATCCATTCTCGACTTCAGAGATAAGATTGTTTCAATGTCAAAGTGAGATTTTATAAGTAACTACTACTGTATGTAATTTTCTTCCGAAGCCATACTTAAGATCAGAATGAATCATATGTCTGTTTTATAACTGAGGCAGACCTTGTTGTATTGTGGCAGCTGAGCTGATGGCCACGCAGCGTCTCTGTGTCCCCCAAACAGAAAAGGAAGCTTTTTAAACTCAGACCTTATAGCCTGCCTCATCTTTTTCAAAATGTCCTCTCTCTTTTGCACTGTTCAGTCCTATGATCTTTGATGATAATTCAGCATTATAATTATATTTCATTATGTGCTATGAAAACATGTTTGGAAGTAGTCAATACTGATGGATTTAGGAACTGTGATTAGAGATTGCAGTAAAACCGAAAGACACAAACTAAAGTAAACTGAAAAGCGTGGTGTTGAATATGAAATACAGAAAATGTGATTAAAGAGACAGTAACATTGGAATGTGAGAAAACATATCATGCAAACAGCTTTTCTGTTTCTTCACTCATTGTTTTGCATCACTGAGTCTCTCTGGTATTCACACTCATACACAGACATGCTAACTTTCTTCCCATCATCAACAGATTTTGAATGAAAACCTCAGTCTGTAAATGTGTTGACATGTACTTCTGTTGTCAGAGATTTTCTCAGTAAAGGAGGGGCCGTCGTACCTCACTCCATACACAGTTATACGTATTATATAGTTTATACGTGGACAGAAAAAGAAGCCACTCATGTAAACCAGTGCTCTGATATATTGTTAGCCATTACACCGCTTTCAAAAATGCAATTCATTATTTAGAATTGCTGCCAATCATTTAAGTTTGTGTACATTTGCAAAGAAAATTTGCAACAGCAATTTTACAAGATTTAAAACATAAACATTTAAAACATTTCAGTAACACTTGTAAAATAACTCTAGTCTGAATTAAATTCTTTCACATTAACAGGGTGACTTTAGTACAAACAACATTCGGAACAGAAGAACATTAATTGGCGTCCCGATGACCTCTGGGTTTAAAGCACAGACTACGTAACCCTGTTTGAGTGTCCTCCGTTGTCATCCCTCCTCTCCCTATTCTCATTTCCCTTCACCTTTCTGCTGTCTGCTATCAAATTAATGTCCCCAAGAATATTGAGATAATAAAAACACCCCTGAAAACACACATTAATCATCGGTGTCACTCAGGTTTTATTCATGTCAACTGCTTATGGTTTGAATATCTGACCCCAGGCCCCTTAAAAACAGTTTGCCTCACCTACACATCTTGTCAATATATAGTTAGTGTCTGACAGCATAAAACGGCCGGGCAGCAGAATTGTTTAATTGATTGATTAATGATAGCTATGATGAGGGTTGAGGGGGTGAGAACTGGTGGTGACTGTCACTTACACTCATGATGGTCAATATTTAATGAGGTGCCAGATATCGTAAAGCACTGCAGCTGTTTGAACTGGGCAGCTGCTTTAATGGAGGGATTGTGGAAGATTTCTATAATTGAGATCTGTGTTTGAATACCTGAGAAGCAACATACAGATGGGACCAATGGACTGAAGCCCTTTTCAAACATGGATTCTGCAACATCCCAACCATAAATGGTCTATGGTGCTTGGTGTAAAGCTCAAGGCGCTGTTGCATTTAGGGCGTGTTCAAGTCTGTTTCGCCAGTTAAACGATGGATAATCTGGCAGCAGATTAAGGAACACAGGAACTTAAATGAAACCAATCAGAGTGTCATCTCCCATTCCCTTTATGAGCCATGTGTGTCATTTCACAATCATCAGTGCCGTCAATAATCGTTTGACTGCATATGATAAAAAGACACAGTCATTTAACTGAGGAGGAGGAGTAGTGCTGCTGTACGTCCCTCTGTGTGTGAAAGTGATACGGGGATTGCAGTTCATGGATCAGGTTTGACAGTCTTAAAATGTAGAATTCTGATCAATAGCAGGATGAGAGGGGTGAAATACATCTTTGATGTGGAAAATATTAATGGCATGACCTACATTGAACCCTGCTACACAAAAAGTCACACAAACTTAAAATAATCAGTGAAGTTTATCAGCTGTTCCTCATGTGCAAAAGCTGATAAACTTTGCTGATTATTTAAAATTCCTGACCTGTCTACAGGATCACATAGTATTTTATGTTAATTAATGTTCTGTCTTCTTCTACACATCAAAAGGTCACACACGCAGACCAGATTCATACATGAAGATAGTTTGGAGTA
Source organism: Diplodus sargus (assembly GCA_903131615.1). NCBI lineage: Eukaryota > Metazoa > Chordata > Actinopteri > Spariformes > Sparidae > Diplodus > Diplodus sargus. The sequence goes on along the minus strand of CAEMYA010000258.1, from coordinate 729,509 downwards.
AAGCAGCCTTCCGCCTGTTAAATCCTGAAATCAGGCTTAACAATATTTATTTCAGAAGCTAAATATTAATTTTGTTTCCTGTCGATTTTATAACTACAGCTTGTAGTTTCACTGCTTAAATGTCGCACGATGACAGTGACATGACTGCGTGCATGGAAATGTAGAAGCTATCTGAAAGAAGCCTCTTTAATCATACAATCAGAGTGCAGACGCGTTGAGAATCCGCCTGTGTGGGTGCATCTTACTATATGAATAATGCACTCTTTAGATAGCAGGAAAAATTCTGTGCCTTTGACTTTAGACCAGTTTTTTGATGGCTTTATTGTGCTGTCGCTTTCTGCTGCCTCAAGATAGCAATCTGCCATCAGTGTGCTTGACAACACCTAAATTTAAGACCACAGGGTGCACAGGTGGGTGCAAGTACATTTTCTCCTTATACAATGTGGGTGCTGGGCATGAAAATGACAACTGCATCAGTCACCTTCTTACTCCTCCTCCTCCTCCTCCTCCTCCTCCTCCTCCTCCTTTTCCTTCTTCTCCTTCTCCTCATCATTACGTCTCCTCTTCCTCCTCCTACTCATTACTACTACTTCTTCTTCAATCTGCCAGCAGACACTAGACTGTAATTTGAGCTGAGCATTTGCGGGCTGATTGTCCTCATCACAGCCGTGCAACAAAGCTGTGACAGGACCAGTGTCTGCTGTGTTCCCTGTAGTGGAGTTGAATTTATTTGGTATGCCTTCATTTGGGTGAAAATCCTGCTAAAATTTTTTTTAGTGTTTTTTCTGCTGTTGACTTACAGCAGTGGGGTGTTTCCCCCACTCCTTTACCTCGTCCTCATACCAGCGCCATCCCGTGGGGCCATACAGTTGTGGTGTTGTATTATATCACAGCGTAGTAGTGGCGCTGTCCGTGTCGAATGGTAATTTCCTGCTGACTCAGCGCACTGCAAGCCGCAGCCCGTCCATACAGCAGTTCTGTCGGGACCCGTTAAAAGCCGAGGAAAAGGCAAACTGATTGGGGTGTGCTGGACGGTGTGTGCGTGTGCGTGTGCGTGTGTGTGTGTGCGTGTGTGCGTTTGCGTGCGTGCTGTTGATATGGAAGGAGGGGTTGTAAAGCACTAGTAGCCTTTAAGATTATGCAACGTTATGCAGCTTTCCATGGTGAGAGCAAAGTAATCTCAAGGCTACTTCATTCCCTCTGATGTAACGGATGGACACATAAACAGGTTTTATACCCTTTTAAGCACACAGTTGCATAAGAATGAAGCTAAAAGACTGGCGCACACTCTTTGAGGATTTACAATTTGATGTCAAAATTATAATCTGGGTCGATTTGAAAGATGCAAGAGCGACAAGAAAAGGGCAGCAGAGAGCACTCCATCAATAATGCTCTTTAATGAAATGAGCAGAGGGAAGGACAACAGAGCACAGGAAGGAGAAATACGGTGTGGCGTTGTCATGACAACAGCCAGGGGGGATTAACAGATTTTGCATCGGGATTACAGCATCTCTAAATTAAGGTAACAATAGCCATTTCACATTCACACACATTGGCCTTTAGGTGTCGGTGACGTGCATCGTATAATTACATGACACCGCATGTCTCACTGCTCACACACGCAGCGGGATGATGGGTAGTGCTTACTCATCGCACTAAAGGTAGATTGGAGTCAAGGTGTTACGCAAATAAGGAACTAGAGACAAATGTGCACACGTACACAACACACACACACACTCATGCAGAGAGAGAAAAGCGTTGCTCGGAGATTGTATTTTCATCCCTGCTTTGATGAATCGGCACATCAATGTTAATGTGGTATTTGAATCACATGCATGAAATATGCTTATGTGTGTGTGACGGTGTGTGACATCTGTGTCGAATCAGGTTGAAAGAATGAATCGTGACATAGAAAAGCCTGGATCAGGAGAGGCTTCGATTTAATTCTTGCTTGTGGGCTTTTCTTATTCTACCGAGTACACACCTACGTCATATACACACACACAGACACACACATACACACACACACACACACACACACACAAACATAAATGTCCATGTTCCCACGCTCTTCCTGGGAGCTGGAGGCAACCCTGGCCTGGTCTTCCCCCAGCCTCCTTCTGGAAGCATGGTCATGCTCACCAGGTTAAAGTCACGGAGAACGCTAATAATACATGATGTGTTGGTGGAAGCGCCTGTGCATGCGTGTGTGTGTGTGTTTGAGTGTGTGCAGACCCGGGCTCGTCCATATGCTTGTTCCCATCACGCACTGTGGGACAGTCGCACATGGGGTTTGACCAGTGTCCAGAGACTCTGTGCTGCTTTGTGCTAAATGCTACATACACACAAACACACGCGCACATATACATTTATAGCACATACCATATGCGTCCTTAAAATAGTTCCCCTCAGCCAAAAACTGCTACCTCGTGATCCCGTCTGGCGTCACTGTTATGCACACGCAAACATACACTTGGGTCTTGTCCTCAACCGGAAACCCCTTAAGAAGCAAAGTGAAATGGCAGCCAAGAAGACGCACCCAGGCACATCACACACGTACGCTTTTGCACGCCTTCAGACACACACACACACACACACAGACAGAGTAAACAAGTGTGACCCGGTGCCAGTGTATTAGCAGCAGTGGTGGGAGAGCCACCTGTTTCACTCCACCTCCTCATCCTCTCTCTGCCGTTTCTCCTGCTGTCCTTCCTCCTCCTCCGCTTCCTTTAATCTCAGGCTTCCTCCTTATTTGTAGGCAGCACGGCTGACCTATGACCTTTCTGTTTCTCTTTCAGGTCCTCCTCAGTCAGGTGCATCGGCTGCGGGCCCTAGACCTGCTGGGGCGCTTCCTGGATCTGGGTCCATGGGCCGTCAGCCTGGTGCGTTGTGATCGTGTGCCTGTTTGAAAATATTGGGGGAAATAAATTGGTTCCATTTTAAAAGTACTCCCAACACTCTGGATAACAAGACAGACAGAAATTAGCGAAATGATTATTTAATCTGAAGAGAACTATGAGAACTTGGCTGGCCCGATACAGCTGGATCAAACTGATACCGCGCAGCAACAACTTTGGCTGGAAACTGAAGCTTTTAACTTGGGTGCCAATACGATAGTTTCCGTTTTATATGCTGAGGCTCAGAGATTTCCATCTCTGAGATCTCTGCCTAAAAGACAGACACAGTAAAAGTGAAACGTGTTGAGTTTTTCACATTGAATCTGTCATTGTGCACACAACAATCATGTTTTCACCTCCACTTTATTTGTGTAGGGGCTGGAGTTTCAGAAGTGTGTATCTCAATCATGTCACATAAAAGCAAAAAACTGCCTACAATGCTTGAGACTACTGAAGAAGAAGAAGTCAAGGATTATATTTTAAAGAACTTTAAGTTTGAAAAGCTAATTCTAATGATAGTAGTTTTTAAATCTTGAGACAAATGAGACAAATACTCACTTGCTTTCTTTTCTGAGTTAGATGAAAAGATCAATGCCCCTGTCCCATCTGTGCATTAAAGAGTATGTTCACAATTTTTCAAGTATGTCTTAAAACGACAGACAGCTGCCCACGAGGTATTTTCTTACTGTATAGCTTCTCCCATTCATCCTGGACATGCAGAGATCCCTTCTCAACATTAATTCAATGTGCACAAAGTGAACAAGGATCCTCAATCCTGGTTTGTTGTAAACTGTGTGAAGAACCTGCTTTCCAGCCACCAAAAAGAGTCCAAGAATCTTCAAATAATTTTTTTCTTACTACAATTTCTCTTCTTTTTTTTTATCGACCTTCCCCTACAGCCCAACACGGACAAGCTTCCCAGGGAAAAACATAGAAGGAATTTTAGACTGGAAAGACTGCCATTTTGGGAGATCCACTTGAATCCACTTACATTGGAAAACCATTAGAAAGGGATCTTTTAATTGACAGTATGAATAGGAGAAAGGATTATAGCAACCAAAGGCTGAGTGGATGGAGCCTGATCATGGTTAACTTAAATAAGCATAACGATCTGGAGCACGGGGAAACGGGCAAGAATTAAAGTGAAGCTCTCGCCAAAATGCAACTGAGGGTCTTTTTGTGAATGTACCTGAGTCAAACGTTCATTTAAAAGCATAATTATGACGAAAGCGCCACTTTAAGATTGACCGTATTTTCAAAAATCATCAAAATCATTTTCAGTTGAGTGCTAGGGGTAAGCATCAAAATCTCTATTTTTAAAACAGTAAGAAGGCTCGACACAACATGAAACTTTGCTCGTAGTATCACCAGGGTCTCTACACATGAACACGAGCAGTGAGAACATTGTTTGTGTAGACAGAGTTTACTAAAAGGAAAGTTTTTGAACAATTCACATTACCAGCTGTTTATCTGCTCGCTGCCGTCTTGGCAGTTGAGAATCTCCGAATGTGACATAACATGGAGGACAGTTAAGGTGGAACGCTCCTAAAAGTCAGTTCCATATAATTTGTTGTTTTGTCATTAGCGAAAAAAAATATAGACCTTGAAGTTGAAAAAGGAGCCTCATATAAGAAACAACACTAAAATCAAAAGCCAGAAAAATCATGTGACATCTCGCGTGCATAGTTGTTGCTGGAAGACAGTAGCGTTCCACTTTAACTGTCCTCCAAGTTAGGTTGCATTTGGAGATTGACACTTCTCGGAAAACACAACTGGTAACGTGAGTTGTTCAAAAACTTTCTTTTTAGTAAACTCTTTATCGACAAACAGTGTTCTTAATGCTTGTGTTCATGTGTAGAGACTAGGGATGCAACGGTACAGTTTTCCCACGGTTCGGTATGCATCGCGGTTTGTGGGCCACGGTAACGGTACGGTTTCAATATCTTATTATAAAACTACTCAGACTAGCAAAGGCAATATTGCATTGTAAAAATAATAGCACAATTCTTTGTGCATTGTCTGTGGTTACAGGAATTTGGATATTTGCTCTCTCTAGCTTCTATTCAGTAACTGCATGCACTAGTTCTTCAGCCAGGTGTTCACTTGTGTGGCTCTCATAAAGTGAATGAGTCTGCAGCACAAAGCCCCTCATTTCCCAATCAAGTATCAGGGTTCTCCCCAGAAGTTTTTAGTGTAGTGGCCGCCGTCAGCCGGCGGGGGGGAGAGAGGGGAGAGACGGTCGTTATCGCCGTCAGCAGAGGTGACGAGCGTCCGTTCGTCTGTCCGTTCCCGGGCTCCTCATTGTCAGCCGGGGGACGGACAGATGAACGGACGCTCGTCACCGTCAGTCGGGGGCCGCTTTTTTTAAAGAGAAGACCGCGGCAGCCCACAAACACCCGCTACAAAGCAGCTAACATTGAAAATGTGTATAGCGCCACAGCGCTGTTCACGGGAGGTCCAGCTATCAGTGGAGAGAGCAAGGTGAGGTGCTTGCCTCAGTTCGTTTTCAATATCCCCCCGACATACTTCATAAAGTTCTGGGATCACTTCACTACTACAATGGGTGCGGGATGTGAGCCTAAACAATGTGCTGCTCTCATGCCTCTGCTCCTGAGGGGATCACACAGCATGCGCGGCTGCACAGAGTTTTGAAAAAGTTTTGTGACGGGGAAACGTACCGAAAATGCTGTTGGTTGCCGTTGTGCATTGAACCGAACAGGGCGTATTGAACGGTTCGGTAAAATACCGAATATTGATGCATCCCTAGTAGAGACCCTGGTGATACTACGAACAAAGTTTCATGTTGTGTCGAGCCTTCTTAGTGTTTTAAAACTAGTGATTTTGATGCGATCATAAAAGTGCCCCTAGCCCTCCCATTTGAAATGATTTTGACCTGAAAATGAGAATACAGTCAATCTTAAAAGTGGCACTTTCGTCATTATCATGCTTTTAAATGAACAGTTGACTCAGAACATTCACAAAAAGGCCCTAGGTTGCATTTTGACGAGAGTTTCACTTTAACTCATGCCTGTTTCCCCGTTCTCCAGATCGTTATGCTAAATAAATAATAAACCCATTTCATCTGCAAAGCTGAAACAAAGCACAGAGATAAAGTCAAAGTCAAATGACATTAATCATCCCAGCTCCTGCTCCGCTAAATCCCATTCCTGTGTATATGTTCACATTCAGATGTGTCTTGGTGGTCAAACTTGGACAAACACATTGAGCAGCAAGGACTGATCATAACTGCTGTGTGTGTGTGTGTGTGTTTTCAGGCGCTGTCTGTGGGGATCTTCCCCTACGTGTTAAAGCTGCTACAGAGTTCAGCCAGAGAGCTGCGGCCACTGTTGGTGTTCATCTGGGCTAAGATTCTTGCTGTGGACAGTGTAAGTTATGTAAAACACCACTTAAACTCTCAGCGCTTGACTCAATGTTTTTATTTGATCTGCTTCTTTTCGTGACTGGTTGATTGTCGTCACATGAGCTCTTTCTGCTGTACACAGAGAGTAACTGATAGATTGAATGAAAAGCGTGTGATTTTGGTTGGTTTGATTGAAAATCAGATCTGACATTGGTAAAGCTGCTAAAGTTTGATCAGTGCATGTGATGATGAGATACTACTTCATTTTTGCGTCAAAGTTTTGCATTTACTAAAGAAAAAAGTGATCATCCACACTTTTTTCGTCTTGTGTTTCAATCAAACAGTGACTTTGACAAACAAACACTCCCTATGACGGCACCGCTGTATGAGTGGATTTTAACATTTGCACTGAATTGAAACCTACTCTTTCTCCTCCTCTCTGTTCCGCTTTCAAATAAGCTTTATTGGCATTAATGTTTAAGTTACATTATTTCCAGAGCTAATTTACACATTATTGAATGATAAAAAACTTGAAAAAAAACAAACTAAATAGCACTGTATTTATGACAACAGTCAAAATATTGTGCAACTAAAGCTGCACAATGACTTTTCTCCATACCTAGACGAGGCAGCTTCCGAGGATCAGGGAGATGAATGAATCCAGGATATATATGATTTATTTCTTCGAGGAAATTCTCCTCTTAAATCCTTGTATTTTTCACAGTATAGTAGGAATTGAGATTCTGTCTCAACCTCTCTTTTATTACAAAGTGAGCACAGTCTGGCCTCCCTGGGCAGCCTGTGATGACCTGTATCTATGGCAATGGCTATGTCTACTCAGTCTGTACATTGTCTGCATACTTTATCCTCAGTTTTACATCAGTCGTGGTGGTCAGATACCCTGCTACCATGTGCTCTCTTTGTAGGGCCATTACAATTCTGATTTACTTTGTGATTTTGTGGTTTCATTCCCATTATTGATATAATTATCTTTTTCTTTTGAGATGGTTTGGTTTGGCGTGTCTGTCCTGAAGGACTGAGGGATCTTTGGAGCTTTGCTTTTTATCTTCGTCCAACCCCTTGCACTGAAGGAGATTGTAATGTTAAGAATTGGAGTTGCTAGATAAGATGTTTATAAAATGTAATTTCTCTCTGTCCGTCTCCCTCCCTATCTCTTTTATTCCTATCTGTCTTTGTAGTCATGTCAAGCTGACCTGGTGAAGGACAACGGACATAAGTACTTCCTGTCCGTGCTGGCCGACAGTTACATGCCCGTGAGTAAACATCAACTCCCTTTGTGCATTTGTCAGATCATCTTTACTTGTAATATAAATTGATATATCTCATTTTACTGGTCTAAAAGGAGTTCAACAGAAACACTTTAGACAGCAATATATGAAAATAGATATATTTCCATGAAGTTCCTTTCTTTGTTACAGGCTGAGCATCGGACCATGGCTGTGTTTATATTGGCTGTTATCGTCAACAGCTACAACACAGGACAGGTATGTGTGTGTGTTTGGATATTTTGTGGTCAATTTTTTTATTTTGGGTTAGATGTAGTCTGACAGCACAGTATAAGCCTTTACGCACTTGTAATATTTGGCATTGATCATTTCAACTTAACTATACAAGCACAGTACTGTTGTCTAACCATTTAAGGCACTTTCTTTTTATAAAAGAAAACGACGTACAGTCATTCATGTATACATTCATACACTGATGGCGGTGGCATGCAAGCTGCAGACCAGCACATCAGAAACAGTTTGGGGTTTAGTATCTTGCCCAAGGACGCTTCGACATGCAGACAAGGGGAATTCAACCAGGGACCTTCTGTTAACAAGATGCTGGCTCTACCCCTGAGCCACATATTTTATGTCACCGATCACCTACACGACGAAAGTTCTCTTATTTGCCCCTCCAGTGTCTGGAGTCTCCTCTTCATTCTTTCCCCAGCCTAAAGGGCACATGGGCAAAACAACCACAACATAACAATCCTGAAAAAAATACATAAAAATGTATCTATACATACTGTTTACAGACACAAATACATCAACAAATGAATGTCAGAACAAATGGCTACAGTAGATCAGTGTAGCCCTTATGGGTGTGACCATTGTATGTAGTCACCAACATGACTTGGTTATATAACTTGATTTGATATCTGTCAGTGCTTTAGACAAGGTGTTAATTGTTGGCAACATTAATTACTGAATTATCATTATTAATTATCATTTAAATGTAAAACATATGATAAACTGGGAATACCAGTTCAAGTAACAGATAGATAGATCGATCGACTAGTACTCCGCTGTCTTTCTAGTGTGTGATGGAGAGGGTGCTGATCATTGTCCATGATGGATAACAGTTTGTTCAGTGTTCTCCTCTCCACCACAGTCTCAAAAGACTCCAACCTGAGACCAAGTACAGAGCCAGCCTTCTTGATGATTTTATCAAGTCTGTTACTGGCTCTGATGCTGCTGCCTCAACACACGGCAGCAAAGAAAATGACGCTGGCAACAACAGATTGGTGAAAGATCTCCAACATCTTGCTGCACACGTTGAAGGATCTCAGCTTCCTAAAGAAAGCATGTCTGAAACTGTGTGTATTACTGCACTACTGTCTGTCTGATTGCTTTAAGTCCAAAGGGAGAACGCATTATTCATTTAGTTCCCTCACCAGAACCTCAGCAGGTTGTTTGGGGCCAGCCGTCACTTTGAGAGATTACTCTCTCGCCCATTGTGTTTTTCTGGGACATATTGGTTATGTGACAGTTTTGTCACCAACAGTCACCTGTAGAATCTCCAACTCCGTTCCAGCCACCTCCATGGTGATACTTTATCATCGCAAAGTGTCACTATGGCCTGATCCTGGCCCTCTGCGTTCAATCCCAGAGGCCTTTTGTGTCTGACGCTGATCAAACATCTAAGAGTGTGATGTTGGGATGATGTAGCTCGTCATTTCGTGAAATACGCACACACACTCGCTGACACACTCTACCGCAAAGACATTTTCCACCATCACTCCCTTTTGCCTCCTCTTTCCTGCTCTCTGCAGTTATTTTTCTAGTTGTTAATGTTATTTGCCTCATTCATTTTTTTCTTCACTACCTCTCAGTACTTTTCTCCCAACATTATATAAATGTGACAAATCATAAAAGCTATATGTGCTCTCAAGCTCAGAAACACCCATTCTTCTTCCATACCACAGTTCCTTAATGCTCCCACCTCTCACAGGCCCGTGAATAATAGATGATCCCCAACATTACAGAGACTCTCTGCCTGCTCCGCATCTCCATTATTTATCCCGCTTACTTTCAACAACAGTGCTCATTACTGCGGGATCGCTGTTGCCAACATGTCACCAAGCACTGGTGTCTTAATATTCTAGCTCTCACGGTTCAGCTGGGAGGCTCGATCAGAGCGGAGGGGAAAACGCACCAGCAATCTGAAGCACTTCAAGAAAGTAAAGGAGGGGGGGTTGAGGAGAAGATGGGGAACACCGTGTCGCTGCTGATAAAAGATTTGTTGTTCTAATGTCTCAATCTGTAGGAGACAAAGGAGGATTCTCAGCACACTAAAAGAGTCCAATTGTTGATGTGGATAGGAGGTGTGCCGTAAAAAGCTTTCATGTCTGTAAAGGATCATCATGGTGCACATAACTGATGTGTGGTTGTCCCCTTCCTCACCCTTTTTTGCCTCCTTCATCAGCAGGTTCTTTTTCTTTTGCAGTGTAGAGTTTCCGCAGTTATTCCAGTTGTTCCACTGTAACCAGGGGATAGAGACCGGTTAAAGCAGTGCCTCTTCCTGTTTTGGTTGCGCAGTGGTAGACTTGTTTCTTGTGTGGGGTAATTTGTTCTTTGACCTTTTTCCGAACACCACCGTAAAAGTGAGGCTAGTAGGGAACAAACGTACATGCGGATGGTGTCATTTTTTCCACAGCCTTTACACTTTGCCTTAGGTGTCTTCTTCAGAGTGATAAGTTAAAGCAAAAAGGTTGTCTGTTTCCAGTTTAACCTCTCACTATATTTATGTACCTCAGTTATCGAATGGACTAACGTATCAGGCTCTAGGTTAGTCACAGAGGAAAGGAGTATGAGGCAGTAAGCGTTGAGGAGCAAGAGTAAAGATGACACATAGACCAATAGGTAAGTTTGAAAGAGGTACAATGTTTCCTCTAGAAAGAAGTTGTAGCAGCGGAGGTCTCATACAGGAGCAATATTTTTTGGTACATTTGCAAGTTCGCCATCTGGGATTTTTCTATTTTTCTTCTGGCAACAGAGGTGCACTGAACCAGTCTTTTTAACTCATTTGAAAGTGAAAAAATCTACACAGGCGAAAATGTACTGTCACCTTTGAAGTGGGGACGACGACATGACAATTTCTTAATAGCAAAAGGGCACAAAATGTAATGGTACCACTCCAACACTCTGCCAGATAAGAAAAATGACATTAATGCTGCCAAACTCTGGGATTTACAACTATGCATTTTGCCAAACGATCTTTTATTTTGTGTGACCCCTATTAACCAGCGGGTGACAATTTACATCCACTGGGTGTTAGCTAGCTAATAGCTAACTGACATTCATTCATTCTCCCAATTATTCTTTATTTTCTATCCTTTTTTTCTAAACTTAATTTGCATTATCAAACAGTGCTAATTGACCTACATTTAATGATATTTCAGTGATAAAATATCTTCAATTCATGTTGATCTTTTATGCATCATGGTTACCCTGGCATTGAGCCAGGATGAATAAAACAGTCCGATTATGTGGAATACTTATTGTCTTTTATCATCGTGGATTATTCAAATGTTGTTTCTTGAACAGATTAGTATTTATTTGGTCATTCCCAGCAAATGACTTTTTGCTGTAATGTCACTGTACGATGCACTCGTGAGGCAGCATTGTTCTTCTAGAATCATGATCCTAAATGCCTGTTCAGAACTGCTTGCTTAAGTGTACACATATACCCCATCCTTGTTGTTATAATCATTGAGCTGACATGATCAGGTAAGCATCTGATTCCTCATTTACATGCTGAACACTTGACTCGTGTGTAAAGGTTTGGATATGAAGCGAAAAAACAACTTTAATCTCTACGGTTACAAGATGGACGCCTCTCCTCTCAGTTTCCTATGCTTTACTCGCTATTACTCACAGGTGTGGTAATTGACCTAGATATTAGGTGTCCAAAGCACAAACTATTATTAAGTCAGAGATAAAATGCTGCCCTCTATACCCTCTCCTCTTCTCTCAAACGCCACTGCTATTTGTATATAGGGGAAACACTGAGGTATTACTGTATCATTTGTTTGCATAAAGAAAAAAATGAATAAGCAGGTATTACAATAAACAATGGAATTCTGTTCCTTATTGAATAGAATCACTCACACTGTATGACTAAAGACCACTTAGATAACAATAATTAGTGGCCACTTCATTATGAATTATGAAAATATGTATTACCAACACACCTCAAACCTCAGTACACACAGCAAAATGCATCTTAAACTCCAACGTACCATAATAAAGATTCATAACTCTTTACCTCTAGAAAGAAATAGTATCAGTTTCGAGTAACATCATATAACAATCAAATTCAAGTTCAACACAATAAATTTACAGTAGTTTTTTCGTAATTGTCCATTATCAGTTCAATGAGAGGACTTAAAATATGCAGCAATGAAATTAATCCTTCAGTGTCAGTGCAAGAATCAGTCCTGCCAGGATAGGTGATGAAAACAACTGGACAGATCTCACAGGGTTGTCTAAACAACTGGCTTGACTCGCAACAACTGCTCGACTCTGCCACCACAGTTGTAGCACAGAGAAGCAGCAGAAATCCTCACCTTGGGGGGAAAAAAGTCAAATCCAACCTTGAGAAAAGAAAAGTCCCGGCATGCACAGGCCAAAAGGAAAATGACATGAACACTCTTTAAACATTTACACATGCTCAGGGTCAGAAACTGTCAGTTATTTCTCTGTTTCTCATTACGCTTCATTTAACATGTAATCCTTGGAGTAATCTGGTCTTGTTTGCACAGAGGAGGAGAATCAGTTGAGAATGCTGAGTGTGTTAATTGATGCAGCAAGCAGCATTCTGATTGGCTGGTCAGGTATTTCAGCCCAGTATCACACGTATAACACATACTCACCTATTCCCATGTCACCTGAATCTTTACAGATGTTGCAAACCAAGCACATTAAACTCTCTTTTTTTTTGGCCTTTATGGCTTTATTGATAGTACAGCTGAAGAGGGTGACAGGAAACAGGGCGAGAGAGACGGGGAGTGACACGCAGCAAAGGGACCCGGGCCGGGATTCGAACCCGGGTCCGCTGCAGCGAGGACAGAGCCTCTAAACATGGGGCGCCCGCTCTACCGACTGAGCTAAGCAGCGCCCTGCACATTCAACTCACATTAAACATTTTTAAAGTAATGATGTAAGATCCTTTTAAATATATATATTTATTAGTACACATGTTTGTCTTCTTTTATTCAACACCTTTCACTTATCTCCTGTATGGAAAATATTAATTTGACCATATTAATGTATTTGCTGACTCTTCATTCACTACAGTCTCATAGCTAAGGCCTAATACCATGATTTAAGTTTTTTTCCAGTTAAAGGCATAATGGAACGTATGCAGTGTGAATCATCCACAGGAAATTTGAGCTTTCTTCACAGCCACTTTAACACAGATATGGAGAAAAAAAAAGAAAAAAAAATTCATTCAATACACCACATTTTCTTTACAGTGAAGGTCTCGCTGTGTCTACAAGGCCATAATCCTTCCCTTTTTTGGTAATCTTTAAATGTGAAAAATGTGCAGAAAGTGTCAAGTTGTACAGGCTGTAGCTTAACACCAAACTAAAGAATGGCAAAGTAGAAGCTACTGGAAACAAATTATGAGACAAAACAATATTTCTTCAAGAAATAAAAATAATAATCAAACCGAAGCAGTCGTGAGAAGAGAAGTAAATATAACATAACGATGGAAACGCAAACTTCATGACTTCGCCATGTGAGCCATTGTAGTACAAGAAATTCCAACTGAGACTGTGCTTTACTTTTCAAACATTTTGTTACTTCTCACAAATTTGAAGGTCCTTTACAGTCAATCAACAGGCTGTGCTTGTGTTGCCTCGTAAAAATAAGAAGCACAAAGGCAACTGAAATGAATAGAGAACTTAACGCTCTGCACAAAATCAATCCATCAAACAGAAAGCCTGAAAAGGACTTTCTATTGACGATGCCAGCTTCTCTATCGTACTAAAGACTTGAATCGACCAGTTAACTTTCGTTCCCATTAAAAAAAAGATTTGCAGAGGGCTCCAAGGTTCACAGAAATAAGTCCTACTGCTGCACAGCTCATAATGTTTTTTGTCCATCACACAGTGCAAGGTTACAGGTTAGCAGTGATAATGAGGTACAAGGCTGCTCCCTGCCTGGTGTCTCTGTGCTGCTCGGGAAGCTTAAGAGTCATGCACAATTATTTATAGTACATTATTGTCAGTTTGGTAAAAATAAGACCCTACCACAGTGTCACGTCCAGTGTCTACCGTCCATAGATAAAAGCACAAATGGCTACACATGGCCTTCCCACTGTTACTATCACTTAAACCTCACAATCCTTAGAAGCTTCTTACACTTCTTGATGTACGCTTCTATAGCTATCCTAAAATCATGTCTGACCAACGGAACACCTTTCACACTCATCAGTTTGTGTGACTCCTCTCACTTTCCTCTCGCTCACCAGGAGGCCTGTCTGCAGGGCAACCTAATAGCCAACTGCCTGGAGCAGCTGTCAGACCCCCACCCTTTGCTCCGCCAGTGGGTGGCCATTTGCTTGGGCCGCATCTGGCAGAACTTCGACCCGGCGCGCTGGTGTGGAGTTCGGGACAGTGCCCATGAGAAGCTCTACACTCTGTTGTCGGATCCAATTCCCGAGGTGAGAGGTTAGCACCAGAGCCTAGGTGTATTTGAATATTTTTCCCAAACTGCAATAAAAAAGCCCTGATGTCTTTTTTTGCAAGTGATTATGACAGTTTTCTAAGATTGGAAATCTTTTAAGCACCATTGGAATTAGATGATTATACTTGTTTTGAGATAAAGTGTTCAGATTTTTTTTTTTATAAAAAATCTCATAAAGGACCGTCAAGATGAAATTAGATTTTCTTACTTTAAAAACCAGACCAATCTTAAGTACGGGCAGACGAAAACAACACTTTTGTATACGATTAATTATACTTTTCATTTTCTTAAATTGATTCAAAGCAAAGCCTTCACTTCATACTTTTATTGAGTCATTGGTGTGTTTTGGCAACTTTAATTAAACCAATCCAAGTGTCGTTTCCCATTCCCTTTCGGAATGGTCCTCTGCTGCTGGACCCTCTCACTGCCCCACCGTTTCACAGCCATCTGTCCCATCAACAACTCTGCTTGACTGCAAATGAAAAAATACACTGATATGTAACTGAGGAGTGCTGATGCATCACTTTGTGTATGTGGGGTCTAAGTCCATGGATGAGATGGGACGGATCATAAATATTGTCACCCTGATCAATAATGGTGGGATCAGAGGGGTGAGATACTTCCTTAATGAGGAAAATATTAATGACATTACCTGCATCGATCCTCCAGCAGCAGATACAATATGTGTTCCTCTACATTAACATGCCCATTCGCACATGCAGATAAAGTTCATTATCATACTGTGATTATTTAAAAGTCCTGACCCACCGACACGATCGGTTAATATTCCATGTTGAGTTATGTTTTGTGTTCTTCTACACAGCAAAAGGTCACACACAAAAACAGTTCAGATTCATACAGTAGAATAGTTTGGCATGAAGCAGCTGTCCTGGTAAATTCTCAGATCCTGTCCAGCTTCATGTTTAATTCTGTTTCCTCTCGAGGGTTTTTGTCTCAAGCTTTTAGTTTTGTTGATTAAATGTGCCACAATATTTGCTGCAGTGACATTACTGCATTTATAGAAATGTTCAAAATAACTGAAAGCAGCCTCTCAGATCAGAAAGTCAGAGCGTATGCACAGTGTGAACCCACCTGTGTAGGCGCATCTCACGATTTGAATAATGCACTCTGTAAATGGCAGCACCTTTGACTTTAGAGCAGCTGTGTGTTTGTCTATGGCGCTGTCACTTTCCGCTGCCTGAAGATAGCAAACTGCCATCAGTGCACCTGACAACACCTCACTTTAAACCAACACACCCAGAGGCGCACAAGTAGGAGCAAGTACATTTGCTATTTACACAATGTGGGTGCTGCCTCAATTTATCACTAGTAAGGACAGTTGCACAGACTGTGTGCCGTTTGTGTCAAGTGTAAGATTTTATTTTTTATTTTTTGATACTGCCAAAATTGTCAAGATTACAATATTTTGCTTGTCTGCAGAAGGTAGAAAAGAAAAGATACATCTATGACTAAAACTATGATCTTGATTTCAGCTTAATTAAGCATTTCAGTGTTTTAAGTTACAGAGGTATTCCAATATTTTGAAAAATAACATTAGCAACTATTGTTTGTCTTATTTACCTGCATTACTATTTCCACACAGAACATTCCAGATAAACCATCAGAACCACAAACAGAGAAATGAGACAGGTGTTCCTGGAATTAAAGAGAAAAGGTTACGATGCAGTTTAGGAAGAAAGCACAAAAGCAAAAAATCCTGGCAAGGAAATTAATGAGCTTCCATCTCATCCTTTCACTTCAGCATTTCCAAGTGAAACACATGTCCCACATGAAGAAATATGTTGCAACTCTGTCAACCAATCCTGAAAAAGGATTGAAAGCAATTATTTTCTCATCAATAGAAAAGTAGAATCATATGGTTACCTAAAGTCTAATGTTTCAGAAAGAATAGAAACTATTTGTGATGTTAACAACAAAACTGAAAATGTGTAGTGTTTTTTGAACAGTTAACTAGTATGTAGGTGATATTAACAAGAAAATCAAAAATGCTGTGGTAAAGATGTTTATTTGATCACATTTATTTTTCAGTCTTGATTATGGTCTATCTCAGAGATTGTTAAATATTATAAAATGTGATGCAGTATCATTTGCACTGTAATGCGTTTCAAGAATAAAATATGAAATACTGGACAATCTGCTAAGAAAGTTGGAATGGAGGCGATGATGCACAGGATTGATGAGTTACAGCGGACCTGTCTGACGCATGTCGAGGCGTATGAGGTTATTGTGTTGCAGCACGGTGCCATCTGCATTGGATCTGATGGCGGTGAACATGGTGGAATGTAACAGCACTGTGCTTGACTGCTGCAGATTTATCAACATATGGGTCCTGCTGAGTGAAGGAAAGCTTTTCTTACAGATATCCTAAGAATGAGTCACAATCATTTAAAGATCAATACAGACTGATTTATAGACATTCCTGCTTTTAACCACATTGAATGATATTTTCAAATGCTGGTTTAACTGCAACTACTAGCTGGAGATTCTTTAATTCATTAGTTTTATATTTCAAGCATTATTCAGTTATTACTGCACATCTGCTACAAGGATTTAGTTTCCTCTTGTTGATTAAATCATCAGGTTGGCAGCAGATTGACACAATGTCTGAAACAGTTGTGATTCTGAGACATCTGTTCTCAGCACAAAATCTAAGACACACACATATATATATATAGAGAGAGAGATAGATATGTAGATATATAGATATATAAATAGTATTTGATGACAACTGTAGGTTCTGACCAGCAACAGCCCACATTCACAACCAGACCAAAAACGCACTCTTGAAAATAGGACTATTTTCTAAGAATCCTCTGGTATACACACATGTTCTGCAGGACTAACTAGTTACAGAGTAATATAAGCCAGATTTTTGAAAGAAAGGAAACGTGCACACAAACACACATTCTTCACATCAGACCCACACAGACTTTAAACAGTTTGGACCCACTGTGTTAAATCAAGATGGAAACCATCTGACTGGGTCGTGTGTGGACCACAGGGACAGCGACGCAGAAGTTGCCCTGAAGTTCACCCAGAGACTTGGTGCCCTCACTTACACACACCACATGTATTTGCATGTATTTGCACACACTTGAACACACAGGGAACATCTGTTTTTCAGCAGCAACTTCCACCTTCCCATGGACAGACAGCTGCTCTGGCACTGGAGTTGAAACTGAGGCCTGCAGGCACAGCTGTGTGTGTGGCCACACACACACACACACACACAAATATACTTTTTAGCATTGCTTCCAGGTCGTTCATTTATTTTACACTAGGAATTTTCCGATTGCGTGTATTACTTAGAACCGCCAGAGACTCAGACTGACTGATGATAACTGACTGCATTAGATTGTTGCAGTTCCCCACTGTGTTAGATTGAGACACCTCAAATGTTAGTTTTAGACTTTGATTAGGTTTCATGAACGATTTTTGGGGATACAGCTGAGATGACAGTGTTGTTTAGTAGCACGTCATTATAGTACATGTACACACATTCACACACTTCGAATTGCTTTACATTCCTCCTGAAATAATGTTAAATAAGACTACATTCTCAGTATAGTAATACTGGCTAGCACAGCAGTGAGATGTATAGGAGTTGGCCGGCCACAATACCATCAACACCCCTTACAGATATCATGAATGGTAAATGGACTGTATTTTCTAGTCTTGGCGACCACTCAAAGGGCTTTACATCTCAAGTCAGCATTCGCCCATGTACATGGTGCCACCTGTTCATCTGGAGCATTACCAATTCATTTGTACTCACACACCGATCAAAGAACCACCGGGAGCAGTGTCTCTCTTTGGATGTATGTATGTATGTTGTAGGGCGTTTGGTACCTCGCCCGAGGAAACTCCGACATGTACGCCACAGGGGTGGCAGATTGAACCATGGACCCTCCGACTGGGGCATGACTGCTCTGCCTCCTGAACCACAGCCACCCCTCAGACACAAACAAATACAGCATGCAACAAATAGAGTGCTGCAGGGATGATGTGTTTTTCTTAGACTAACCTCTGAAGTTAGGGGGTTTGCAGGTTTCAGCCACAAGCAGCTGCTGAGATCTTTCGGTTGGATTTTTGATTATTGCAGGCAGTGGGCTCTGTGGCATGTTTTGTTCAGCACTATAATCTTCACTTTTATGTCGTAGAACAAAATGGGAAAATTTTGCGTGTACAAGCAAGTATACTCAAATTACCCACAGGTTTGTATTGAGTTGTGCTATGATATATTGCAATGCAATACAAAACACCCTTGATAAGTTTGACTTAAAGAATCCAGTAGATTTAAGTCAAGACACCTTGGTGTAAATGTTAGCATTGATTGGAAGGGCTGTAACAGATTGTAACAGATTGTTCAGGTGTTCGTGGTATTCTGAGTCCCATGTTGTAGTGAATAAAGGAATGTAAGCAAAGGTGGCAGATGAAGATGTTGTGTTAAAACAGCCTTATGCTTAAACTTTAAGATTTTCTTTTATTCTCCTCAAGTTTTAGGAAGAAAATTACAATATGTTCATCTAAAATGTTTCAGTTGATCATTTTAATTGGAGCAAAGCAAACCAAATCAAAGAAACATCTGTGTTTTAGAGCATCACTAAAACCGCATCACAAGATTAAAAAATAGCTGCAGTGATTCATCCTGAAAAAAAAATTGGTTTCTGTTTCCACAACAAAAACTCTACCCAAATATCCATTCAAGTGCTGTAATTTGGTTCAGTGTAAGATCAATCCCTCACGGAGAATGCCTTCTGTGCGTTGGTGAGGGTTTGGATTAAACATCCAATGAAGCAGGCAGAGACGGTAATGAGTTATAGTGACCGAAAGCAGCTCATAGGAGCACACGGCCCTAATGATTTCCAGTGCATGTCATGGTGATACATTAAGAGCAAAATAACCATGATTACCTCTGCAGTTTTAACCAAGAGGAAAGGGAGTTGATGGTGTTGCTGTTTGTGTATCTGCAGGTGAGGTGTGCAGCTGTTTTCGCTCTCGGGACATTTGTGGGGAACTCTGCCGAGAGGACGGACCACTCCACCACCATCGACCACAACGTGGCCATGATGCTGGCCCAGCTCATCAATGATGGCAGCCCTGTGGTCCGCAAGGTCAGTCTAAAGCAATTATATTTATACCACCACATACATGAAATACATTAAGGTTATGCTCAAAAAAATGAAGGGAACACTTAATCGTCACGCTATAAAACCAAGTCAGTCCAACCTCAGGGATATCAATCTGTCCATTTAGAAGACACAAATCAATTTCACCTGCTTTGGTGCAAATCAAAGTGACAACAAGTGTTATGAAGCGGCAACAGCAAGACAACCCCTGAAAAGGGAATGGTTTTGCATGTGGTGGCCAGACAGTTGCTCTTTCCTTATACTTCCTGACTGATTCTTCTCTAGTTCTGTGTTCTGCTGGTGTCTTTGTCACTACT
Organism: Diplodus sargus; assembly: GCA_903131615.1. Taxonomy (NCBI): domain Eukaryota; kingdom Metazoa; phylum Chordata; class Actinopteri; order Spariformes; family Sparidae; genus Diplodus; species Diplodus sargus. The sequence goes on along the minus strand of CAEMYA010000258.1, from coordinate 709,805 downwards.
GGTAGCATGAGGCGGTACCTACAGCCCAATCAGGTTGAATAGGTAGTCCAGCTCCTCCAGGATTGCACATCCATATGTGCGGTCGCAAGAAGGTTTGCTCTGTCATCTCAAGAAGAGATACCAGGAGACTGGTCATTACACGAGCAGAGCTAGACAGGGCCGTAGGAGGCCATCAACCCAGCAGCAGGACCAGTATCTGCTCCTTTGCATGAGGAAGAACAGGAGGAGCACTGCCAGAGCACTACACAATGACCTCCAGCAGGCTGCTGGTGCGCATGATTCTGACCAAACTGTCAGAAACAGACTCTATGAGGGTGACATGAGGGCTCAACTTCCTCTATTGGGACCTGTGCTCAAAGCCCAGGCACTGGCATTCCCCAGAATTGGCAGGTCCACCACTGGCGCCCTGTTCTCATCACAGATGAGAGCAGGTTCACACTGAGCCATGTGACGGGCATGAAAGAGTCTTGAGACATCATGGTAAACATTATTCTGCTTGAAACATCATACAGCATGAGTGGTTTGGCGGAGGGTCAGTGGTGGTCTGCGAAGGCATATCTATTTTCAACTTGAATAATTTGTTCATCAAGATCTGATGTGTGATTTATTCCTCCCTTAATTTTTTGGAGCAGTGCATGTACGTGATTGTAAGACCAACAATACAATTCTACATTTACAGAACGTTCAATCTGTGGTTAGAAATATATGAAAACAATGTAAAGGAGTGCTGATTCCACACTAGGGCTGTCACTAATGGTAGTTTTATTATTATTATTCTGCCGATTATTAATTCATTAATCATTTAAAATGTCAAAAATCTGTGAAAAATTCTCATCACAATTTCCCAGAGCCCAAAGTGACATCTTCAAATTTCTTCCTTTGTCTTAAGTTTAACGATGCTTCATTTATAAATGACAAATTCTCACATTTAAGAGACTGGAACCAGGAAATGTTTGACATGTCGTTTGAAAAATGATTTATTGATAATCAAAATAGCTGGCAATTAATTTTCTGTAGGCTAATCACCTAATGAAAGTAATCGCTGCAGCTCTGCTCCGCGCTGCAGTCCAGCTCAGACTACTGCTGGTGTGATTTAGATTTTACGATGCAGTGGAAAGACTTTCAGTTGTATTCACCAGCACAGTCTATAAAAGTTAATGAAAAGATTATTATGCACTTCATCCTATCATAGCTATTCCGAGTTTTGATCACCTTTCCAATACATGTGACTGCGAAACGAAATATCTCCTCAGGTGCCCGCAGGTCACAGATTACCTTAATAAAGAAATTTGTGGAAGTGGAAGGTACCTAGTTCAGTTAAACATTCATGTGCTTGCACACCTGATATCACTGTTATACAGTTGAACACAGAACTCATCATTTGACGATCTGTGTCAGAAGGAGATGGGAGAAAGAATCGGGCCTGGAGGTACAGTAACTGAGACGAATGAGAATAATACCGTTATATGGGTGAGTCAGACTGCTGACACCAATTTGAAGTTTTAGTGGGGATCTATTGAAGGAACATAACTTGATATTTTTTCGCTCCTAAAGTGAATGTTATATCGAGTGGTTCTCTGGGACAAAACAATGCTGAGGGCAATGTGGTGCAAAGATAAAGAGATCACTAAAGGGGTAATTAACAAGGTTGGGTTTACAGATTTATCACTCAGTTGTCACCATTATACCTGGAAAAATCGTGCTTGAATCTATAGAACTGAATGTTCATCATGTTTCTGTGTTTTACAGGAGCTGGTCGTAGCACTGAGTCACCTGGTGGTCCAGTATGAGAGCAACTTTTGTACAGTTGCCCTCCAGTTTATAGAGGAAGAGAAGAACTACACAGTGCCGTCACCAGCCAACACTGCAGGTACTGTAGACCAGTGGGCGTCTGACCTTTTATGCACAGGGCACACCGAGGGCCAGCCAAAATCTCAAGGCACACCTGTATTCATGTTTGTGCAAAAACATCTCTATCACTTACCATGCTGCGCATGTTTATTTTGATCTGCTAATGACAAATAAAATCTGGTAAACTATGTTACTGATGAAAGTTTTACTAACACAATTCAAGACATCATGTGAAACTTTGTAAAGGTACATAAAAGCACTCAAGACACACATTTAAACATTTAAAGCAGATTACATAATTTAAAATGAGGTTAACTGTTCGGCACAAGAAAGCGATCCCTTTCCCCCTTGTTATCTTCATCACACTGGCTGTCACTCAGGGCCTTTGATGTGTCACAGTCCTCCCACCACCACACAATTTCATGAACAGAAATACTGGGGTTCGCTTGAAGGTTTTTAAGGATCTTATTAAGGCGCAGAGGGTTGCCAGTGTATTGGGAAATTAGCATGCACAACGTACTGATACAGTACATCATTGTGTATTTCCAAAATTAAGTAAGGATAGATAGTAGAATTCATCTCTTTTCTTTCCAATTGTCTTTACCTTAGTGTTTTTGTGATTTAGTGCATCATATACAGAAAGTAACAATCAGGCCAACATTGATCACTGAATCACCCGTTAGTAGTTATCTGTGTTTATCTTAAGAGTCAAAGAAATCTGTCAGAAACATAACTGAAATGTATTATTTATTTTTCTGTTTTAAATAAGTTAAAAATGTACAGGTATATAAAAGAATGTATCCACTGGTCCAGAATTGTAATGCATGTCCTCCTGTGTTCATTGTCCAGAGCCTGGTAACCTGACTCCAGTGAGGGACAGCCCTGCCATCCCACGCCTGCGATCAGTCAACTCCTACACCAACATCCGAGCTGCCACCACTGCCCGCAACCTGAACAAGAGCCTGCAGAACCTCAACCTCAATGAAGAGGGTAGGAGGGAAAAGGAGTGCCAAGAAATGAGGCGAGAAAAGGAAATGAGGCAGATGAAAGGGAGATAAATAAGCTGAAGCAGAAATTTAGAGGAAACTGTAGGAGGATTGAATGAAGACAAAGAAGAAGACTGAGTCAGCTGAATGAAAGGCATAAATCCGAAGGGAGCCGATAACACATTTAATTTGCCTTTTTTTCCCCTCTTATCAGCTGATGTCCTCAGACTAGAGCTGCATTTCCACCACAGGGAACAGGGTCTAAATTAATGTCCGGGGATATTTTATATATTTTATCCCCCAAAAAGTCCGTTCTCGAGGGGTTAGTTCTTACCAAAAATATACGTTTGCAGGTGGGGTGGAAATGCAGCTTTACCCCTCCTTTCTATCATGCCACTCCTGACTCAATAATTATTATTAAGAGACATCACAACCAGCAATGAGTTAATGTGTTGATATGTCCATTATCAAACCTCATCATCCTATTCATCACTGTCTTAAAAAAATGTTTGTTTGTCGATGAATGTAAGAACACACATGGGCTAGTTTTTACGAATTGCACGGTTTAGTTCCGTAACAAGTATTGTCAAGGTTTCTCAAAATGAAAGTCTTTGTCAGTCGCGCATTGCCAAAAACTTCACTTCAATGTGTGTTGTTAATCCGCATAAATAAACTGGCAATGTTGGATGGCATGACTCATTAAAAGGGGGTCAAGCAGCAGTGCCCATAAAAAAGGGGATTTTAAGTAGTTAAACTTGTCAGCTTTGCTTAAATTAAGGTTTCGGTCAATTGCCTCAAACTCCAAAAGCTTTTTTAATAGGCTAATGTCTCCTGAGAATTTTTCAATTACTAATTTGAACAGTTTCATTATAGGGTTCAAATTATCCTGGCTCTGATTAGAGCATGGGTGAATTACAGTTCTCTGTTCAGATTCTTTATCACAGCCTTTATGAAGCAGTACTTCCCAACATTCCTCTAATAACCCAACGGTGGCTTCTGCTTTATCCAGCGCCTGTCGTTGATATTGGTCACAGGTTTCAGGCTCAGTGGCGGACTCGGTGGGGATGGAAGCTGTCCTTGGTGCTGAACTGCTGACACATGTTTACAAAGTTATAGCAGAGGCAGGGTTTAGACTGTGGGATGCACTCCTGACTCTCAAACATGAGCAGGAAACGTCCCGTCCACATGGATACAGATAGATAACACACTGAGCTGTTACGCTGTATCATATGGTTTTCCGTGTAGATCCATCACACCTCCAAAATAATAAGCATTTACTGCAGATCTTTTGAAATTGTGTAGGTGCATTGTAAGATAACAGGAAAACACAAAATTATTGATTGACAAGGTCTATTTTTATATATTTTTTTCTCTCCATTTAATCTTTTGATTTAATTACATCCACTGTGAAAATCAATGAAGGAAAAATGTATTAAGTTTTAATCTATGACAAAGTAGCCTGACAATTTCTGAGATTTTTGGACTCCCCCGCTGCTGGTTTGGTACGGTCCTTTATGCTGCAATCACACAAACAAAGGCAGAGTAGATGGGGATGGCATGAAGAGGCCAGCATGAGATTGAGCCTATCTGTCCAGGCACAGGCATGTTTTTAAGGGTGCAGTATGGAAGAACTGGCCACCTGTTGAATTCATACACAAAACAGGGGTGGCTGTGGCTCAGGGGTAGCGCTGGTTTGATTCCCCTAGACTGCATGTCAAAGTGTTCTTGGGCAAGATACTGAACCCCGAACTGCTCCTGCTGTGCTGGTTGGCACCTTGCATGGCAGCTACCGCCATAAGTGTATGAATGTATGTATGAATTACTGTAAGTCGCTTTGGACAAAAAGCATCTGCTTAATGCCCTAAAATGTAAATCTAAATGTAAAACAAATAGCGGGTAGCATACCAAAGTAACTGCTAACTGCTGCTAACTGTAACTGTTGTTATCTATTTAGCTCAGTTAGCTGTGCAGCTAGCAGGCAAGAAAGCGAGCTCAGAGCACTGAGGATGGGTTGTTGTTTACACCACTTGCAGCTTTGGACCGAGACAGGACGAGGTTAACTACTTAGCATGTTAACTTCAGATGATACTTCTGGAACGAAAAAAACACATAACGTCACACCTGTTCTTTCTTCCCATTCTGTTGATAATTTTTTTTCATTTTTGTATATCAACTAGACTTCTAGCCATATTGCAGCTTTAAGCATGCTGTAATTATCTCTGCTCTCCAAACATAGTTGTCGCCATGAGAAGGCGTCCAGACACCCTACGTCTGTAACTGTACTTTCATTAAAACCATATATCATTGTATGATGATGTGATGGGTGAAAGTGTCTGTCATTGAGATATTGAATTAAAGATCTGCAGTAACAGAGTTTTTTTTCCTAAAATAGATGCATAATTATGATAGCTAATCCTAACGTGGCGAAAATGATCCTGTAATTATTTAAGTTTTACTGTCACGTCTGAGCTCCTGACCTCCTGTTTGTGTCACTGCTGTGTGGCTCAGACAGCTAAAGCTAACTCTGCCTACCACTGCCAGACTGAGTAATGCATAAGCCCTAAGCAGAGCTAAATCACTGGCACTTTGTGTCGGCAGTAGGTTACACGCTTCACCATTTCTAATTCACATTCTCGGTGCTTATTCCAATATGCAGCGGTGTTTATCATCAATAAGCACGGAGCCCAGCGTATTTCCATTCTCAACAAATCTCCATTTCCACATTTCAGCTGGAGGACGCGTGGCGTTAGGGTTTGAATGAGTCAGAGTAATGTTTGGTGATAAGGAGAGCTACTGCAGGAGATGACTGAGCCTGACAGCTGGAATGAAGTTATGAGCAAGTTGGCATAGTCTCTTTGAGTATAAGGGCTGCTTACACTGTTTACACACATCACACCTTATGGGATGTTCATTTAGCTTTTGGCTTTGTTTTTTGTCTCTTTCAACAATAATGACCACTAAACTTCATTTTTATCACATTTCTTAAAGCTCCTTTAAATGTGTATGTGTTGTATGTGTATGTTCCTTCATCCAGGTGGACCAGCCGCTTTCTCTCCCGGTAACCTGAGCACCAGCAGCAGCGCCAGCAGCACCCTGGGAAGCCCAGACAACGACGAGTACATCCTATCTTTCGAGACCATTGACAAAATGCGAAGGGTGTCCTCCTATTCCTCCCTCAACTCCCTCATAGGTAACAGTTTGTCAGTGGCACAGTAGGTCCCATCTATGTGTTTCATTCCCATATAAACTTTTTCATCGTATGTGCATCGTTTTCTATTAGGCAACTGATGGGAACTGCAAAACAATGAAAACAGCTAGATGATGTCTGCTATTCTGGAGGAGCTTTGTGAAGTCTTGTGTTGTGTTATCTCAGCCTGAGCTTGGAGATTGCACATTTTTAACTGACAGTTAAAAACTGGGGGCATTAGATACATAAGTACATGGTCATTTACCTGGAATGGAGCGTCTAACGAAAGGCACTGTTTGGGAAGCACTGCATTGCATAATAAGAACTGTAGGATCCAGTGTTTCAGTTGGCTTTTTGACCTATGCTATTTCTATGCAACTATAAAACAAAATACATGGTTCAAGGGCGTTGTGAAGTAGCGTGGAATCGCAGAGCGTTGTTGTCTTCATTATTAAAAAACCACCATTGCTGATAAAAAATCTATGACTCCAGACCAGCTACTGTAATGTTCAGACGTTTTATGTTGCATTTAGTCATGTGTTCCGACTTCCTCACTCTCTGGCATATCATTTGCTGTTTCCCTGGAAGTTATAGCGATAGACGTGCTGTTACCTCAAATGAAATAACTAGGGCTGTTAATTTAACGTGTTGCTTTCGATTAATTAATCAAGAAAAAAGTGATGCAGATTAGTCTCACTCTGTGACGCCTCCTGACCAGCAGCTTTGTAAACATGATTGAAGCAGATATCTCAAGTCCAACTCCAGCCAAAGTCTCTCACTATTAACATTCTTTCTCAAACCAAGAATGGGATGTGGCTGATTGTTAAATCAATACCCTGCCCACGGAGTAACTTGACATGCACGTCCCCAGAAATATAACTCTATATTTCAGAGACACAGCTGTGAGTCAGTGTGTTTTAAAGGGGAAAGTCAGCTCGCAATCCGCTCACCACCACCAGGAACACAGACACACCAGCTCACATGAATAAATGCTCACTAGTGTAGGTTAGGTTATGGTGTCGGCTCTGCGTAGAGCCTATGTGCAACCATAGATCAGCCTTCATTATAACACCAGAAGCTAAGATGCAAGCTTGGTGGTCGACATTAAAGTCCAAGATTTTACTACAGTCCATTCCATTTTAGCTGAATGCACCTTTAAGTGAAATATCAACCTTAATTCACTAGTAAGCCCACAGCCATTTCTAGGGATGTGTTGTTTTTGGAATTGTAAGGATCTTGTTTTACATTTTGTTGGAATTAAATAGTTTTTTATTTATGGTTTGTCATCATGACATTTTCCTATTTCCTGTCCTTGAACAGTATGCTCAGTGCACACAGAGACTGGTGCCCTGTTGGATAATTACAGAAGGCTGCAGACAGTAGACGGGATAGTGTTGCATTGTTCAGCTCACAGATCAAACTCTACCAGGTCTGAGCTTTCAAGAAAAAGAGTGGCAAATAAATGACCAGGAAAGCAAGAACTCAGGCCACCTCCAGAGAGGGAAAACCCCTCAGACGAGGGATATGACAGAGAGCAGAGCTCCCAGTCTAAGAATAGATTAAGTGTTAAAAAAAAGGTTTGCAGATGCCAGAGGCCAGTAAAGTGCTTTTAGTGGTACACGTACAACTGGAACCAGCTCGCTTACCCCTGCTCTCAGTTGATTGGCGGGCTGCACCATGCGTCCTGACAGCAAGTTTGTGTGCTAGCAGGAAAACCATTAACCCCCCCACACCACCCCTGAGGAGAGGGAAAGTGAAACTAGGGATTCCCCTCTCTCTCTCTCTCTCTCTCTCTCTCTCATTGTTTCATTGTTTCA
>CAEMYA010000258.1:687972-701930 GCA_903131615.1 Diplodus sargus | reverse complement strand
TCTCTCTCTCTCTCTCTCTCTCTCTCTCTCTCTCATTGTTTCATTGTTTCATTTAACATTACTGCTGCAGTCTCAGAGCCACCCTGTCACGTCCCAGTATGTGATATCTGCACGGCACGAACGGAAAATTAGTCAAAATGGAAAAATCGAAAGGGAAAAAGTAAATTGTGCTCTGGAGAACAGTGAATTTGACTTGGCAGGAAAGGAGGTTCAGGTACTTTAATGAAATTTCCTTTTTCAGTGTGTTTTGTTTGATTTGTTCCTTAAATGAATGCCAGCTTATTTTAAGTGCACCGGACTCAGTCGAGCTCGGCTCGGCTTCATATTGGTCCTTTGAGGACACAGCTCAATTTCCTCTGCTCTTAGATTCAATTTAAACACAGTGTGCTGTGTAAATCTGGATACAGTCATGTACACACCTCACATGAACATTTTTTCAGTCTTAAAAACAAAGTAGACAAAGAATATTTTAACATTAAGGTGACTGTTGACTGTTTTCTCTGCACTTTTTCATCCTTGGAAAGATGCATCAGTCCATCTTTTCATCTGGGATTTATTAACTAATACAGACTCAATCGAACCCAAACGTGCTGCTGTAGTCAGAGTTCTGTTTCGGGGGTCAGGTTCCGCTGGACACCATGACCCTTTTATCTGACAAATTTAGCATTTAATGTCAGATTAAGCTTTTTTCAAGCTGCTTGTGGGCCCTTAATTCTGGTGTGAGGCAAACAGGTTAAAAGACATATTGGCCCCTCGCCCACTAAGCTTTGCCCCTGCCACAGCTGAAAAGAGTCCCAGCCTCCCAGCATGCCTGTTTATAACTCCCACCTCGCTGCCTGCTGCATGTTTAAACAGGCTGGGCAGATGAATGGATGTTGGGAGGTAATATTCAGCAGCGTAGAGGAAAAGCTGAAACACACAATTGAGTGCAGATGAATTTGATGTTCTGTTGGTATTTATGTTTCTGTTGTCACTTACATTCTGACTCAGCTGAGACTTCACTTTTTTTTATTTTACCAATTTGCATCCATCTTTTGTTTTGTTTGAAGCTGTTTTCATAAGACCCATGGGGTTTTGTTTTTCATCTCGCCTGAAAAATGCATTAACTTAACTTTCTCCTTTTGGTATAAAGCAGCTTTATCACAGCTATGTTTTAACACTGCAAACACACAAAGGAGAGGTAAGGCAGTCTGTATTTAACAGTGTAGCACTTTAGAACAAAGTGAAACTATGAAATGCTAAATGCAGCAGCTGCTGGACACTGGCCTGCAGGAAACAAGCGAGATAGCAGCGCTGTGTGGGAGTCGGGCCAGAGTTCCAGTAGTGATTTATTGATTTACATTTTTAAAATCCATTCTTTTCTCTTTTTGTCTTTGCCCTCTTACTATAATATGTAGAAATTCTACTACTTCATTGGTAAAGCCACCCCAGCATCTCTCTGAGGCTGAAATGGAAAATAAGATAAAATTGAAACATGAATAAATCTTTCATTTCTGATCTCTAGAAACTGTGATGAAATACATGTAAAATTGTAAAGTGAAGCAATTAGTGTGGTGGTTATTGTCATGCTAACAAGTTCCAAGTGACAATGTTAATATGTATAATGTTGTCTATGTTCCCCACCATAAACCCAGTTTGGGTGGTTGAATCCACAGGGCTGTGATCTGCCCATGTTCACCAGTCTGGATGCATGTGGAGCCCCATACAAGCTTGCAACATGCACATGTGTCTTTCCTCTGGACACTTGTTGCACACATTATTTAAATTTGTGCCTTTTTTGTGTAGATCAGCCAAATAAAAACAAAGGAGCTCTTTTCACTGCTGTGATAAGGTGGTCTTCTTCCATTTTGTGGGCATTTGTATAAAAACCAGTATTGGAGTAAATAGTGGACAGCTAAAAAAATTTGACCTGATGATGCCGCTACATAAACAGTTAAAGGATGACCATAATCTTTTGTATTCGCCCTGTGAGGTGTTGGGACCAAATTCTTTGCCAAATCATCTTCTTAATGTTGAGATATTTCACAATATATGTTTCAACCAACAAATGGTGAGAGATGACCAAAGCCAGAGTACTTGATCGTCTCCTCATGCGCTTTGGAACATGAGGACACGTGCCCCGTTGATCCTCCCCTGCTCTTAGTAGAATCTCTGCCTTGTACCAAGTTGAGTCGACCAAAGTATCCCAAAATATCAACCTCACTGCAGAGTTGGATCAAAGGTCAGGGGTTTCATCCTCAGGCAATCATGAATGTCTGCCATCAGTGTGATCAGGATGAAAGCGCTACATAAATGCAGTCATTAAATGACTGAATTGCTGAGCCTAACATTTTCTGTTTCTGCGTTGACATTTATATTTTGTCATATCAAGGGCTTTAGCTTCACTTCCACCTGTGTCAGTGTGTTTGAGGCGCTCTCCTATTTAAAGAGCGTCAAACATGTGATTTGGTGCTGCTTACGCTGCTCCCATCTCCCTGTGATATATACCCTAAATGCGCCCGGAGTTTCTTCTCTGCTTCCAAATGTTCTGTTGCATTTTTTATGCCTCAGTCATTTACAGCTCCAAAAATCACTATGCAGTGTTAAAGTATTTTATGTCATCTGCCAGAATTGAGCAGACCATTAAGTAGTGACGCAGTGGTTCATTTAGCCAATAATTAACATCTTTACTACTGTAGATCCATTGCAGTCCACACGAGTCTCCAAATGACAAGTGTCAAGTCAGGACAAGTCACTGGTGCAGCAGTCAGGCTCTGAGTAATGTCAGCCGTCACCTTCTCTCATGAGGACTATGTCGAGGCGGTGCAGTGGTAATTTGTGTGCACCCGTAATGTAGTGCAGCGGTTAAATGGGAGAGGAACCATATTTCACATTTATCAACTGGCTGTTTACTGCAGCAGGTACTGTAGCATGCTGGCTATTCGTCTCTAATCATATCCTGGCCCTCAGGCTACACTGTAATCACCTCTTCAACTCCCTCACCCACTTTCTCTTCCTGAGTCACACTTGCCCTCTCATCTTTCAACTCTGTCTTCTTCCCCCATCCTACTGGCCCATCTCTGCCATATCTCACAGCACACTGAAATATCTTGTCCTTTCTTCTTCCCTTTTTCTTTGCCTTTTTACTCCTTCTTGTATGCTCCTTACTTTTTCCAGATTCCTCCTTGTTACGTCTTGTATACTTCAGTCTCCCGCAGCTGCAGCCCTTCATCCTCTTCCTCTCCTTTCATGTATCATCCCTTCCTTGGTCTCCTAACTTTAAAGCGTGTGACCATTGAACCATCTTGGAACTCTCTGGAGATGGAACTTAGCTATGAGAGCGTCCAGACTTCATACAGTCCCACTTTTCCACAGCACTTTTGGCCTGTGTGCCTCATTGAAGAGTGAGGAAAAGGACAGGGGTCAACCACCTGCATGGCTGTAAAGACCTGAGGAAGAGAGGGAAAGATGGAAGAACTGGAAAAGTGGGGGGGAAATAAGAAACGGCAACAGTTGGAGGCTATTAGTGCTCAGCATCCCTGTTGCTAAAACCGAATGAGAAGAGAGAGACAACAGATAGAACCTAAAAGACAAAGAGACAAAGCAGAAAATGCAGAGCAGAAGGGATGGAGGCTCAGTGCACTGAGACAATGAGCTGGAGCACGTAAAAAAAAAGTGAAGAGTATAAAGAAAAAGGGAGAGTGAATGTAAAATAATGAGGATGCATGAATGGCAGGTTGACGCCTGAAACAAACTGATGTCAGGAGGCAACTCTCAGGAAAATGACAGCAAAGGAACGGAATAGATGGCACACAAGTAGGCGGGGTAGAGGAGAATGTCTCATATCATGCTCCATTCCAGCTTCCTACTTTTGTCTTGGGTGTCTGCTCATACCTCTGTTCACCCTCTGTCTTAATGCTCCACTTCAGTGCCTGTGTCTTGAAGGCACCTCTCTGAAAGAAAAAAAAAAGCCCAGTGTACTTTGATTGGTCAGCTCTCACAGGCCTGAGTGGACAAGACTCACTGTGTTTTCACATTAGCTCTGCCACTGGTGTGCTGGGGACATTGTTAAGGGGGTTGATACTGTATAGTTGTGACATCACAGTGTGCGTGTGCGTGTGTGTGTGCGTGTGCGTGCGTGCGTGCGTGCGTGCGTGCGTGCGTGCGTGTGTGTGTGTTGATTAATGATGTACATTACCTGACACTGGAGGTCATTCTCTCTCTGCCACCTCAACACATCCACCAACTGCTGCAGAGGAAAATGACCGGTTGCGGGTAGCGTGACGTTAATGAGATGTATTGTGCGTTACGATTTAGCTGGTTAGCCCTGCTGTGTTAATGAACTCGGATGAGGAGTGATGAGAGTTAGACCAGAGTGAAACGTATGTGCCCGAGGATGTGTTGCGTGTGTATTCATCAGCCGTCTATGAGCATGATGCGAGTTTATTTTCAGACACTGAATTTGCATTTGCTTTGTGCGTCTTCTGCAGGTGTGTCCTTCAACAGTGTTTACACTCAGATCTGGAGGGTGCTCCTACATCTCGCTGCTGACCCTTTCCCTGAAGTGTCGGATCTGGCCATGAAGGTCCTCAACAGCATTGCATATAAGGTATGCCTTGGACCTTTCAGGAGATGCCATGTTCAAAGTTTCAAGGAGGAGCTCAGGATTTATTAGTAACTGTTTATCAGGGTGTACTCTACTGTGATTTATTTTCAAATAATTTAGAGACAAGTATTTTTGTGTTAAATAATTTCCTTTTTGCCAATGTATCTGTATATCAGTTCTATTTCACCACATGGTTATGCAGTAAAAAAAGAAAAAAAGAACTAGTGGGAGCACACCCCACCCTTCCACTGGCATTTTCTTCCTCCAAAAGGCCATTACTTCTGTGCAAATGCAATTAAGGGCCAATGACTCCCCCCAGGCTTGGCAGAGCAGAGTGGAGCAAAGAGGCTGCCGTAACTTAAGGAGCTATAATAACCACTGTAGTCCACCTCTCATCCCAACCCGAGGCAAAATGTCTTGTGTTTGTCCTACCACCAACACCCAATTGTCCCCTCAGTTACCTTCAGAAGAGCTGCATCTCTGCCATGAGACTCCCTACAGGGCTGCAATAAAAAACAACAGGATTTGATTTACAATATAATGCGGTAGACTTATCTTCTTGCAGCTAATGTGCTGCGCTGTCTGTGTTGTTGTAGTCTTAGTTATTGTGTACCTGCTGACCTGAAGTGAACTGAGCAAACTGTGGTGTCACATTTAGAAATATTACCAGTCTGACAGCCAAACTAAGGGAACAAACTGATTTTCTGAAATGCTACAATCCCGGGACAGATGACTGAAACAGAATAGGGCACAATTCAATCCCAACATCTGTCCTAGACCTTCTGCATCATCTTAAGGGGTCTGTTAACAGTCAGAGCTGTCGATTTCGGGCTTGAGACACAGACTTGATTGATAAGATTGCGGACTTGAGCTTTCACTGCCTCAATACATGACTTGAAACTTCAAGCAAAACCATGAATTTCTCAAGCTGTGACCTGGTGAAACCCATCAACAATACAAAAGATGAAGTCACGATGGGGTAACACCAGTTGTGAAGCTCGTCAACTTGTTCACATTCCGAACCATGACTATTATATTCATTCATTGCTGTAGTATTACATGAGTACTCAGGTGTGGCCTAACCCATGAGTATTATCTTTAAACTTGGCCTTCATTTTGATCTGAACTAAACACTTGTGAGGTTTCGTGACAGCATCTTGCTTAGTTGTGAGCAAGATGCGAGCCTTCCCATTCAAATAAGCATGGCCTAAGCCACCTAAATGTGTGACTTGGCTTTGACTTTTTTCCATGAAACTATGAAACTTGACTTAAGCTTAATTTTAAATTTAGAAATCTGATCAGATTTTATACCTGACTCAGACCTCTCTCACTTCACTTGAGACTTGGACTTGTCTCGATTGACTTTAGACTTGACTAGAATTAGTTTCAATAAAATTTAGACCTGAATTGTGCTGATTTTGATTCAGTTGACTTCTATTTACATCGACTAAGTTTGGACTTGACTTGAAATGATATCTATGAACGGGATAACTTGATTTTGAATATGTCTCAATTTGACATGACAGTAGCGAAGGATTTAAGCTCTAACTATGCTGCCTGTACACCAAAAAAAGAATCACGAAGAACAGTTTGACATTTATAGAAAGAAACAACAATCTAAAGACCTTTTAGATACCTTATTTTCTAAAGGTAATGAGCTATCTTAGAGGGAGCCCACATTCATTTTTGTCTTCCACAGAGCCCATCAGACAGCTTAATCAGACAACTTTCAACCCAATTGTTAACATTAGCCTTACTGTGAATCCAGCTCTTTTAATTAGGATTTTAAATGTCAAATGTTATTGATTTGTTACAAAGTTAACAAGGGCAGCAGCTAATTAAATTGTATCTGCTTCTCAGATAATGAAAGCATTAAGTGTTTTTCATAGCTCCCTCATGCTGCATGATGCTGGGGTGGAAGCAGCGTCAGATTGTTGACGGAGCTCTCTGGTCTGAAAAATACAGACATTGTTGAAGAGCCTTAAATCTGCTTTCTTTGTAATGACCAAATGGGGGCGACTCTGCTGATTTAAAAGATTTAGTCAGATGTTTGTAAGCTTTGAGAATCTGACCCTACATTTCACTTGATGTACTACCTCAGTTTCCTAATGAGTTTTTGCATGTAATCACTAGTTTCAGGTCTTCTTCAAAACAGCATGATGTTTTGTAAATGATGGTTCCATTTGGGGTAAAATACGCAATACAGCAGCATGTGCTTCAGGGTGTGGCTACATTGCAATGATAAGTTGCTATGACAACATGTTATTTATTTTATCATAGTACCAATGTGTTGTTTTTTGTTTTTTTTTAATGTTGTTTATCTATAATTTGCACTAATAAGGAGTTGCTTCTTAATTTCGTTGTACAACGTACAATGACAATAAAGATCTATTCTTTTCTATTCTAGTCATGGATTCTATGTCCTCTCCAGCTCCAGCTATTGTCACTTCTGGCTCCAACAAACCAAAATGGCCATAATCCTCAGAAACTCAATGAGTGACGGAACATGACTTTACACTTTGGTGGAAGTCGTTGTTTTGTTTTTGTTTTAATCCTGTGATTCTATTCACAGTTTGATTACACTTTATAATTGAAGTGTTTGAATGGACTTTGGAAAGGCTCTACATCCCACTCGGGTGAATTTAAATCAAATTAGTGGTCACCGCCACGAGACGACATCATGAGTTGAGAAACCTCACTTAACCCACTACACTTGTCTCCACCAACATCTTCCCTCCATCAGTTCACCATCTCTGCTTTGACTGATCTCCTCCCCCCTTTACCACCTCCATGTCATCATCCTATGTTGTACGTCAATGTAGAATTTGGCCTATTCTCCATCAGCAGAACATCTCAAAAGCTCCTTCAATAATTAAACAGGAACATTCTGAGTTTTTTTTGAGTGATCACAAGCTATTCACGCCCTGTATCCTCCCAGAGCCATGCATAATAGTGTGGCCTGGGTACAACTTGTTTGCTCACTTGACTCATTTTTCAGCCAATTAATGACACAGTAATAGAAGGGAAGTGGTTTGAAACGGGGAGAGCAAGCTGTTTCCCAGCGTGGAGTGTAGCAGCTGGTAGAACCATTCACCCCCCATTTCCTGCGAATGGTTGAGTTTTGTACATCTCATTTTCTGGAGAGCTTGTCAGCAGATAAGGCGCGTGGCCTCCCGTGTTTGGCATGATGTTTGTTTACCACATGTTGATGATCAGCAAATGCTGATGAATATTCCATGAATACGTTGTGTAATCAAGTCACCGATGAGCTTGCACATTTCACATTCATACATGCATCTGCTAAAAGGTACCTAGTGTGTTATCTTCCTTTTAAAGGGTAATTCTCAGGGAATACTACTGCAAATGTGAAAAATTACTTTAACGCCTTTTGTGGCTCCAGGGAAGTTGCATGTAATCTGATTTATTCCTTCCAGTGATTTTACTCAGTAGCCAAGTTGCATTATGGCTAATGTAGGCACCAGGTTTGCGTGCAATACACTATTTTCACATATGCAGTACTGTGCATATTTGAAAATAGGGTTATTTTCTCATATGCAGTAGTACTCCCCAAGACCTGTACACACACATTAATGTGTAAAGAATTGGTGGAGTGACTCTCTAAGGGCAAAAATTATATGGCTGTTGGTGACTCGCAACACTTGGACAGAATACAAGGTTGTTTATTCGTACACTCTGACTGTTAAATGCAGGACAGGCTTGATATCTGCTCATCCACAATGTTGCTTTTTATTTATAATTTGAAAGATCCTTTTGTTTGAGCTTTTACTTGTGTACGGCCACACTTTGCCGCAACCTCTTCCGAACACTCAGATGAGCTCCAGAAAGGATTAATGCAGCAGTGTTGAGCTCAGTTCTGCCATTATATATGTCTCGCTCCTCTGCCGTGCACTGCTGCCTTCACATACACAAGCTGCCACCCATCAATCTTAATAAACAGTCGAAAATGTCAAAAATCAGTATTTATTTAAGCCTTTCAGCTGATTTTTGTTTTCTGTGTCCTCCTCGTCATATATATCCTGTTGTGCTTGAGTGGAAAAGGTGCATGGATTAGTGACCGGGCCATTTCCATAATAACCCTTTCAGCTGGTTTTACTGCTCCTGTGTTTCATTTCCAATTGCCTCTTAATGAAGCGCTAACAGCTAACCCTGGTAACTGATGTCTTTTCCCCATCACAACTGCAGTACATTGTACGTGTGTAAACTTTGCATTAAAAACTTTTTCTCCCAGCCTTTTAGACACACACTGAAAAATACTTGCCGCAATTTTGTAATTAGCATAGAAATCAGATCAAAGGCAATGCTGGGTAGTAAAATGTGTTTGCCTGTGTTAACTAGATTTATGCTGCAGAGATTTTTCTCTCCACCTGGCTTGAGTAAACAACAACTCTGCTATTCATCAGTGATGTTTTGCCTCTATTGTCTTTATTAAGTTTAGTCTTCCCTCGTGAGCCGCCATTACACGACTCACAATGAAGAGGTTATATTACCAGCTCCGCTTAATGAGATAAAGTTCTGCAAATTTAGGCAAACTTTTGTGAAGCGCTTCCAGGTTTCAGGTTGTGTCTTCTAATTTTGATCTCTTCTCAGATGTGTGTCTGGAACATCTCAATTCGTGGCTCTCTCCTCTCTCCTTTTACCTAATTTCACCTTACCAGCGTGACAGCTTGATTAAGCAAACTGAGATTTAACCCCCAGTTTCTTCTGTCGCCAGGCAACGATGAACGCTCGGCCCCAGAGGATCTTGGACTCTGGATCTCTCACCCAGTCAGCCCCAGCCAGCCCCACCAGCAAGGGCACGCACATCCACCAGGCTGGGTGAGGGAAGCTCTCAAACAAACATGGACATCAAGATGTATAGAACACCCCTTACAGCACAGCCCGAAACATATGTTGCATGCATACAGTGCACTCAGCCTTCTTTGCACCAAGATAGAGACACATTGTCATTTAATGAGCCAGGCAGTGGCAGGGACGGTCAGTTTAAGGTCATTCACTTCTTAGAAAAAACGAAATTGTTCGCAGAATAAATCTCTTTATACTAGACTATCAAATTTTCAAGAGAGCTTTGACAAATGTTGCTATGTAGCTCAAGGCGAGCAGCAAAATCAGAGGCTAGACACAGTGAGCATACTTGAACTTTTCTATAATGTGGGTTTTTTGCCTGAACAAGAACAAATGATAAACAAGAAATAAGAGACCGATAAAAAAAATTAGAGTAACAAAAATAATCTCGTAATTATCTCTCTACCTACCGCAACTCTGAAATATCAGTTGCTGTGCTGTGTATGCATGGGCATACATCCTTTTTAACTTCATTTCTGTGGGGATACAGTGGGTAAGCTTAATCTCTGGTCACTGAGACAAGCTTAGGGGTTTTGGAATGACTGGAAAAATCTGTGTTCTCTCCAACCCCAAGTGCTGTGGATTGGTGAATCAATTGCACTGTCCGTGGTGCTGGAGTAGCAGAGGGAATTTCAACTGCAATTTTACTCTCAGTTGCCGACATTCGTCAGTGTTGTCTATGGATCTATAATATTCTGTCCACTATATATTATAAATACTCAACTTCATGCTATATTGTAGCTTATAAACTGTATAGAGTCGTGGGACCTGTATCATCAAAGTGACAAGTAAGCGTGTGTAGTCACAGAAGTGGGAGGGGATCACAGAAACACACTGCTGCCTGTAGTGTTACTGTAATATGTCTGTAATAATTTTATGATCGTTGAGTACCGTGTGTGCTTCAAAAAATACACCCTGAGACCAAACCACCTCTGTTGCAAAATACTTTAGAGGAGACGTGACGAGACAGTGCTCTTCAATCCTTGTCCCTGCGACCCCCTGTCCTGTACGTGTTAAATGTTTCCATGCTTCAGCACACCTGATTCACATGAATGGGTAGTTATCAGGCTTCAGCAGAACTTGATGACCAACTGATTGTTTGATTCAGGTGTGTTGGGGCAAGGGAACATCTAAAACATGCAAGGAAGAGGGCCACTAGGAACAGGTGAATTGAAGAACACACCTGTAGAGACGAAGTTAATTAAAAGCTGATAAAGTCTACGTCGTGCCACTTTGCCTCCTGCCCTCATCTTAATTTCTCTGTTCCGTCAGTGGCTCTCCTCCCATGCCGAGCACCAGCAGCTCCAGTCTGACCAACGAGGTACCCAAGCCCCCCGCCAGAGAGCAGACATCCACACGGCCTCCTTACACCCCTACATTGGGAGGACAGGCACCCCACTCCCACCAGTTCCCCCGCACTCGCAAGATGTTTGACAAGGGACCTGAGCAGGTAGAGGGAACACCCTGATACATGAGTCTTTGGTTTTAAGCCACTGTGTGGGTAAAACAAATGGTAATCACCAGATGCAATGTTTTTAACTTAAAGATTTGCCCAAACTAAAGTTGCATATTTTCTGGGGGGACGAGTGTCTCGTCTCACTTTTTGAATTTTTGTGTTTCCAGGCAGGTGAGGATGGTGACGAGCCAGGTGGTCACAGGAACTACATTTGTCCCGCCCTTCAAACAGGCCTTTGTGATTGGAGTGCCAAGTATTTTGCTCAGCCTGTCATGAAGGTAATAGCACCGTCTTGCTGCTGTTTTCCATCCGTTCTCCCTTTTTACTGTCTTAAGGCATTTTCACACCATAGGCATCTCATATAAACACCACGCAAAGGTTCAATAGTTACGAAAACTTTTGAGACTGCCAGCACATATATGTTCCAGTATGCAAATTTGCTACACAGGTTTATTATCACATTAGATTTATACCAAGCGCACAGGGACTGGTAGAAAAACAGCCCCGGCTTGCTGAACTCCAAGAGCGCCACCAGAGTCTCTCTGCACCACTGTTCCCACTGACAGGTAGAGAGACGTGAAATGTATTCAGTTCATCTCAACTGAATGTCCTTGAAAAATAACTGTTCGAAAAAAGCATGGATGTTCAAATTAAATGCACGAAGAAATGCCCCCAGTGTGTAAATGCCTTCAGGCTTCAACTCTGCCCTGCCAGTGAGTGAGATGACAGTCCCTTATATGTGTATTATGGTGTTTTGGGTGAAGGTTGTATTCAGTTGTAGCCAAGAAGGTTGTACTTAAGCTTAAAGCAGCATGTCCGAGTTATTTCATTGAAGAAATGCAGGTAAAACATTAGTGAATTAAAGAAGAAAAAGAGTAATTCCATCCTTTTACTATCAATCATTTAAAAACAATTTGAAATTATATTTTTATTATTCTTCTGCCAAGCAAAATAGTACTTTGAAAAGCAGCTTAAAGTGGTTGCTAAGCAACAAGGGAGTAGTGATATGACAGGTACTTTCCGTTTTCACATGAATATTTATGTGAAGCGGTGTCATAGGTGCACTTCTGTCATGCATTTCACAATTCATGGCTTCAGAAGCGAGGGAGCCGTCTGAGGACATGAACTCTGTGTTATAGATTCTATGTTATAATATTCCTATGGAAAACAGCCGGGTTTGGGACCAATCACAATTTGAGAGCAAGTACCTGCTGCTTGTCCACGATTGCTTCGGTGAATAATGAGCTCTCTGAGCTCCGTAACTTCACATCCTCCTGCGTGAAATTTAAGATTAAAAGAAGTGCTTTTTACCGTGCACAGTGGCTGCTGCTGAATTTTGTAATATTAAATCAAGATTCTGTCTCTTCAAATACTCTAAACAGTCCATCCTCCAGAAAAGAAGAGGTAAAAAAATTGTGTCAGCACATTTTGTCAAACATTTGGTTAAACAAAAGGGATGGAATTGTTTTTAAAAAAGAGTCAGGCTAATGGTCAAATGGAGAGGAAGAGTGCTAATGAGATGGGAAAAAATAAGCATCAGAAATGTATGTGAGCATTAGTGAAAAAGTGTGTGATACAGAGAAAAGTAGATGTTAGTCATATAAGATATTTATAACACAAAGACATTTGGAGAAAAGAAAGAGGAGTGATAAGATGGAGAGACCACTCAGAAATGAAACCAAAGAAATGATGAAAATGAAATATTCGGAGAAGAGAGAAGACACTGAGGGGCAGAAGAGATGTGGAAGGAGAGTATGGGAGAAAGAGAGAGACAAGGAAAGCAAAGCAAATCTGTATGAAGACTGTGGCAGCAGGATGATCAAGATGAAAAGAAGACAGAGCCAGAAGTCACAACGAAGGTGATGAAAAGCACAGAGATGATTGGAGGGGATGACTGAAGAGTGAGTGAAAGAGCAGCCTGGAGAGGAGTGGAGAGCGCTTTGCCGTAGCACAAAACAGAACGCTGTGTTGGCAAGAATTTGAGTGCTGCCATAAAACTCAACTCCATTACAAAGCTGTGTGTGTGTGTGTGTGTGTCTGTGTGTGTGTTTCAGAGAGGCATCTCCACACTTAACTGTTTTAGGGGTGTTTGAGGAACAAGGGCATTGAAGACTCCCCACATGGGAGCAAGCGAAGGCTTTAAAAAGATAAGACATCCTCAGCTCAGTTAATATTTGGTGTGGAAGAAGTAGAATAGCCCACAAAGAGCCCTGAAGTCACTGCACTGGTGGTCTTAAGTTAAGTCTTAATCTTTGCCTCATTCTTGTTGTATAATCCACTACTTACCTTTCATTTTAAACAGCAATGAATACTACTAACAGCAGCTGTGCTCATACTGTATATGTTGTGGAAAGCATTCTTGGAGGGATGGATGCTGTTGAAGCTGCACATTAACACCTGGTATAGTTTAGGAAGGAGATTAACCGTGATGTGGTGGCGTAATGTTGGGATGGCAGTCAAGTGTACTGCGGATTTTCACATACATCCTTTTTCTCTCTCTCACTCTCTCTCACACACACACACACACACACACACATCATTTTTACCTCAGGGTCTTATTATACATTATGTTAGCAGCTGACACAGGACCACAACCCTGGGAACCATAGTATGAAATGGCTCTTACCTTGGCACACTCACACACATGCATGCAAGCACACCCAAAAAACACACACACACACACACACACACATGTGCACTCTGACTCCGTCCCAGCTGTGGGAATAGGTCAGCCTCAGTCTGACTGCTAAATCTGCCTCCTCTCAGGCTCAGTCAGGCTCCATAAAGCCCCAGAGACACTGTATGTGATATACAGATAAAACTCGGCTGCACACTCACAGAAACATATTGTATGCATCATATTTGTTCACAGGCTCCACTCAGAGGTGTTGTGATGAGCGCTGTGTTTCCCTTAAAGCAACGTGCACAGAGTGGAGTCATTACAGGAATACTCATTACACACACTAGTCACAAGGTGTGTGTGTGTGTGTGTGTGTGTGTGTGTGTGTGTGTGTGTGTGTGTGCGTGTGCGTGTGCGTGCGTGCGTGTGTGTGT
>CAEMYA010000258.1:667495-681853 GCA_903131615.1 Diplodus sargus | reverse complement strand
CAGTCTGTCCAAAGACGTACAGGCCGAGTCGCACAGCTGCCATGGATGGTTCAACTTTCAGATATGTGAGTGAGAGAGCGAATGATGCGCTGATGAGAGAGTATTGATTTAAATTAATCCATAGTCGGAAACAACCCCCTTTTATGAGTCATAGGACTCCCCTCATACACACACACACACACACACAAGCGCGCTCAAATCCACACATTAAAGACCATCGGTTTCCAGCATTCACACAGACACCCCAAGTGAAGTGAGAGCTCTCTCAAACAGAATAGCTAACACCCCAACGTCATTGATAGCACATCGTACACAAAAAAACACACACACACACACACAGTCACGAGGCAATTGGCGTCAGAGCCTCAGCTCACACATGTCTCTCCTTCTCTTTCTGTCTGCTCAGTAAATCATTGAGTTCCCCTCTACACTCACTTTTTTGAAAGAAAGAAAGAGAAGTAGTAGGATTGCCCTCATTCAGTCTGTTCCCTCCAGAGAGAAACAAGACGAGATGGGGTGGGAGGGTGGGATGGAGGGAGAGGAAGACTGTGGACGTAAGAGGTGAGAAGGAGGCAGAAAAGCTAGAAATGTGTGAAAAATAAAGAAAAAAGAAAAAATGTATCTTATAAACCTGTTTTGATATTCTTTTCTTGTTGATGCAAGATTCGCACCCATCACCACGCAGTTCTAAAGTCTGCAGGGTAGTTCCAGGTTTTCCAGTAGCTCCATATCAAATGTGCCGTCGAACAGCACAAACAACAGCAAATCGATGATGATGATGATCCCGCTCAGCCTTTAAACAAAGTCCTCAGCTTTTCTCATCTTTTTTTTCCCCTTCCAACTACATCTCTCCCAGCACGGCTGCATCTGGGGTGAATTCATGATGGATTTTCCACATTTTTCTTCATCTCATTACGGTGCTCTCAGGAGTGCGTTCAGGTAGCCAAGGACAGGCTGGTGAACCAATATGTGTTGTTGCCATGACAACATATGGTGAGGCAGTGAAGTTATCAGTCTTATCAGCATGTTGGCACTGCGTTATACTCCACTGAAATCTGCCAAAGGGGTACACAGCTCAACTTTTTTTTTCTCTGCCTTGAATCTACCATACACTACCATATGTTGCTTGTTTTCCTTGCTTTGCCTCAAGTCCTGCTGTTATTTAGTACCATAGAAATGCTGCAATTCTTCCTTAGTCCCATAATCAGTAATTCCAGAATGTTCTGGTTTTACAATTCTGTTACAAAGGCCTGGCTGCCATTGATTTATTTCTCCTCTGTTATCCCTCTGTTCTCTCCTATTTTCAACCACAAATTATCCGCTTCCCCAAAGGCATGATCAAAGTTATCCCAAATTTAGAGGGAACGTTTTGTAACAACAGATATTCAGAGCATCCCTAAATTAATAACCTCAATCACAGCACTTTAAGGTACACTTAATGAATTTTTGTCACAACTATCTATAGTAAGCATACATTTTATACACTGTGACTGCATTAGAAATCTCTCCTTGATTCACCCATTTACTACTCCCTATGTAATGGACTCAACATTTCACTAAACAGAGGTAAATTGAGATTTTATACATTGGCTAATCGTTATCATTTTGCCTCATCACGGAGAGGTGTACAGTCGCATAATGCACATTTTTGCATCTATAAAATTCAGCACATTGCATTCTGGGATTGTCAGCAGCTTTTTAAGGGCACTGTTGGCACTGTTAATAAATGTACGCACTTCAAATTCAGGCATTCAAATAAATGATAGACAGTGGGGCATTCACGATCGCGCAATTTTATTAGCCATCAGCTACTGCCAAAAAGTAGTCAACTAGTGGAACAATAAGTTTTTTCATATTTGTCCACCCAATAAAAATGATCAATTCTGTTTGAAAATATCTCAGATAGAGCCAGTAAAGCAGTAACTAATGTTGGCGGGACCAAGGTCATTATTGACGAAACGTTTCAGGAGCTGTGATTTCTGTTGGAGAGGGGAGTTTTTTTGGTGTCACTTATTGATACGCCATACTAAAATCTCAGATGAGCCATTAGTCTTCAACGATGCACATTGTCACCGTTTGATTCAGTAAGACCCAGTGGGCTTAGGCAAGGTGACTCGGTAATGTACATAAGTCTAAAAAGCATACTTGAAAAAGGCTGAAAATATTTTATTTGTTCATGCGGCTGTCGAAGTTAGAACAATCACAGGTTCAGGATGGCAGATTAGGGCGCTCCAGCTGGAATCAAACCTGTGTTGTCTCAGTTTCAAGAAATTCACCTCCTTTTCACACTTGTTCCCATTCTGGCTTGTTTCCCGCGTTACAGGTGTCTCCCGTCTGGATGATCAAATATTCATCAACCGAAACCCTGGAGTACCGTCTGTTGTGAAGTTCCACCCCTTCAACACCTGCATCGCTGTGGCCGACAAGGACAGCATCTGGTCAGGGCCGCAGAACACACACTCAGCCTGGAAAACATCAGCAGCTTTAAGACCATTATGCAAATGATACAGTTCTGTACAAGTTGGTTTTGAATGTGAAACAGATGAGGTCATTCTTTAGACTTTGAGAATTAATGTGTGTATGTGTTGCTTCAGTTTCTGGGACTGGGAGAAAGGCGAGAGACTGGACTACTTCTACAATGGAAACCCTCGTTACACGCGCATCACAGCCATGGAGTACCTGAACGGACACGACTGTTCATTACTGCTCACGGCAACAGGTTTGAAACATACACACATATGAATGCACCCACACAGGTGCTTTACAGTGCTGCACATGGTGAAAACCCTAGTTAGAAATTAGTTAGATGTTCCTTGGTGGAGCAGCTCAAGTGCTCACACCCACCAGTAATGTGCAAATTGCAATGAGACTCATTTGTAGCAGCAACAAGCCTTAAACACTTGACTCTTACCCCAACAAATACAAGCACAAAGGACTCTTGTGTATTCATCATCATTCATCAATAGAACAAAGCAATTACCCTCCATGGCTTTATCTTCATAACCCAGAGGAACTGCAGCCAACCGCTCTGCATTAAAAGACACACAGAAACACACATTTGTTTTTGTTTTGTCTTAACAGTGCAACATTAAAGTGTGAATGAATGCTGTATTTCATTGCACACCCCCTGAGACCGGGATAAAAGCTCTGGGATTAATACATTTAAATTCGATCTCATCAAAACATAATGTGCACTTATTCGTTTTTTTCCTCAATCAGTCATGCTGTGACACATATCAGGGAGGACATTAGTTATAAAAAAAAAAAGTACAGCGCAAAAAAGGTAATACGTAGAATGTAAATCAAGTGGAGACTTTTATGGGTAGTTACAGCTCACTCACCAGAGTGCGCGGACATGTTTTATGTTGAGCTTGGTGTCTTAGCTGTGTGTGAGCTCCACTGCTCAGACAGAGATTTGTGGAGTTAGACACTTGTGCCGAGCCTTGTTTCTCACCGACAACGCTTTCAAGCAAAGAGGCTTTTAAGATGCTGCTCTGCTATCTCTGTTGATTAAAGTGTGAGTGTGTCCATGGTCAGGTCATGCTGTGTCTTGCATGTTTTAAAAGTCTCTGACTTCAAGGTTTTTATCTTTTTACAATCGTACTCACATTTCCAAAATCTGTTAAGAATTTAAACAAGTGCCAGGAAATGTGTGCATCTCTTTCTCCATGCTCCAGTCCTGGTACTCACTTTGCTTCTCACTCTGTATCTTTCTATCTCTGCCCCACCCCTTCCCTCTCTCCAGACGACGGGGCTTTGCGTATCTGGAAGAACTTTGCTGACCAGAAGAACCCAGAGATGGTGACGGCGTGGCAGGGCCTCTCCGACATGCTGCCCACTACCAGAGGTCAGCCCTCCTCCAGCGCTCACAGTAAAGATCAACGCTCTATTTTACTATCTGCCCCTCCCATCCACCCACCCATACAGTACTTCCTGTGGTAACTCACCGACTCACCCACTGTTCACCCCATCCCAGTCACACTTCCACACTGCCCCGCCTACAGAGCATCCAGGTAGGATAGGAGCTTGCTATGTTTTCTTATCGTTCATTATTTTATTGAAACATCCACTTTGGAGTCTTTAACTTTTTACTGCAGAAACTTTTTTGAGAAGAAAGCGAACAAGGTATTGAATGGGTTTCAGGTAAAAAGCAAGACATCTGGTACTTTATCTGGTAAAATGAAGTCCAAGAGCTTATGTTTCATATTTAGTTCTATGGGAGAAGAACTTTTTCAAATAATATATGCGAAAAGATAGCCAAACATTATCATAGAGAGTGATAAAGTCAAGGAGCTAATATGTGTTACATTTTAGGTATCATTAGCCAACCAGCTACCAGTCATAACAGACCAGGCAGGGCTGTGGCCGCAAAGTCCTCAAGTGTGTTGAATTAAGCAAAGGTGAGTTTTATTACTTATGAATTTAGCTTATCATTTGTAAAAAGAAGAATGTTATTTCTTCTTAAAGGGTTACGTAGTCACTATTTAAATTGAGCTGGGGAACAAAAGGCTAGCAATCAAAGAGACTTGAGTGCCCTGATGGCTCAGCTGGTAGAGCGGGCAGCCAGTGGGTTCAAATCCAGCCTGTGACACTTGGCTGCATGTCATCCCCCATTCTCTCTCCCCCGTTTCCTGTCACTCTCTAAGCTGTCCTATCAAATGAAGGTTGAAAATCCTTTGAGACCCTGTAGGCAAATCTAAATTGCTGGTGACATGGGAGCGGACACAGTCTTTATTATTGTGTTGACTGTGAAAAATAAATCATGTAATAAAGATTTGTATTGTAAGGTTACATTAAAAAGTTCAATGAAGTTATGTAGGCTGGATTACAAAAACACTGAAGTATTTTACTACACAAGATGATTGAAGAGCACCGCAATCTACAACCATACAAATGACCATAAAGCCAAATCATCCTCTTTCTAACACATTGTAATCACAAGGTAGGACTTAGTCAGAGTGCATTGGTTAGAGTTTTTGGTTGACAGAAACTTCAGCTAGTCAGTAGAGATCCCCAGCCACAAGAAACATAGCCGAAGTCTTAAGTTTACTCACAATTACCCAGAGAAGGAGAAGAGCAGTGCACAGTGGGTGGTCGTAAAAAGATCAGATCATTGCTGTCAGCACGTGTGAGCACACGCAGACCAGACCACTAAATCAAGTCCAGGAGTGGAAGTCACATGTGGGCTTTACAGTAACTGATCATAGGTGATGCAGTACAGCAGAGCCCTCTTCCTAGATTGTTTGTGCCACCTTGGTGTCAGGTCAGGAACTGTGAGTCTGAATTCAGTTCTATCAGTCACAACTAATGTTGTAGATGCTGTCTTAGATGAGTTGTCAGCCTCACCTGTCTCAGCCTGTCATATATGTCATATCTCAGAAAGTTTGAGGCAAGTTTAAGCTGTGGGCTGACAGACAAAGTCATTTTAGTAAAATACACAAACATCATCATAAAATGCAACAGGTACATTATCAGCCCCTCTCTGCTATGAGAGTAGACCATGCTGTACGATAATGAATAAATCATTTAAACTCTGAGTGTGGACGTCGGTGGAATCGCTGCCATGTTTACCTTCTGTGTTGACACACTTCCATAATTCGTGAAGCAGAGTTATTCGCAAATATTTGAACCAGGCCTGACACCCACAGCGCACACTTGTCAGAGACATCCACCTACTTCTGTGACGTGCCAGGTTTCCCACTCTCTCTCTTAACTCTCTTCAGCGCTCCACATTTTTCTGCCTGAAGCATTTCTCAGTCATCGATTCTGGGTAGGTGAGGTTTTTAGGGAAACTGACTGCATTAGGAAAAGATTTTTAACCCTTGATAATATTTGTTTGTATTGATAAGCCACCACACTTTTGTCTGTATTTAGAAAGTTTCTAATTGATTGGTGACACTGTGTATTAGCGTTAGCGACAACAGTTTTGAGTTCAGTTTTCATCTCTACATCACATCTCACATCTTACAGAATACAGTGGCTAATTGGTATTAATGAGAGCAGAGCTGCCGGCTCAAGTGTCAGACTGACTTACTGGCTGACTTGATATCTGTGTAGAGGTGCAGACCACACAACGGCTGCACATATGTGTCTCCATCATTACAAAGCCACAGAGTCACCAGAGCTCTGTGGGAACCAGCAGAGAGGCGACACACTTAACTAGCATCGCTGTCTGCCTGAGTCTCACGGCACAAATCGCCCTGAGAGTCTCTTCCCCTGTGGAGGACTCCCCCCGCAGTGAGCCACAGCCTTGTTTTGACTAAGACTTTAACATTTAATGGTGTGCTTGTTATCCTGGATGTATCGTTAGTGACAGTCGCTGTGTGGGTTCTGCGTTGAGACTACAGTGCAGGCATCAATTTTAATATGAACAGCCACACGACTGAGAATCTTTCCTCGAAAAAACTTTTACTGGAGAGTCCAGTTTTCAGCTTGTGGTGTTAAAAATCATCTGCAGTCCCTCTCTCTCCCATATACACACACAGTTTTAACAACTACATTTCCATACACCACCTCCTGGTTCTTTCAGAGAGAGAACAATAATTCTATGCTTTTGTTTTGAAAGTCTGGGATTTTTAGAATTGCCTCAGTGGCATTAATAATGTAGAACCCGATGAAATATTACTCAGGTCTTCCTTTGTGCTGCCCAAACCCTTCTCTACCTCTGTAGGCAGTTGCTAAAAGACTATGAAGGTTTCTCAAGGAGACGCTGGCAGAATCACAGACACCTTCCCATACACACCAGTCCTGCTCCACCTGTCCTCACTCATCCCCCATCCCTGTTGTCCAATAACATGCTTTTGTGCTGTTTTTCAGCAGTGAACCCTCTCTGTAGACCGTCTGCCTGGCTCATTGTTACTTTGCTGATTCTTTGATATTGTTTTGTGTTTTTCCCCCTGTCTCATGAGGCTGAACAAGGCGGCAAGCAGGTTTCACCAATATGTTTACCTCCAGAAGAACAAATCTTGCTATCACATTTCATCACGTGTTATTGAATTAATGGATTTATTTAGTCACAAACAATTCAACCCAGTTTAAGCATTTCTATATGTACTTTTCAGTATTGACCTTACTGAGACTCTCATTCCCATGCACACAACACCCTGAGACCTCTCCAGTCAAGCTTTTCGCCCCTGGTGATGGGATTGGGATTCTGTGTCCTGCTGGCTTGGTGGTTGGGGACCTGTGCAGCCTCCACATTCCCTGTTTGTAATGCAGAGGCAGCAGCTCAGCTCATTCCTGTCTCCCAGTCGCTCTCTTTTTCTCTCTTTGATCCTGGCATATCAGTGTTAGTCATTTGGGAGATGCCACACTGGGAAACAGCCACCTTGTTCATCCCTCTGCTGTTTGAATGCATGTGGACTATATTCATGAAGTCATACTTTTAAGTATGTGTGCGATTGTGTGGGTCTGCATGCACCGGGGGGGTCCTTGGCTAATTTGTTGCTTGCTTTGTTGCATACCCGCTCTTCTCCCTCCCTCCCCTCCCCTCCCCTCCCTTCCCCACCCCCTTCCATCTGCTCCCTCCCCCTGCTCGCAGGTCTGGCCAGAAGGGTCTCCATCTATCTTGACAGGAGTAAGCAAGGAGGTGAGTTCCGCCATTCTCTTCTATACTCCCTCACTCCCAGAGCAAAGGTGCTGCACTTTAACAGCCTGCAGCGTGCCTCTTTATTGTTTTCTGTTATTCCTGCGACCACCAGCCCATTCCCCATCCCTTCATCTGTCCAGTGATGCTCCATCACTTCATCCCTGACAGGCAAAAGTCGTAAGACTCAATATGAAAGAAGAGACAAAGTGTTTCTACAAGTACTCCTTGACAAGTTGAACATGCCCATTTTTCTGTCATTTACGAAAGCGTAACCTATTTTTGTTCCACAACATAAAATACATTAGTGAACACCCTACCTGTGAATTAAAAAGCGCTTATATGTCTTTGAAAAGGTGGCTGCCAACAAGTGGCTTAATGAGACTATAGAGGTTGGCTGGGACATTAAACGTCATCACGCTGAACATCTACTGACCAGTCTGTCTTTACAAGCAGATCAAATTTGAAAATTATTATTTAACTTTATACCTTCATTAATTTATTATCAAGTGTTTATAGAGTAGTTTTTAGGAAGTGTGTTTTAGTGTTCGTGAAGTTGAAGTCATGCAACCACAATGTAGTTCATTTATGTTGTGTTTTACTTTTCTCAGACAAAAATCATGAATGTGGTGTTCATCTGCTTAACAAAATGTGTGACTATCACAAACATTTTTGTGACCAAGGTACAACTGTCTCGTCTCTTTTATTTCCTCTCGGTAATAAACAGCTGCAGGTCTGAGTGTTGGTTTGACCGAGGACAGGGCTGTGCGCACACACACACAAAGCAGAGAGGCTAACAGCCAGACAGGATAATTGCTCTTCGTGTTAACGCCATTCACTCTCATCATTCATTCCCTTTCTCGCTCAAACACTGCTGCTCTCTCTTTCTCTCTTTCTCGCTCTCTCTGTCTCTCTCTGCCGGCCATTGAGCTGGGGGGAACAGCCAACTCTGAGCAGGCAATGCCGAGCTTCAGCAGTCAGAATGTTCTTTATGGCACTAATCAGACTAACATATGACATATTTTTAGTTTTCATTTAACTTAATTTATAACTGTGCATTTTCACTTTCAACAGTAGAAAAACATTTGCTCAATGACAAGATAATATCTATCTCAGGGACTGTAATGTTGGCAGGGGTTGTTAAAATGAAAATATCCACAAACACAATAAAGAGCAGAACAAATAGTAGATTTTTAAACTGAGCTCTTTTATGTAGTGTGACTCAACAAACTAAGGAATTTAAAGATGTGCTCTGCCCTTGGAAGTAATATTTTGTCACTAGTAGGCAAGGTAGCTGGAAATGCTAGTGTTTACAGCTTACATTATGGCAAATAAAAACACTTTTTACTCTTTTTACTCATTCTGTATGTGTTTGCTCTTGTGTTTTTGACTTTGGCTCCAACATTTGGACGACCAACTGTCTCAGTTATGCTATCTTAGCTTACAGTTGTTATTTGGAGGTGGTGTTAAGCTAATTGTCTGTTACAGAGCAAATTTGCAAACTTTGGTATTTGGTTGAAATCCATACACAAAGCTCCATGAAAATAGAAGGTTATTTGGAGAATGAGAAATGGCTTTCGCCTTCGGTGCAGCTGAGCTCTCTCTTCAAAAAGACACTGTCCCTATTTCAGATTTTTTTTGGTCCCAAACGTGTTGGTGTTTAATTGGGAGCATGCTGGTGCTGTGTGATTTTAATACCATAAAGCTACCCAGACCATCTCGCTGGAGGGATTAGCCTGATAACCTCCAGAGGGTCCAGTGAAATTAGGGGACCTTTGCTGGCACAGACTGTAAAACTATTCCTGTGGCTGCTGCACAGTGCACACACTTCACATCTCTGAGGATTAGATTTAGAGCCGATCTTATTAAGCTCTGATCCACATGCGGTTAATGTTTCAACTTTTCTGCCTCTTCATTTACCTGTCTCCTCCCTCTGCTCATCACCTTCCCTGCAATTTCAGGGATCTTTTCTTCATATGTTATCCTTTTCTTTATCACTTTTCTTTTGGCTGCATACATAAAAGTAGGGCAGCCCTCTCCTCTTAGGCTTTGGGGAGGCACATGCTGCGTCCTGCTCTACATTTAGCTCGACTGCTCGGTGCCTTGTTAACACTGGGGCTCTGGGAACTTGCTAAATCCAGAAACGAGGCTCTGTGTTGAATTGGAAAAAGGCACGTGACTCGGAAGTTTGAGGAAAATGACACAAAAAGCCTCCAAGCAGACTCGCTTCTTTTGTCTGCAGCCTTTACTTGGATGCAAAGCATGGCCAATACTGCAGGTCAAGAAAAGCGTCAAGATGGCAAGTGACAGAAACTATTTTTCCCACATGATGTGAAAGTGCAACTATAGCCAGAGGGCAGTTGACTTAAATCAATAGGTCGCTCTCCGAAACCAGCAGCTGCAGATTGTTATCCATTACATAAAAGCTTGAGTCAAAGAATATGTTTGGAATTGTTGAAAACACAATGTGTATGTGTACACTAGTTTTTACCATTAAAAAGTGAAGTTTAATAAGATTGTTAAAATTTGAGCTTCTTCACGTTTGACTCCTCCATCACAAAGCTGCTGTGTGATTAGATGACGTTTGTAAGGTGTGCCTGAAAATTTTGGGGATCTCGCTGAATCATGTAAAATGATTTAAGGAATTAGTGTTAGTCTGCTGTCCAAAATCATCAGGTCAGCAAGTGCTGATGTCATGTAGGTTATGCCTCATTTTCTAAGGTATTTGCGAGGTCAAAGCCTTTTAGCTCATGAGCCATTCCTCAGCCTGCAAAGTTTAAACAAATGGCAGTCAGAGCGTTCCCATGGATAACGTCACCTACTATTAGAGGCACGCGCATGCTGGGCAAGTCCTGGGTAATCCTGGAGAAGCATTATAAGTGCAGTCCTGGAGGACCTTTTCAAAGCAAACACGATGAAGGGAAGAGGGGGGGAAACGCTGAGCGAGAGACGAACCAGGAAGGCACTGGTTTAATGAGCTGCAGTGTGTGGGAGAGCTAGTCCATCACTGGAGATAATGGTGCAGAATAAGAATGCAGACGGAGGCGCCTTCTCTAGAGAGAGAGAGAGAGAGAGTGGAAAGAGGAGCGAAACAAAGATATTTATGCAAAGGAATAGATTAATATATCACAAATTAGAGGATTTTGTTGGCACACTGGCACAGGAACAAGATGATCTACAACTGTCGGCAGTCTAGCTGTTAGTGGTGTTTAAAGTAGCATTCTTTCCCCCCTTGCTGAAGCTTCAACAAGGCAAGAGCCATTCTGCTAAAAATATTGTTGTAATTTTTTATGTCATTATTTGGGGAGAACATTTGATTTTAAGCATTAAGAAGAGAAAGAAACTAGGCTTTAAGAGAACATAGATTGAAGCTATCTATACCTCCACCTCTGTAAGGTGATAGGATTTACAGCTGAGGAAACATTGCCCACACTCCTTTGCACCTGCTCTCCCTTCTCAATTCTCTGCTCTCCATGTCTGTATCGATTTCTGTGTGGGTAACTAAGACCTGCTGAGGCCCACATTGGTTCCCTGTAAGGCAGACTTTTAACCTGTTTTGAGCAGCTGAGTTCTGACCATAAGAGACAAAACTCAAGGGTCTGATTTAAGCTTACTGAGCTGTGACCTCTGACCCCGTGAACTCCTGGCAAAGTTTTTTTTTTTTGACTTGACTTGACTCAGAGTGGATTTAGATGTCTGAAGTGGAGAAGTGGAGAGGACAAAAAAAGTAATAATATTGGATGAAGAGAGTTTGGGGTGAGTGGAAGGGACAAGCTAGTCGGAGAGCCAGAGGGATTGATGGAAGGGATGGGAATACAAATGGAAAGGCTGAACTGGGCTGAGGAAGGGCAGCTACCCTGGTACCAGAATTCCAGAGACCAGAAGACCCTGGTTTACTGTCAACTGGTATGTGCTAAAGGCCATACTGTCAGATTGTCAGCCAGAACAACCCCTAATAGCACAGGAACACGGTTTGCTCAGCTGCACTTGTTAAACAACAAGACTGTGACATAGAAATTTTAAAGTAACTCACGTTGAAGGGATTCAATGTGTTTGTGCGCTGATGGTGTCATATTTAATTGTTTTTGAGTGAGGTTGGCTTATGGGTAAAAATGTACCTTTAACTTTTGTTTTCTCGTCTTCTGTCAGGTCAGTCCTTCTTTAAACACTGTTGCGTAGTTCCAACAGTTTCTTGAGTAAATCACTACTAACCTGAGAGCCACAAAGTCACATATCAGCATTATCCTTCAAGTTGAGGCCTTGTCTCAGAACTTCATTATTACCTCCACCAAGAAGGTTCTGTTTTCATCCATGTCGAATGAATGGATGTTTACATGTCACCTCATTAGTGCTCCCCACAGCAAACATGGGGAGAGGTGGTCTTCCAGCACGGAAATACTGGACACATGTACTGAGTGGAAGGAACAGAGGGATTTATTGGGCCCCAGCATCTTATCTTTGCTCCAGGGGGCCCTAGCAAGTCAATCTGCCAGTGCTTTAAATGGAAACCAAACCACAAAGAGAGTTAGACCATAGCAGTGCTTAGTCTGGTGGGGATCTTCTCTCATACACATTATGTTGAATCCACAAAGGATTTCTCATCATCGGAGAAGGCAGGGAAGGTTGATGATGCATGAAGAGGGATCAGACTGAATCCAAGGAAGGTTTGTTGGCATGTGTGCTCCATATTTTAGAGGAAATACATGCACACGCCTTTGTGGGTTGAAGAATCTTCCGCAAGTGCAACCCCCCTCGTTCTAACCCAGATTTCCTCATCGCTGAGCTGCCAGCTTCAAAGGGAATGCCTCCTCTGTTCTCCGAGCCTCTGAAATGAGCCAGCATGTCCCCGCATGCGACTGTGAACGTGTCGCTGACTGAGCCAGGTTTTCCCTGCGTGCTATCCCCCCACATGTTCCCACGATACATCCGTCGTGACGCCTTCGCGGGCTGAATGACGTCACAGCGTAGGATCTAAAGACTCACATGGGGCTGGAGGGGGTTTCTGACAACATAAGCCAAGTGGAACAGTAGAAAGCCCTGTCACAGATGGTTCAGTTGAAGAAAATTAATCTAGGTCACGACTCATAATGAAGCCGCACAGAGAAGATGAGAAGTGTGAAAGGATCACAAATGATGCACATGTTCACTATTGTCCTGCAGTGCCAGAGGAGGCAAAGTAATGGAGCCCTTATACTTGGTTATTGATTGTGAAAAAAATAGGAGCAGGAAGTGACTAAGAGAGGGAAGAGGGAGTGAAGCATGGTGCGATGAGTTTCAAAGGAGAGAAGAGATGCTGTTTCTGTAGTGTCTGTGGTAAAAGCATCCTTGTGAGAGAAAGATGGAGCTTGTTTTCATCTGCAGAGTCCCCACCTGCCTCCCTTATCGCTTCTCCTCCATCATACAGACTTCCATTATCAAAAGAGCATCTGCACTCTTGTGGGAAATGTGGTTCTCCAAATGCTGCTGATGGCTCGGTTAAGTCATACTTTACCAAATTTTGTGTAGCTACCAGAATCCAAACAACATGTTTTTCCTTATTGGCAAAATAATATTTTGGAAGCTTTCAACAGTTTCAACAATGTGGTTCTGTCTGTCAGCTTCAACAACCCTGGCTTGTGTCAGTCTAAGGAACTTTCTCAGATACCATTCCCAATCGCTCCTCAATTCTTATTGACTGTCAATAAAGGTATACAACAGGGGGAAAAAATTGTGTTAAAGGGAAGAAGTCTCAGAAGAAAGGTAGATGCATAAAAGCTCTAGAACAAACGTGAAGTGCAGCAGGACTTAAGATGACTTTGCCACACACCTTTTCCCAAGGCTTTCCACTGTCTGTAAAGATAATGATTTAACTCTGAAAGCTTCGGAAAAGAGCTAATAAGTGGATTTCTTCATTGATTAACTAATTAATCAATTTAGGATTAGTGTTGCAGAAGGAACCCGAGCTAAAGATATCATGTTGAAATATTACTTAAAGTGAAGGTCACTCATATAGTACTATAAAGTCTCAAAGTATCTGAGATTAAATGCACTTTAGTACCAAAGGTCATTTGGCAATAAATGTGCATAAATGGGAACTTTGATTTTTATTTCACCAATATCCAAGCAACTTCGCATCACCAGTGTTGGCAATATATGCAAATGAACAATGTTAAACTTCTCTCCATATGTCAGCCCCAACTCTTTTGTTGTTACGGCATCAACTACAGATTGTTGTTTTGCATTCTGTACGCGTTCATCCTCCGATACAAAGAGTGTAATCGGAGAGAGACAGCCATCGCCGTCGAGTGAGGGGCGCCACATCAAACGTCAATCAAACTGTCTAAACTTTGGTAATTACTCTCTTAAAATGTTTTCAAAGACATATTTTAGAGTACTTTTGTAGATGTAATACCATAGTTTCTGTTACCACCTCACTGAGCCTACAGCTTGCAGTACGTCACCCGTCCGTGTTTATTGGTCCGGTACAGCACAGTGCATTCTGGTTTTGTACACCACAGCCCTTTTTCTCTGTTTTCTCTGGTCATGCAGCAACAATTCCCCAAATATTTCTGTCTTTTTACTGCATGGACCGCCCAGTTTTATTCAAGGTCCATCTTACCAGCTGTAAAATACTTCTTCAAGTGTTAAAGTGTATTGGACATAAACATACGTGTGTGTGTGTCTGTGTCTGTGTCTGTGTCTGTGTGTGTGTGTGTGTGTGTGTGTGTGTGTGTGTGTGTGTGTGTGTGTGTGTGTGTGTGTGTGTGTGTGTGTGTGTGTGTGTGTGTGTGTGT
>CAEMYA010000258.1:650358-667480 GCA_903131615.1 Diplodus sargus | reverse complement strand
TGTGTGTGTGTGTGTGTGTGTGTGTGTCTGTGTGTCTGTGTGTGTGTGTGTGTGTGTTGCCTGCAGCTGGTCTTCCCCAAACAATCTCTCCTTAAAGACGTTCACAGTGTTTCTCTTATTGGATAAAAGGCAAAGTTCAAATGAAAAGCTCAAACGCTGCTTGTATTCCCGCCTGGCCAGTTGCTGCATGAGACGGGTGTTCAATGTGTAAAAAAAGTTACAGAAATTTGGACATCAGGAAGGTGTGACGCTGCTCTCAGATCCAACAGGCACTTTGTTTGAAGCATACTGACGCCTTGAGGCAGCAACCACAGGCCTCTGCCAGGCATCACTGAGCCAGCAGGGCAAGTGTGGCTGACACGGCACTGCTCACTTGATTCCTGCTGTGACTGCCAGCATACGAAGAGTCTTGCTGTCTTCGTCTTCTTCCCTCTCCGCTTTCTCACTCGAGTGGCATTTGACTCATCTGAGCCAGAATCTGCTGACGGGCTGGGTTCCAGGGTCGGTGTTTGCATCTCCCAGTGGTCGTCTTGTTGGGAGGGATGCAAAAACGCTAAACCGCGCTTCAATCTGCATAAGGTGCATATTTATTCACCCAGAAATCTGGAGCTTTTATCCAAAACACGGTTGTGACTGTTTGATATACAACTTTATAACTTAATACAAAATTTGATTAAATGACATGAGTCGTTGCTTGTGCCCCTGCAGAAATCATCTGGTTTTGCTGGAATGGTCTGGGGTGTTCATTAGTTACACAGGGGTTCAGGTCGCTGCTCTAATCTTTCCATTGACTTGCTGCATGTGGCAGCCAGAGCCTTCTCAAATCTCCAACAGATTGTGTGTGTTGTGTTTTAGAAGGATTAACACATGCTCAGTGTGTTTAACAGCTGGGTTTGTGTGAGCGTTCACTAATAAATTAAATTAACTCTGTTCAAATGATAAATTAAAACTGCAGTTCACATATTGTGTACAAATTATTTCAGTAATTTGATATTTTGTAGTCGTATGTCAGACATTAGACGCCCTTTGAAACTTTTTCTCAGCGCTAATTGTGATTAAAAGTCGACCTCTGTTCGCTTCAAGTGAACGATGTGACGTCAGTCCGGATGTATGAGTTTGTCAACAACAGGCCGTGCTGGTGTATGTTTTGTGGATGTGTATGTGTACACATGTTGATGCATGTTTTGTTTGTACGCCTGCTCTGTACGTAACTACTGTATCATCTCGCGTCATAGGCGCAGGTATGGTGGTCGACTGGGAGCAAGAGACGGGCCTTCTCATGACGTCTGGAGATGTCCGAGTCATCAGGATCTGGGACACTGACAGAGAGATGAAGGTCCAGGTACTCATCATGCACCGTGCACCTCTCTCTCTTTCTTTTTTTAAAGGTTCTTGGCTCAAGTAATACATTTTGTAGCTATTTACTAGCTGGTGTGAAACTAGACTTTATACCACCTACAAGACTTTGAAGATCCATGGACTATATAAAGGAGCCCGTCATATTACATCTTCTCAGAGTTCACACTTTTGGACCTAACAGCTCAGAGGCTGTGTGTGAAGCGGCACCCTGAATCTTTGGGCTCACAGATGTTTAGGTGAAGCTGCTCACATTATGACCAAATGTTCAGGCTGCAGTACGCTCATGCTGTCGTGTGTATTAGTAAACTAATGGAAACGTGTGGCAGCGCCAGAACAATTACTGTGGTTCCCACTTTTTTTTTTCTCTCTTGGTTTTACACATCTAATGGTCCTCAGCGTGCTAATCATTGTCAAGATTGATGGACTTAATACAAGTACAAATGGCCCAGCCTCGCTTGTGGCTGCATATTGATGCTCGGTCCAACTTCAAATGAGCCAACAGTTGACGGAGCACATGATAAATTATTTTAAAGACGGTTAGTGTGAAATGAGCGTTGTAATGACAGTGGCAACATGGCAGGCTTCTTTACAAACCTGCAATGGTGATTTGTGTGTTTGCTTGTGTCCACCAGGACATCCCGACAGGAGCGGACAGCTGTGTGACCAGCCTGTCCTGTGACTCCCAGCGCTCGCTCATCGTTGCCGGCCTGGGTGACGGATCTGTACGTGTATTCGACAGGAGAATGGGTCCAAATGAATGGTAAAACACACACACTCTCCATATATCTTCCATGTGACCTCTGACCACATCTTTCTTATCAAGGAGAATGTTAAAGTTGATAATAATTACCCAGCTCCTTTTACCGTCTCACCATTATTCAAATACATTCAAGAACACACACAACTGTTTCTGTGAACATTAACTCCTACAGACTCCTACATTATTCACTTCTCTAATCTATATTTATTGCATATAATGTGCTGCAAATCTCCCTTTGGGGGTTCCACCTCTTTTAATGGACCCTGGTGGCACCACATAGCCCCAGTTGGTTAAACATTATTTTAATTTCAGTCCCAAAGAGGGAAAACAAAGCAGTTAAACCATGAAGTGGCCTATAAATCTTTAAGTAAAGCTAATTTAATACTTCTCCTGAGGGCATGGAGTTACATCTTTCAGCAGCTATGTTGCTTCCCCTGAGATTAGTGCAGGACCAGTAGACAGCACATACAGGTCATGTTTGGAATATTCTTGATGACATGCTTTTTATGTTTCATGTGTGCAGCAGTTTACAAATTGTGTTTTTATCCTTTGAATCTAACAATGACTGTAAGTCTCCCCCATCTGGCAGTGAAAATAACCACACAATCACTGTTGGAGTGCTTATGACACCACAGGCTCTGCCATATTCCTGGTTGCTGTAGCTTACTCCGTCACTGCAGTCGCTCCTCCCCTCAGCTCTGCTTAACCAGTCTTTTTCAGTTGATGTAAAAAGGCATCACTCAGGAAAGTGGCCCATACAGATTTAAAGGCATAATAATATGCAGCTGTTGCCATTGTCAGTTGCTGTTTAAAAACAGACCATTCAAAGACAGCCCTTCTCCCGGCTCACGCAGCGTAGAGAAAAGGGGTAGTCGAGCAAGCTGGAGAGCGAATGAAGCGAGGGAGTGAACAAAGCAGTGAGCCAGAGAAACAAAACATTATTTTCTGATTGTTTCTCTGTGGTTTTGTTCAAAGTATCACAAACATGCACACACCTGCACACAACCCTGCAGGAGCAGCAGCATGGCTGGATTTTGTGTGAATTCAGCCGAAAGCGCAGTTTTCATTTTGTCTGCTGTTCGCCCCTCTGCTGGTGTGCATGTGTGTCGCTCCACCCTCGGTCAAACAGAGTACAGGCCTGCAGCTCATGACGCAGGCGGAGCTGAGGAGAGAGATGAGAAGACGATGTAACCTGGTTGCTGCGTTTTTAAAGAGCTCCAACCACGTGCTGTTATTGGCGGGGGGCTACGCAGCACTGTTCACAGCAAAATACAGGCAGAGAGCAGCATCTCTGCACATACAGACACCTTCACACACTTTGACTGGGCCATGAGTGATGACTCAGAGGAATTATTCTTGTGTGAGTCTATGCATTGTTTTTTGTAGGAAATTCCTGCATCATACGTATAGTGCCTTTTAATAGGGCTAGAGAGAAATCAACTGCCAGTGATTGGCTTAATTAGCATCGTGTGAACTCTTTTGACATGGGCTTGAATGTAACACACCTTTGTTCATATGTACCGCACCGCATGATACATTCATATTATGTCTAACTCTTTTATTCAGGACTGGTAGAATGAAGTCAATTTTGTTTTCAAGTTTTCAGCAAGTGTTTTTTTTTTTTCTTGAAATTTAGGCAGATCAGACACACTTCCTGTCACACCTGTTGTCACGATGTATTTGACCAAGTTTAATAGAGTGCATTATGGGAAGTGGTTAATTCAGATACAGCCCTGATCTGAAAAGATAGTCGTGTTTTTGTTTTCAGCTCGAATGTCATCTCAGCCTCTCCAGGAGGGTTGTTGTTTTTCAAGTGGTGGTCCCACGGTGCCACCCAGTGGTTTTCCACCTACATTACATGTTACAGCACAAAGAGTTCTGCCTGTTTGTTTTATACTGCTGTCATCTGTTTGCTTGAGGTTTCTTGTACTAAAGTAGAAAGTGATCCCCTATTACGCACGACATATGAGAGGATGGGCTTTAGCACATATGCACAGGTTCGAACAATACACTACACACAACTTCGAGCCCTAGATTGAATGTCAAAGGATTCTTTAAATATTCGTCCTCTGGCTTTATAACTGTTGTGTGTAACTGTGTTTGAAGCTTTTAGCTGATGATTTCACAGTCTTACAGCTCTTGTGTTTTTCCTGTCAGGCTGATGTGAAGAAGCACACAGTTAAATGCCACCGTTACTGACATTTGTTCTGTCTGTTGCGCAGCCGGGTGATGACCTACAGGGAGCATGGTGCCTGGGTAGTCAAAGCTCACCTACAGAAGGAGACAGACGGACACATCATCAGCGTCAGGTACGCTCTCGCTTTGTCTCTTAAGATGTACACACTTGTTTTTGTTTTGATTGCCTGTACTGACTTACTGACCGACTTATTCCCTACCAGTGTTAACGGAGACGTTCGTTTCTTTGAACCACGGACTCCGGACTCCATCAACGTGCTGCAGACAGTGAAGGGGTTGACAGCCCTGGACATCCACCCGCAGGCCAACCTGTTTGCCTGGTGAGACCATACTTCCTTTTCAGTCTTTCTTACTTTGTTCCATATGTCTAAATAAGGATTGTTTAAAAAAATGTCTTCTTTATTTACTTGAGTTGACAAACAAACAAAGTTTAACTGGACAAAACATCTGAAATCCATCCAGAAAGAGAAAAGAAATCAATGCAGCACACACCAGCCGCTTACGATGGATGTGATGTTTAAAGCTGAGACATTCTGCCACTGCTTGCTTCTCTCACTGTCTGTTTTATCTCCTGCCCACCAGTGGATCAATGAACCAGTTCATAGCCGTCTACAATGCTAACGGCGATGTGATCAGCAACATAAAGTACTATGACGGCTTCATGGGACAAAGGATTGGAGCCATCAGCTGTTTAGCCTTCCATCCTTACTGGGTAAAGTAGCACTTATTTGTCTCTGACCACAGCAGTGTTCATGCAGTCGTACGTCTGGGCCAGTCATTAGCAAATAGTTTGTAACTGCTCCCATTTGAGTGTAATTCAGGTGGTTTAATCTATGAATTATACCTGATAATGTAAAAACTGACCGCATGTAGTATGAGGAACATAAAATGGAAATACTCAATTTAGGTCCTTCAAAATTCCACATAAGTATGAATTTAAAGCTGCACTCAATTCTATCTATTATTAAAAATATATAATAAGAAGAACAGTGGAACAAAATACTGTGTGGTGATCAATTATAATCCAACTCTGCAGTGTCCTTCAGCTCTACACAGGTTTTTAGACTGTATTTTCTCTTCATTTTATTTAAAGGTTATACTGACATGGACTATTCACCTTATTCCTGACTTCGCGACTGACTTTACCCATGGTTCATAGTGGTAGTCGGTTATGCTCTTCCGGTTGAACTGGTTGAACTCTGTGTTTACGCTAGTGTAGCTGTCATGCTCGCTCTAAAAACCGGCTTTTAACACAAAGAAAGCGACAGAATGGACAAAAATCGGAGGTGGATACACAGTATGGATGTTTTAGAAAGTAGTGAGGACAGTTCTGTAACAGTGCCTCACCCGTCAGTTCTCACGGAGTGGGTAGATGACATGAAGCAATGGCCCGACGTTAGCTACATAGTTCATTATCTTGTATTTTCTGAAGGTGTTGACGGCGAAGAATTACACAACTACAAAGCACAGAAGCACACAACTACTTGCACAGTGACAAAATAGGGAAAGTAATGTTGAAGAAACACAGCGAGTTTGTATTTGTGAAAGCAGCAGTAGAGCCCAGCCACAGCGTCAGTCAAGCTAAACATACAGCTGGATAATGCTGAAGGAAAGAGGAGTCGTGGAGACAGGCGGCTGCATGCATTGCCGGGTTAGGGAAGTCATGTAGTCATGCAGCAGCTACTCTGTGGAAGATATTCATAAACCCAAATATTTATTTTAATCTCAAAGCCGCGAGCCACGCTGGTCTCCGTTCCTCCTTCCTCGGCATGGCGCGCAGAGCACGGACATGTTAGTCGAAGTTTTTGATGTTCTACACAAGAAGTTTCTGAATAAACCCTCAATTATCTTGAATTGTTGTGGCAACCAACAACAGCACATGAGCTCATTTTAAAAACAATTTAGCATTTATGACATAACGCCAGTTGTTTAGGGCTAGCTTGGCAGCGGCGGTCAGTCATTCAGTTGCAAGGCACCCGGAAACACAAGTAGTTATCTGTCATGGCAGCACCCATAGGCTTCTGAGGAAACAGGTGAATATTCTAAAGGCATTTGGTCGAGACATTATGTTTTTCTTCAGTTCACACTCAGCTTCTGTGAAGACACACACATCTAACTGACTGTCGTCTCTTTGTCTCCCTGCAGCCCCACTTGGCGGTAGGCAGCAACGACTACTACATGTCAATCTATTCAGCGGAGAAGAGGCTCAGATAACACACCAGCATTCATCACCCCCCCTCCCCAACAAAACCACCACATATGACTTCTGACCCTGAGCCTCGAGCTCTGGGATGTAAATGATGTTTTTGTTGTACATATGCAATTACCACCCTGAATGTTCTAGTGATGGCTGCTGACAAAAACTCA
This sequence comes from Diplodus sargus, assembly GCA_903131615.1. NCBI lineage: Eukaryota > Metazoa > Chordata > Actinopteri > Spariformes > Sparidae > Diplodus > Diplodus sargus. Next base: position 660,798 of record CAEMYA010000258.1, on the reverse strand, counting down.
TGCTACGAACGACGATATATATATATTATTATTATTCTCATTGTTTATTCATATTCTTATTATGAAGCTAATGATTGTAGACTTGGCTGTGCTGAGGAGTGTGTATATTTAAATAGCGTATACAGAAGAATAGAGGTTCTATTTTAAAGAAGTGGTACCCACCGATCACTGGGGCTCCTCCTCGCGACTCAGCGAGCATCACTACCTGAATGGACTGTGACTCCAGTGAACCTAAAAGTGGCAAGACGAGGGGGGGGTTCGCCCGGAGGACAACACGCACTGTTGAAACACAGTCACTGGTGCAGACAACACGGGCTCGCCCTCCGCTGGACCCTGTTGTGTTTATGAATTAATTTTAATGGCCGTCTTGCAGCCGAAGGACAGAGTTTCGCTACTTTGCTGCAACGCTAGCAAGACGTGTGGAGGGATGGACCCAGATGGACTGGCGTGCGTGCGTTAAAATGGATTATAGCACAGATGTGCCCCACATTGGGCCTTCATAGTCTTGGACATGATACCCAAAAACCATGCCTGCTGCCATGCTAGAACTCTCCTTCTTCCTTCATCCTTCCCCAGCGTGCTAAACATAATCATATATTTTTCATGCAGGCCCCTTTGTTGTGGCTCAGAGGGCTGTTTCTGTTTTTTAACTTATCTCCTGTAAAAAGGGAAAACCTCTATTGCCCCTTGGATGATACACACCCTTCTATCTAGCACAGTGAGAGGAGGGCTGGATTGGTCCTGCAGTACCTGCCTACCTGCCCTGCAAAGCAATAAAAGCCTCCCATGATTCAGCCTCAAGCTCCTCCCCAACGTTTGAAGGCGATTGCAGCATGGCATCAATAGCTTGAGACAGCTGGACCTGCAGCACCCAAAGGTGCCATAGTATAGCAATACAAACACCCTTTTTCAATTCATAGCAGTGTAATTCCTTCTTTCTCTATAGAAGGATGCATTTTTACCCCCTCCATTTAAGCCAGAGACAGGAAAGATATCAATTAAATTGTTTTCCCTGTGATTGTCTAAACTTTCTGCAAATGAATACGTCCAAATCTTCCCCATGTGAAGTCAGCGAATGACAGAAGCCCTGCAAAGACTTTTTTGACTTTCTTCAAAATGCAGTTTCTTTTTTTTTCTTCTTTTTTGCCTCTTGTGTGCCAATCTGTGTTTTTCTGCTTTCTGGAAAACATGAATAGAAGTTGACCCCAGTTGCTTATCACACTTAAGCGAGGGGCAGTCGAGTTACCCTTTGAGCACACAGCTCTGTAGGTTTAGAGAACTCTTTAGAGAGCTCATCACACAAGAGATCATCAGCCGCCACCACTATTTGGACCATTTTTCACTTTAACAAACCTTCTGCAAGGTTTCTTTAATTTCCTCCGTCTTTGAGCTTTATTTAGATTTTATAGTCAGACGTGTTTGGTTTGATTTTGTTTAAGGAAGATAAAGCGAGTTAAAGTAATGTACCTCTTCATGCTCACTGTGTCAAGTTTTAGTCAGCGTCCTAAATCTCGCTCAGGTACCTCACGAGCCTCCTCAAACCAAGGTCAAGCAACTGCCAGCCTCCCCAGTGTCTGCAGCATGATGGACAGGTGTGGTCAGTCACATGACCTGGTGCAGTGTTACTTCAGAGATTATGGACATCATTGACGTAAATGTCATTGTGGTGCTGTTTTGGTAAAGGTGCCTCTCATAAGAAGAGGGCCTCTCTTGGGTTTTCCTCTTTGTTTTTTGTTTTTTTGTGTTTTTTTGTGCAGTATCACCATGGACGTGCCTCTTCTCCGGGGCTGCAGCTTTGCTTATTTAGCTTTTTAAACATTTTTTCTGCTCCTGCTTTTTATTTTGATGTTTTTAATTCTGTTGGCATTTTGTTTGCCTTAGCCTCGGTGAGGTGGGGAGAAAAAAAAGGGGGGGGAGACAGCCTTACCCTCATGCACACACACACACACACACACACACACACACACACACATTCACTACAACATACCCTCTTCATTACCAACGTACCCCAGCAGCAGCCCCCTTCTTTCTTTCCCGCCACACCCACCTCACCTCTCTGCATCAGTTGTCCTTAGCGTTGCATTTCCCTGCAGAAAGGAATGAACTTGTGGGCTGGAAGTCAACCAGGAACACACACACCACACTTCTGTATAAGCGGCTGCCAATGCAGTCACCACATTAGTCCCCATCATCACCCGTCACTGAGCTCTCTGTGGTTCAGCAGGCCTCACCTGCTTCACTGGCTCAGCCCTCATAGTGCATTTTTGCGTGGGGCTCCTTCCTACAGAATCACATTCATCTCTAAGTATCCTGTTTTGAGTTTTAAGATTTTAGATCAGAAGAAAAAGAAGAGACTTTAACAAAGTAGTAAGAAAGGAAAAATGAAAACAATCAGGTTTGTCTCTGTGACTTAAAGACTGCTTTGCTGACTGTGGTTTATAAGACAGGAGATGAAATCAATGAAATAAACCAAATACAACACCGGATTTCGTCTGTTTTTGGGCATTTGAAGCAGTATTACGCTGTGATCCTCTAACATTTCTACATCTATGTTGTAAAAGCATAAAACTCCTCACTTAGGAACATTCAATATTATTCTTTAATTAAAAGTGGATTTTAGTTTGTGGGCTAGTTGATAATGAATTAGATGTTACATAATCCAGTATGTTTCTAGCTGTATCAAATGTAAAGTCCTCTTAAATTGAAATGTTGCAGTTTTGAGGCCTCTGTCACTATAATATTAATATCAGATGTAACTAAATAATGACAATGAATTTGACTGGATTTATCTTTAAGTATATTATAAGTGAATAGAGGTTTTCCTTTACTTTTGATTACGACAAAAAATGTGCGCTTGGCCCTGGCAGTATAAAAAAGTCCTTGAGAAGTTTGGAGGGAAAGTGACTCTTTGGTACATCTGATTACTTGGGACTGCTTTTTTGCAGGGGACCTCAAGCCGAACATCATGATAAATCAACAAAACAAAAATTAAATCAAAGACTTATGACTTGTGTGATCGAGCTCCCAAGTGTTTTAATATTATTATTACATTTTAATAATTACAAAACTACAAAATACGAAATGAAGTTAAATGCACAAATAAACCTTATTATTGGCAAATGTAATGAATTATTACAATTCAGTTTCTTATTATGAAAAAAAAACTTAGGGATATTTGATTATATTACACACTTTTTTTTTTATTAATTTCAAACAGTTTTTTCTTTAGACTCACATCACCTGTCAGTGGTGTTAATGTTGTGGCCGATCGGTGTACAATTACTTTATTTAGGCCAACCCACAGAAATGGCTGAGCCCCTGAAAAGTCCAGTCCAGTGAGTGGGCCATCCCCAGATCTGCTTGAATCATTTGAAATGCATAAGCACTCCCTCTGCCCTGAATAACCACATGAAGAATGTCCTTGCTACTATCAACATCCTCCTCTTTCTCACACATGATGGAAGCTCCCTTCACTGACACTAGCCACCTCCTGGCTAGTAATGTTACCACTTGGCTATAATTTGCCATCGAACATGTAATATTCAGCGTAACATAATGAAATATGTTAAACATGCACATAAATCATATACAACTCAAATACCATGTTTTGAGAACCTCCATCTTGTTTATTTCGCCAATTGAAAATCAATGCAGTTTATTACAGTCCTTTGGATTCTCACCACCCAAATGTTTTACTCTATCTGGCATTATTGCCCTTCACAGGAAAAAACTAATGATGTAAAACAAACCATAAACAAAAGTCCAAACCAAAAAAGTATAAAGGCCATTTATGCTGGTAGCTGCAGAAAACACACGAAATGTCTGCAGGTTTCCTTAGAAACACACACACACACACACACACACTTGCTTTTCAGCACCACAAAGACTGACGGAAATATGTCCAGGTGTCCTCACAAATATCCAGATACTGAGACATGATCACTTGTCCACATGCATTTAACAGCTATTACAGCTATTAATAGATGCTGGAATATCCCCTGCTGCTCCTGGACAGCTCAACCATTAAGTTTGGGTCTGATGGGGATGTCGGGGGAAGACCAATGTTTGATGCAAGCTTTTATAATGACAGTGTTGAAATAAATGAGTAACAAATATTGCCACAGGTCACCCCGGGCCCAAGGACGGAAGGGGCGTGGGTGTGATGTCTGTAGGCTTTTTAAAAATACAACCAAGAATGGTCAACACACGGGTATGTTTGAAGTTCCGAACATAACAGTGGCAAGATTGGGTTGATCATAATGAAAGGAGGGTCCAGGGGCGTGGAAAGCTGCCTGGAGCAAAAAGTACATAAGCTGGATGTTCAGAGAGAGAGTTTCAGTCTACCTAACCCAGGGGTAACTCATGGTGTTTGTCCTGTTTTGTGAATAAACATCTTTTGACCTGAAGACCACCTGTTTCCTCTCTGGTTTAAGACTCCAACTGTGAGTGTGTTTTACAGATAGTTGGTAAGTTCAGTATAAAGTCAAGGAAAAGTAGTCACCACTACAATGGCAGCCTTGTTGGTGTAACAAGGTAGGTTATACAGCAGGTATAACATGTATGTATATGTAATTTGTAATTATTCCACAGAGTCTGATAATAGCTCTAACCTAACATGTTAGGCCTCTAGAGTCCATTTAATTGGAGGAGGAGCAGGAGGAGCAGGAGCAGGAGGAGCAGGAGCAGGAGGAGGTGCAGTGTGTCTCTGTGTGATGTAATGTGGCGCACCGGACAGGTCATAAGAACTGTCATTGTGATTAACAGGATGGGTGTGGCTGGGTGATATAATTCCTCTTTGATGAGGAACATATCAGTAACAGAACCTCCAGCACCTTTCTGCCAGCTGAAGTGGCGTTCAAGTGTCGTCGCCAATTCCAGACCGACGGTCTTAAGAGGAGGAGACATCAGGTGTTTTTACGGGCGCATCTCAGCAGCAGAAAGCGTGTTGCACTAATAATCTATATCAAACCTAGATCTAAAGTCAGTGTCGCAGTGTTTTATCTGTAGGGCCCAGGTTCACAGCGCATACACACGGTGCTGCAATGATCAGAGTTGGCTTTGCGTCATCTAAGGGTTTCCTTTCCATGCAGTAGTAATGTCACTTCAGCAAACATCGTGGCACCATCATTAGAGCAGCAAAAACACATCTGTAGTGATAAACAGGAGAGTTCAGAGGATCTTCTCCAGAGGAAACGGCAGTGATGGAGCTCAGCAGTTGGAGATTTCAGTAATCAATAAAGTTTCTCTTGCGTAAACGCGCGCATCGTCTCCCCCTTCATGTTTCTGCTGCTGGCGTCCATTCCAGTTTCTGTTATTAATGTGTCCCTCATCGAAGATGAATTATTTCACCCAGCCACACCCATCCTGTTAATCACAATGACAGTTGTTATGACCTGTCCGGTCCGATCAGAGACCACACAGAGACGCACCGCAGCGCTCCTCCATCACCTCCACCACCTCCTCCACCTCCTCCTCCTTCTCCTCCTCCTCTAGTTAAATAGAGCATTTGCCTCAAACACAGTCAAACGGAGTTGTCATCATCTTTATTGATTATTGATCACTATCAAAGGCAAACTCCATGCAGAAAGACAGGCAGTCAGTAGCTGTGCTGGGTTGCTTGTATCCATGGTGCCTCCAGCTTATTATCATGACGTGAAACTAATCACATTGGTACAATTACGTTTTTTGTTTTGTTTTGTTTTTTGTTTTTTTTGTTTTTTTCAATTTTAGTATTATTATTATTATTAAGTTGTCTCTGGAACATTTGATTAGAAAACATTACTGTGTGAAGAGCAACACACAGTCCTTTTCTCTGTTATTAAAAGGTAACTGGACTCTGGAGAGTTGTTTGACCTGCTGAGGACACAGACTCCTTTGTTATGAGTGTTCTTTAAAATATGTTTTTATTTCTTACAACATACTTTCATTTAGAAATGCCCGGACACTAAACCAAAAAATATTCTTTATTGTGTTGAGCGACGCCCGTGCAAGTCATGATGGAAAGTATGAGTAGCAGTGAAAAATGGTTCCGCCTCCATGTGTCCTGTAAGAGCCAGGCTGAGATTTATGTCCCTGAAAACAGTTTGAAGTAGCTGAGCTCAACCATTATCTTCACTTCAGGAAATGAATTTTGCAACACAAAGAATGTCCTCCCGTCTTGTTCTTCTCTCTACCTGCACCAGCCCTGCCAGCCAAGGTCGGAGGTGAAAGGCCTGACTACTGCGCTCCAAGGAATACAACTTTATTGTGGCTACCATTTCACACACGCATGCACGCACACATACGTGAAGGCGACCACAGGAGAACATTCCACAACAGCAGAGAGCTGGGCTGCATGAACATCCTGAGGAAACAACACTCACTTCCTGGCAAATTAAGCCAAGCCAACGGCTGCACTGGTTGATAACCGCCGCCGCTGGCTGACCACTGAGTGGCTGAGGTAAAGCACCACCTTAGTGTCCGCTCCCGCCCGCCCACCAGTATCAGATCTGCCCCCCCATACACAGCTCGTCAGACACCATATTCACAAGTCCGTTAACCTCCAGCACAGCCAGCAGGATGGGCCTCCTAATACTGCTAACCTCCACGCTCCTGTGCAGCTGTAAGACTGCTGACCTTTTATCTCCCTCTGTATAGGCACTCTTTGGATGTGTTTTTGTGGAGGTGGTTAATAGATTTGTCTCTAACCTGGTGCTTTACTTTCTTTTCTTGCCCCAAGACTTCCATCCAGGGAGAGCGGTGGACGCTCAGCATTGTGAGTATAATCTTAAAAAATTTAAAGACACAACAACTTCCTGAGTCTCTTCTAAAGAGTTTCCACTGATTGGGGATTTAAAAAGGGCCCATGGAGCATCACTGTTTTTACTTTCCACGTGGACAAAGTTATTACGCTTTCAGCTGGAAGACTTTTCAATCTGTTCAGGCACTAAAAAGCACTCTGGAAAAGCCAAAAGAGACAAGTGGTGAGTCAGTGGAAAACAGTCCTGTTTTTTATCAGAGCTCTCTGATCGTTGGTGTGTGTTACGGTGGAAAAGCTGTGGTTGGAAGTGTTGGGAACATGTTGGTGAGCAGTGTCACACGCCTCCCTGTCCTCTGGAGCTGGATGGTGATATGCGTGAATCAGTCCGGATCAGTTGTAGCAGAGATTGAGGTTTTGTCAGCACAAGAGTCAAGATCCTGAGTTGAACAAAGACCCGTATTTTGATTGGTTTGTGTTGTTCCCGCTTTGGTTATCTTATATTAGTGGTTGCTTCTTACATTATTGATTCATCAAATGTACCAATGTCAAATCGTTCTATTTGAATTTCTCCGTCCATTCTGTTGCTGGAAAAGAGCAAGAATTTAAGAAAATCAACTTAACTCATTGTAATTATATTGTAATAATTGTATTGCTGCGTTATCTGGCTACGACATAATTTACATATTGTGTATTTAAGTATTGTGAAGAAATACGTTTTTTTTAATATGGCACCTTTTTTATATGGTATCAGTCGTCACAAACTGCTTATTCTAATAAAGAAGTAGTAGTTCATGAATAATAGGCACAATAAAGGAGTCGCACGTTACCGACCTTAAAGTTCTTCTCGAGGCAGAAATGTTTTGTAGCTGTTTTTTTATTAATTTGGTCTTGATGACATTGCAACCCTCCCGTTTCACTTTGCAGTGCTGACCCCCCACACTGGGCCCTGCTAAACAAGTGCAAAATGCTGACTATTTCCCCCACGTACTGAGAAATATATATATATATATTTAGTTTCAGCTTCAGCCGACCTTTAAATCGCCAGTGTACCTCTCATATCTTCTCCGTCTTGGTCAAAGTATATTGATGCAGTCAGCACAGTGGTGGAAGAAGTGTTCAGATCCTTCAGGTAAAAGTACTAATACCCAGTGCCAGTGTTAATTACTTCCATGCAAGAGAAGACCCTGCATTTTGATTCTCTCTTAATTGAAATTGCATTTAGCATTTAGCCTGTGTGAAAGCTTTCATAGCCGCGGGGTAGCAGCTCACACCCTAAAGGTAATGCTTTTAGCCCTGGCAGTATAAAAAAGTCCTTGAGAAGTTTGGAGGGCAAGTGACTCTTTGGTACATCTGATTACTTGGGACTGCTTTTTTGCAGGGGACCTCAAGCAGAACATTTTGGGAACATCTGGTTTAATCCAGTTGTTTAAGGATAAAGAATGATTGTTTTAATCTCTCATCCTGTTCTGTGTTGTATCTTATAAACGTATTCAATTTTATTTAATATATCATCTAAATAGTAACTATAGCTGTCAGATAAATGTAGCGTAAAACGTATAATTTTGATGTGAAGGAGCAGACAGAAGAATAAGTACTAAAGTAAAGTACCTCAACATTGTGCCTAAGTACTTTAGTAAATGTACAAATCTACTTTCACACCCTGGCTCAGCCTGCACCTGACATGGCTCACACACCTTTCTGAGAGCCCATAGCAACTCTCTGCCCTGCACGCCTCAGTTTTCTCATCATCAGGCCTGCCAGCTCTCACTGAATGATGCTGGGTGTGGGCCAGATTCAGCATGCTCGGAAATGGTGAAAGGTCCCCTGAGTGGCCTGTTTGTCTGACAAAGTGCTTCTCCTGTCCTATTTTTTTGTTCTTTGGGTTTGTTTACTGCCCCACAACAGCAGCCTGTTGTCTCTAATTCTCCACCATATGGGTGACATTGTGGGGAGGCTTGACGTACGTGTGCAGATGCTTTCTGTCTCTGGCTTAACTGCAGAAAACTCAATTGTTGGCACCTTTAAAGGCTACTTACAGGTTATTCCTAAAAGACAAAATGTTGCTCCTGCAGTGTTGGACAGTTGCTTCTACAATCATGACCCTGATGACAAATTATCTACTATGAGTCATTTATTAGTTTCCACCTGTTGCTGCCTGTGAACCACAGGAGTATTTGAATAGATTCGTGGCTTGAAGATCAGTTCAGGTAATTATCAAAGCGTCCACACGGGACCATGTGAATGACGCATTTCAGCGACTGCAATCAATCCAGAGACAATGAGACACTGGAAATATTTTGTCACTGGATCCAAAAATAAAAGAACAAACTTTCAATTGTGTTAGCAACACAAAATGTCTTGAGCTGTTGCGTATTTGGCAGGGTTGGCAGTTTTGTCTTTGACAGCTAAACAGGTCTTAAGGCCCTTAATGAAGCAGTTCTAGAAACAAGTTGCTTATAATTGCTCCAAAAAACAAACCAAACCAGAGCTGGTTCCATTAGATCCAGCTGTGTGTAGACAGATGTGCCCTTCCTCATTTCATTCTATACTCAGCATTGTTGTTTTGTTTTTATTTTTATCATCAGATCGCTGCCAAAGAATTTTACAGTCATGTATCCATGCATTATGTGAGTCACATACCCAGATAGGATGCTGTCACCAGTATGGTGAAATTCCATGGTAACACATCAGCTTCCTGAGTGCCAAGCGGATACTGAACTATATGGCAGCTGTCGTCAGTTCAATGATTACAGCAAAATGACTACTAAGGAGTGTTGACTTCAACAACAATGAGAAGAGGTTAAAAGGAAATTCTAGTCAATCCACTCATATGCAAGCTATGACTCATGAACTCCAATGACTCAAGTGCATTCTTACCTTCTTCAGGATAAAAAAAAAAACAGTAATACTCAGGCAGCTATGTATAGGTGTAGGTGTCTAAAGTTAATGAGTGCACAGGCAGACCAAGACACTGTGCAGCACAACATATTAATGTTGTACATGTAGTCCTTTCTTGAACTCCTCAGAGTATTTCTCAAAAAGCCAGCATATACAAATTAGAGAAAAAGATTACAAATTAAAGAGCAGAAAGTCTAAATGGTTTTGAATATTTGAATAAATCAGTAATTACATGTAACTTCAATAACATAATTGCTCCAAATTACTTATTGCACAAATTATAAAACAACACAAAAAAAAAAGACTGGAAAAAGCGTGATAAATATATACAGTGTATAAAAACGTGTATGAATGTATGAAGAGTGGACAGAACCACAGACAAAAGATTTGTTAAATGTAAGCCTTATGCATATGATAATAGTAGTAATAGTTAAATTACAATCTTACATAGGACATTACATCCAAGCCATCAGATTTTGGGCATTTTGCTCAAAGTTATAGGCCTCATAGCTAGCATTATTTTGGTAAATACACAATCAATACTTAGCTGAGCATAAAGACTGGAAGCAGTGGGAGACAGCAAGGCTATCTTGGCACTGCCACCTATGAAGCTTAGTAATTGAATGTATATGGTGTATGTCCTTTGCTAAATTCACATCACACATTGGGCATCACCAAAATATAACAATGACAATTTTGGTTATGTGCTGATTATTCAGACTCAGTGGATGGAGGTTGTTTGTATACACACATACGTTTGTGTACATACACCCTGAAAATGGGAAGCCTACAATACTAAACAA